>CM035846.1:80911307-81215542 GCA_020510985.1 Pholidichthys leucotaenia | reverse complement strand
CCTCCTCCACAGAACAGGGAACTGTCGGGAGGATTCTCACACCATGACGCCGGGTCAAGCGCTCAAACTCCACACCACCATCAATCACCGGCATGATGGCCGGCCGGGAAAAACCGGCAGCAGAAGCTACCGATCCCCGACACACTCACTCCAACACTCACACCCCAGCACACACACACTCAACCCACTATATCAAACACACACACCTCAAACACACACGATAGAGAAAAGTTAGAAAAAAACAAAGTTTAAAGTACTCACTCGACACCACTCCACACCCCTGCTCCCACAAACGCCCACGCATGCGCACGAGAGAGAGAGAGAGAGAGAGAGAGAGAGAGAGATTTTGATTTTTAAAAGATCTTTAATAAACACACTTGTCCATCAGTCAATACAATTTCTATATCATGCAATGTTACACAGAAAATTAATCCCCCAAAAAACGCCCCAAAAAAAGCTGTCCATCATGAACTGAACAGAGGACATTCTCCAGGGACCAGAGGGTCCTGAAACCTTCCACATCCCCATTCCCCATAAAAAACTGAAAGTCCAGCCTGATTCTGGCTTTAAGTAGCCTCACAAATAAAATTTTGACATCAACATCATTCTCAACATTTTCAAGTTTTCTTCTCCGGCTTACATAGATAGCCAACTTTGCCTGCCCTAAAACAAAGTTCAGTAGTTGACACTTCTGCTTAAAACGACGATTGTACATAAAACCACAAATGAAAACCTGCTTAGAGAAAACTTCCTTAAAAATATGAAAAAGTTTTGTGAGAAGTTCAAAGAGGCCACTCAGGCGCTGACATTCAATAAAACAATGAAAAACTGTCTCCCTAGAGGAACAAAAAACACACTGATCACTGACACTGCTGTTAATCACAGAAACAAAAGCATTGACAGCTATAATACCATGCAGGACCCTCCACTGTAAGTCTCCATGCCTCTTAGGGAGAGGGGCTTTGTAAAGAGCCCTCCAGGCAGGCCGATGCCCTTTTCCTAGTTTAAAATAGGCTCTCCAAGGAGTGTCCACACAGGTGTTCAATCGGTCCTTGTTGAGTGCCATCACCACCAGTCTGTAGAGTGCCTTACCACTGGCTCCTCCAAAGTCCACACCAGTGGGAGCACAGAATGCCAGTAAGGAGCAAGGAGCGACGTCAAAGTCCATATAGAGCGTGAGAGAGGGAAAGGGGTCAGTGCTTTCTGGCTGCAGCGTGCCATTGCAAAAGTCCAAGAGTAGGGAGTGCTCAAGTCCATGAAGCTCCTGTTTCCAGTGTGCAAGAAGACCATCGATGAAACGATTCGACCTGACACCAAGATGAGCTGCTAAGGCTGAGGCGTTGTTGAGGCCAGGACCAGCCAGTTCCACCACTTGCTTCAGAGTGAGAATGTTCCTGGAACACAGCCTATCAAGGAAGGTCCTTCCAACTCCCGGCAGGACACCAAGGCGACCACCAAAAACCAGCGGCTCCTTCAACAACCAGTAGAGGGAATCGCATGGCCCTCTTTGTTTTTTAAAAAGAGTCCACACTGAAAAGAGACTGCGGTAAAAACTGGGTAAAGACAGTGCATTAGAGTTCTTAAAATCCATTAAAAACACAGGGAGGTCTAGCCCAAGCCCAAGGACTCTCAGTCTAAAAGCAGCACCTCTACTAGCTAAATGAATCACTCCTTGCCCCCCCTCCTCTTTGGGAAGAAATAACAGGGCTTGAGGAACCCAGTGGAGTCCACCCCCCCAAAAAAAGTCCACCAAAACAGACTGAATTTTGGACAACAAACCAGCCGGGGGGGTCCATGCACATGAGGCGGTGCCACAGGGATGAGGAAACAAGATTATTTAAAATGAGCACTCTTCCTCTAAAAGATATTCTTGGCATTAGCCACTTCCACTTGTTTAGTCTCCCGTTAATTTTCTCTATGACCCCATCCCAATTTTTTTGCTCAAACTGCTGATTTCCAATAAAGACACCAAGATACTTAAAACCTCCTTTTTTCCAAATCAACCCACCCGGCAGCGTAAGCTGATTTTCTAGTTTCTCCCCCACCATCAGAGCCTGGCTTTTTCCCCAGTTTATCTTTGTAGAGGAAAGTTGGCCAAAAAGATTGACACTCCTAACCAGAACGTCAATGTCACTCTGCTTGTTTAGCAGAATGACTACATCATCTGCATAGGCCGACAGCTTGAACGTGGTGTCACAGCCAGGAAAAGTAACTCCTGATAGATCCCTTCTCAGGCAGTGAAGCAAAGGCTCTATGGCGAGGGAGTACAGCATCCCTGAGAGAGGGCAGCCCTGCCGAACCCCCCTCTGGACTTTTAAAGGGGCAGACAGGCCCCCATTTATCTTCAGCACACTCTCAATGTCACTGTACAAGACCCGTATCCTGGCTATGAAGCCTGGGCTGAACCCAAAAGCTGTTAAAACTGTCCATAAATATTGGTGTTCAACCCGATCAAACGCCTTTTCCTGGTCAATTGAAATCAAACCAGTTTCTACCGCCAATGAACCAGAGACCTCCAAAATATCCCGAATTAAAGTGACGTTGTCACTAATCAGCCTGCCAGGCACACAGTAAGTCTGGTCTACATGAATGAGCTCACTCATCACCTTTCTCAGTCTTTGGGCCAGAGCTTTTGAGAGAATCTTGTAGTCTGTGCAGAGCAGAGAGACTGGCCTCCAGTTCTTTAGGCTCTGGAGGTCCCCCTTTTTCGGCAACAGTGTGATGATGGCCCTCCTGCAGGTCGTGGGTAGGGTCCCCCTTTCCAAGCTATCTTGGAGAACCTCCAGCAGGTCTGGACCAAGCAGGGGCCAGAATTCCTTAAAAAAGTCCACAGAGAGACCATCTATGCCTGGTGATTTTCCATTCTGGAGGCTCATTAGCGCCGTATGCAGCTCAGACAGAGACAGTGGAGCATCCAAGCCAGCAACAAGGTCCTCTGAGAGCACTGGAAGACCATCAAGGAAAACCTGGCCCAGTGACGTGTCCTCCCTCCACTCTGCTCTAAACAATTCACTGTAAAAGCTAGCAGCGTGTTTCCTGATCTCTGCTGCTGTGGAGATTGTTCTCCCGTCATCGCCCAACAAGGAGTGAATGAGCTTTCTCTGTCCATTTTCCCCTCCAGTCCAAAAAAGTACTGGGAGGGCGAGTCCATCAGAGCTACATCCATGTAGCGTGAGCGGACCAGAGCACCCTGTGCGGTGACCCCTAGCAAGCTAGCCAAGGCTGACCTTTTTGACTTAAGAGCCTCTAAGTGCTCCTGTTTTCCGGTAGAACTGAGTAACTCCTCTAGCTCTACCACCTCAGTCTCCAGAACTTTCAAGGATTGGGTCAAGCTACGAGTGACATTTTGAGTGTACTGTTGGCAGAATTGTTTTATCTGTGCCTTACCAAAATCCCACCACATTTGGAGAGAACTAAAAGAAGATTTTTGTTCCCTGTGTGACTTCCATACATCATGAAAAACTCCCTTAAAAAACACATCATTTAAAAGTGTATTATTAAAATGCCAAAAAGCACTCTTACACTTTACATTTTCAATGAAAACAGAACAAATCAGCAGGCAGTGATCAGTGAAACCAACAGGACAGATACAACTATTTTTAAAAACACTCATTTGGTGTTTAAAACCATAGAAACGGTCTAACCTAGCCATAGATAAGAGGTTATCTTTAGCATGGCTCCAGGTGTACTGCCTCTGGTCCCCATGATGTGATCTCCACACATCGGCCATTTCATGTGCCTTCACTAGTTCCCTCAGCCTATTGGCAGAAGCAGGGTGAGGTTCCTGATGGTTCCTGTCCAGTCTGTGGTTTAATGTACAGTTAAAATCACCCCCCAGAAATAAAAAACTATTTGGATTACAGGATCTAACCGTATCTGATAGCATATTAAAGACCCTGATCCTTTCTGCTCTCTGGGTTGGCACATACACGTTTATAAGAACCAAGTTTACGTTTTCAAACTGTACCTTTAGCAAGAGTACATGTCCTTTCACCACCTCTTCTACCTCATAAGAGACAGGCACACAACCCCTAGAGAAAAGTACAGCCACCCCTCCACTATTATTGGATTTGTGGCTAAAAAAAATGCAGCCATCCCACTCTTTTCTCCACTGGCACTCAATGTCTACAGTGCTGTGAGTCTCCTGGACCATCAGCACGTCAAGTGTCTTTAAATTAAAAAGCTTGTATAAAGAGGCCCTTTTTACATCATCCCTGGCCCCGTTTATATTAAGAGTGCCAATTCTAAGGTGGGGCATTAAAAAGGATAAAAATAAGGTACAGTAAAAAAACACACACATAGCATAAAAGGGAAGAAACAAACTAAGAGTCAACATGACTGTTAGTAATTTGTGATTTCAGTTTGACAACCAGTTTCTTTAAACGAAAAATTTCCTGATCAGTAAAAGTCTCATTCCCATCATTCAGTTTCATCAGCTTGCGAGCTGATGCCACAAATAACTCCAGATCTGGAAAGTAATTTTCCACTTTCACAGCTCTGCTCCCCTTGGTCACCTGGAGAAATTGCCTAATTTTGGTAAAACAATAGGAGCTTTGCTCCTCCTGCGTCTGCATCATTTCAGACTCAGCTCCACTTTCGTCAGAGACGCTCTCATCTAGTAAATCTAACTTCCCAACCCTACTAGATTTAGCAGAGCTCTGCAAGTTTTCAGCACTTTTTCTTTTTTGTGCAGCTTTAAAAGGATCCTCTTCAACAAAACTACATTCCTGCATTTCTTCATGAACTGCAACGTTTGTCATGCAGTGTTTGCTCTGTGTGTCCCCTACAGCCTCAAACCGCTCCTCCCCCGCCTGCAAAGTCTGTTCATTCACGTTCCTTCGTTTAACTGCACTTTTACTTACACCCTCCACCTGTTTACCCCGGGCGACAGGCTCGTCACAATGATCAGAGCTGCCGCCAGACAGAAATTCCCCACCATCACTGTTTGGGGGGGCAACTACCGCGCCCGCCGCGGTCACCCCAGCAGAGGCGGCCGCGGCCGCCCCAGCACAAGCGGACGCGGACGCGGACGCGGACGCGGACGCCCCCGCAGAAGTAGAAGCGGACGCGGCCGCGGCCGCGACCGCCCCAGCAGAAGCGGGCGCCGCAGCGGCATCCGCCGCACCACATGTAGCGCTACCCTCCGGACCACCAGAAACAGCGGCGTCACCTTTCTTACCGCCAGTGCTCTTTGTGTTCGCCTTTTCAGGACATGACCTAATAAGATGGCCTTCTGCGCCACACGCAAAACACTTCATGGTTTCAGATGTTGCAAACACCAAGTAGCTAAAGCCGTCAATCCTGAAATTAAAAGACGCGTTCAGTTCTGCAGAGCTGTCTTTCAACACCATGAAACACTGCCTCCTGTGACATACAACATGCTTCAGCAGGGGTGATTTACTACCCAGAGAGACCATTCTGATAGGGGACACAACCTGGCCAAAACGGGACAACTCTCTAATCAGCTGATCATTTTTAACGAAAGGAGGAGCGTTTAAGATGGTGATCCTCCTAGACGGGTTCGCCAGCGGTAAAACGGGAGTAAAAGTGTCACCTATGACCACTCCCTGTGCCACCACCTGATCAGATTTTTCAGTCGAATCCAGAAAGATCACAATTGCGCTGTTCATCCTCGATGCTGATTTTATGCTGCCATGCCCAACCACCTGTCCTACAGCGAGGCTGGCCTCCTCCACAGAACAGGGAACTGTCGGGAGGATTCTCACACCATGACGCCGGGTTAAGTGCTCAAACTCCACACCACCATCAATCACCGGCATGATGCCGGCCGGGAAAAACCGGCAGCAGAAGCTACCGTTCCCCAACACACTCACTCCAACACTCACACCCCAGCACACACACACTCAACCCACTATATTAAACACACACACCTCAAACACACAAGATAGAGAAAAAGTTAGAAAATACAAAGTTTAAAGTACTCACTCGACACCACTCCACACCCCTGCTCCCACAAACGCTCACGCATGCGCACGAGAGAGAGAGAGAGAGAGAGAGAGAGAGAGAGAGAGAGAGAGAGAGAGAGAGAGAGAGAGAGAGAGAGATTTTTTTGATTTTTAAAAGATCTTTAATAAACACATTTGTCCATCAGTCAATACAATTTCTATGTCATGCTATATCACACAGAAAATTAATCCCCCAAAAAACGCCCCCAAAAAAGCTGTCCATCATGAACTGAACAGAGGACATTCTCCAGGGACCAGAGGGTCCTGAAACCTTCCACATCCCCATTCCCCATAAAAAACTGAAAGTCCAGCCTGATTCTGGCTTTAAGTAGCCTCACAAATAAAATTTTGACATCAACATCACTCTCAACATTCTCAAGTTTTCTTCTCCGGCTTACATAGATAGCCAACTTTGCCTGCCCTAAAACAAAGTTCAGTAGTTGACACTTCTGCTTAAAACGACGATTGTACATAAAACCACAAATGAAAACCTGCTTAGAGAAAACTTCCTTAAAAATATGAAAAAGTTCTGTGAGAAGTTCAAAGAGGCCACTCAGGCGCTGACATTCAATAAAACAATGAAAAACAGTCTCCCTAGAGGAACAAAAAACACACTGATCACTGACACTGCTGTTAATCACAGAAACAAAAGCATTGACTGCTATAATACCATGCAAGACCCTCCACTGTAAGTCTCCATGCCTCTTAGGGAGAGGGGCTTTATAAAGAGCCCTCCAGGCAGGCCGATGCCCTTTTCCTAGTTTAAAATAGGCTCTCCAAGGAGTGTCCACACAGGTGTTCAATCTGTCCTTGTTGAGTGCCATCACCACCAGTCTGTAGAGTGCCTTACCACTGGCTCCTCCAAAGTCCACACCAGTGGGAGCACAGAATGCCAGTAAGGAGCAAGGAGCGACGTCAAAGTCCATATAGAGCATGAGAGAGGGAAAGGGGTCCGTGCTTTCCGGCTGCAGCGTGCCATTGCTAAAGTCCAAGAGTAGGGAGTGCTCAAGTCCATGAAGCTCCTGTTTCCAGTGTGCAAGAAGACCATCGATGAAACGATTCGACCTGACACCAAGATGAGCTGCTAAAGCTGAGGCATTGTTGAGGCCAGGACCAGCCAGTTCCACCACTTGCTTCAGAGTGAGAACGTTCCTGGAACACAGCCTATCAAGGAAGGTCCTTCCAACTCCCGGCAAGACACCAAGGCGACCACCAAAAACCAGCGGCTCCCTCAACAACCAGTAGAGGGAATCGCATGGCCCTCTTTGTTTTTTAAAAAGAGACCACACTGAAAAGAGACTGCGGTAAAAACTGGGTAAAGACAGTGCATTAGAGTTCTTAAAATCCATTAAAAACACAGGGAGGTCTAGCCCAAGCCCAAGGACTCTCTGTAAAATAACACAGGCCAAAGGCCTCCATACCAGGTCCTGGGGGCCCGTCAGCAGTCTCTGTATGAAAGTCAGTCTAAAAGCAGCACCTCTACTAGCTAAATGAATCACTCCTTGCCCCCCCTCCTCTTTGGGAAGAAATAACAGGGCTTGAGTAACCCAGTGGAGTCCACCCCCCCAAAAAAAAGTCCACCAAAACAGACTGAATTTTGGACAACAAACCAGCAGGGGGGTCCATGCACATGAGGCGGTGCCACAGGGATGAGGAAACAAGATTATTTAAAATGAGCACTCTTCCTCTAAAAGATATTCTTGGCATTAGCCACTTCCATTTGTTTAGTCTCCCGTTAATTTTCTCTATGACCCCATCCCAATTTTTTTGCTCAAACTGCTGATTTCCAATAAAGACACCAAGATACTTAAAACCTCCTTTTTTCCAAATCAACCCACCAGGCAGCGTAAGCTGATTTTCTAGTTTCTCCCCCACCATCAGAGCCTGGCTTTTTCCCCAGTTTATTTTTGCAGAGGAAAGTTGGCCAAAAAGATTGACACTCCTAACCAGAACGTCAATGTCACTCTGCTTATTTAGCAGAATGACTACATCATCTGCATAGGCCGACAGCTTGAATGTGGTGTCACAGCCAGGAAAAGTAACTCCTGATAGATCCCTTCTCAGGCAGTGAAGCAAAGGCTCTATGGCGAGGGAGTACAGCATCCCTGAGAGAGGGCAGCCCTGCCGAACCCCCCTCTGGACTTTTAAAGGGGCAGACAGGCCCCCATTTATCTTCAGCACACTCTCAATGTCACTGTACAAGACCCGTATCCTGGCTATGAAGCCTGGGCTGAACCCAAAAGCTGTTAAAACTGTCCATAAATATTGGTGTTCAACCCGATCAAACGCCTTTTCCTGGTCAATTGAAATCAAACCAGTTTCTACCGCCAATGAACCAGAGACCTCCAAAATATCCCGAATTAAAGTGACGTTGTCACTAATCAGCCTGCCAGGCACACAGTAAGTCTGGTCTACATGAATGAGCTCGCTCATCACCTTTCTCAGTCTTCGGGCCAGAGCTTTTGAGAGAATCTTATAGTCTGTGCAGAGCAGAGAGACTGGCCTCCAGTTCTTTAGGCTCTGGAGGTCCCCCTTTTTCGGCAACAGTGTGATGATGGCCCTCCTGCAGGTCGTGGGTAGGGTCCCCCTTTCCAAGCTATCTTGGAGAACCTCCAGCAGGTCTGGACCAAGCAGGGGCCAGAATTCCTTAAAAAAGTCCACAGAGAGACCATCTATGCCTGGTGATTTTCCATTCTGGAGGCTCATTAGCGCCGTATGCAGCTCAGACAGAGACAGTGGAGCATCCAAGCCGGCAACAAGGTCCTCTGAGAGCACTGGAAGACCATCAAGGAAGACCTGGCCCAGTGACGTGTCCTCCCTCCACTCTGCTCTAAACAATTCACTGTAAAAGCTAGCAGCGTGTTTCCTGATCTCTGCTGCTGTGGAGATTGTTCTCCCGTCATCGCCCAACAAGGAGTGAATAAGCTTTCTCTGTCCATTTTTCCCCTCCAGTCCAAAAAAGTACTGGGAGGGCGAGTCCATCAGAGCTACATCCATGTAGCGTGAGCGGACCAGAGCACCCTGTGCGGTGACCCCTAGCAAGCTAGCCAAGGCTGACCTTTTTGACTTGAGAGCCTCTAAGTGCTCCTGTTTTCCTGTAGAACTGAGCAACTCCTCTAGTTCTACCATCTCAGTCTCCAGAACTTTCAAGGATTGGGTCAAGCTACGAGTGACATTTTGAGTGTACTGTTGGCAGAGTTGTTTTATCTGGGCCTTACCAAAATCCCACCACAATTGGAGAGAACTAAAAGAGGGTTTTTGTTCCCTGTGTGACTTCCATACATCATGAAAAACCTCTTTAAAAAACACATCATTTAAAAGTGTATTGTTAAAATGCCAAAAAGCACTCTTACACTTTACATTTTCAATAAACACAGAACAAAACAGCAGGCAGTGATCAGTGAAACCAACAGGACAGATACAACTATTTTTAAAAACACTCATTTGATGTTTAAAACCATAAAAACGGTCTAACCTAGCCATAGATAAAAGGTTATCTTTGACATGGCTCCAGGTGTACTGCCTCTGGTCCCCATGATGTGATCTCCACACATCGGCCATTTCATGTGTTTTCACCAGTTCTCTCAGCCTATTGGCAGAAGCAGGGTGAGGCTCCTGATGGTTCCTGTCTAGTCTGTGGTTTAATGTACAGTTAAAATCACCCCCCAGAAATAAAAAACTATTTGGATCACAGGACCTAACCGTATCCGAAAGCACGTCAAAGACCCTGATCCTCTCTGCTCTCTGTGTTGGCACATACACGTTTATAAAAACGAAGTTCACGTTGTCAAACTGTACCTTTAATAAGAGGAAATGACCTCTCACCACCTCTTCTACCTCATAAGAGACAGGCACACAACCCCTAGAGAAAAGTACAGCCACCCCCCCACTGCTACTGGATTTGTGGCTAAAAAAAATGCAGCCATCCCACTCTTTTCTCCAATGGCTCTCAATGTCCACAGTGCTGTGAGTCTCTTGGACCATCAGCACGTCAAGTTTCTTTAAATTAAAAAGCTTGTATAAAGAGGACCTTTTTACATCATCCCTGGCCCCATTAATATTGAGAGTGCCAATTCTAAGGTGGGGCATTAAAAAGGATAAAAATAGGGTACAGTAAAAAAACACACACATAGCATAAAAGGGAAGAAACAAACTAAGAGTAAACATGACTGTTAGTAATTTGCGATTTCAGTTTAGCAACCAGTTTCTTTAAACGATAAATTTCCTGATCAGTGAAAGTCTCATTCCCATCATTCAGTTTCATAAATTTGCGAGCTGATGCCACGAATAACTCCAGATCTGGAAAGTAATTTTCCACTTTCACAGCTCTGCTCCCCTTAGTCACCTGGAGAAATTGCCTAATTTTAGTAAAACAATAGAAGCTTTGCTCCTCCTGCGTCTGCGTCTGCATCAGTTCAGACTCATCTCCACTTTCGTCAGAAGCGCTCTCATTCAGTAAATCTAAATTCCCAACCCTACTAGATTTAGCAGAGCTCTGCAAGTTTTCAGCACTTTTCCTTTTTTGTGCAGCTTTAAAAGGATCCTCTTCAACAAAACTACATTCCTGCATTTCTTCATGAACTGCAACGTTTGTCATGCAGTGTTTGCTCTGTGTGTCCGCTACAGCCTCAAACTGCTCCTCCCCCGCCTGCAAAGTCTGTTCATTCACGTTCCTTCATTTAACTGCACTTTTACTTACACCCTCCACCTCTTTACCCCGGGCGACAGGCTCGTCACAATGATCAGAGCTGCCGCCAGACAGAAATTTCCCACCATCACTGTTTGGGGGGGCAACTACCGCGCCCGCTGCGGCTATCCCAGCAGAGGCGGCCGCGGCCGCCCCAGCACAAGCGGACGCGGACGCGGACGCCCCCGCAGAAGTAGAAGCGGACCTATGACCACTCCCTGTGCCACCACCTGATCAGCTTTCTCAGTCGAATCCAGAAAGATCACAATTGCGCTGTTCATCCTCGATGCTGATTTTATGCTGCCATGCCCAACCACCTGTCCTACAGCGAGGCTGGCCTCCTCCACAGAACAGGGAACTGTCGGGAGGATTCTCACACCATGACGCCGGGTTAAGCGCTCAAACTCCACACCACCATCAATCACCGGCATGATGCCGGCCGGGAAAAACCGGCAGCAGAAGCTACCGTTCCCCAACACACTCACTCCAACAGTCACACCCCAGCACACACACACTCAACCCACTATATTAAACACACACACCTCAAACACACAAGATAGAGAAAAAGTTAGAAAATACAAAGTTTAAAGTACTCACTCGACACCACTCCACACCCCTGCTCCCACAAACGCCCACGCATGTGCACGAGAGAGAGAGAGAGAGAGAGAGAGAGAGAGAGAGAGAGAGAGACATGGACTCAATTCAGATATGGATTCAATTCAACTTCAGTTGAAGTTTATTGATAGCACCATTTCACATCAAGTCAATTTTGAACAAAATTCAAGATGGCAAATCTTAGTCCACCACTGGTTTTCTATAATTATGTTCACAATTACCTGTAGCACCACTACCAACTGCCAACAAAATTTTTTCACAACACAAGATTATTTTTTTTGTTTGAGACTCCAAGACTGAATGACATGAACTCAGTAACATGAGGTCAGGGTAGGCAGGTGAGGCTGAAAATCAGTGTCAAGGCTGCATAGTACTGTTTTCCCAACAGGAGGGGGTGTGCTTGAGCACAATAAGCACAGTTTTTTTTGTTTGTTTGTTTGTTTGTTTTTTCTTTTTAATAAAAGACAATAAGGACATTATTTTAACAAAGTCACAGTGATTTTTGTTGGGAATGATAGGCAAATTTACTTCAGGTAAGACCATGCATGCATAGTAGTTGTAAATACTACTAATAATTTGTAATGAGTGTAAATTGCGGAGCTGCAACACACAGAGAGATGCAGCTCTCTGAGCCACGATAATTTACATTATTCCTTGGCCAAAAACAAAGCATAATGAATTTTGTGGCCAGAAAACTTGTTTGTAACATAATACATTATACTTTCGTAACTAAGGGTTTTTGCAGGTTGTCTATACTCAAAGAAAGTTATAAAATGAAAAGATGGACTTTTATTACTGCCTTTTCTGTGTATTCCATTAAGAAGTAACTTAATAACACACCTTACACGTGTTTTGTTAAAAGTATTCATTAAATCCGATTTGTAAATCAGACCCCAAAAGCATCACAGCCTCACGGGAAATAAAACTCATGACGCATCACTGCATGAACTTTTGTGATTCTAATTCACTCTTGACAGAACACAGTTGCTATGACAAAGCCTTCTTTGCCATGTAATCCATCATTGGGTTTGGAGAGTTAGGAATGATGTGGCTTCACCAAAATTGGCATATATATCAGAGAGGACGTAATATTGTATGGTATAGCTCAGGGTCACGTTGAAAGTAACACATGTTGCCATGGTGACAATGTGAATTTTGATGTTTCACCATGAAAGAGAAGACTTTCTTAACAATGGAAGACTTCACATGAAAATTGCTAGTATGCATACTAGTTGGCCCCTGAACACTTCCATGTAGAAATACTACACATAATTATAGTATCTCCAACCCCCCCCCCCAAAAAAAAAATAGCTTGTTAATGGTGATGTTCTTTTTTTGTTTCAAACTAAATTATCTATGGTGGATAACAGGATAAAGCATAATATTTCCATGCAGTTACAATATATTGGGCCTCATGCAACAACCGCTGTTACGAACAAACTTGTTCGCAAATATGACATGCCATCAATTTATGTGAACTTTTGAGATTCACAAATCTGTTAGTATCTTGAAATTTAATACATTTACTAACAGCATTTATGAGTGGTCCAGATCTGGTGATCTGTAAGGCTGATCGGTAAGTAAATTATCAATTATCACATTGGAAATCACATGGCTATCATTCTGATTTTTACTGCTTTCATATGGTGTGGGCTTGGTCTCTGGGTGAGGGTCAGTTTTGAACATTGATTTTGAAAAAAGGCAAAGCTGTATTTTCATAAACATTTTACTCCGGGGCAGACCCAGGACTCGCTGGACAGACTATGTCTCCCAGCTGGTCTGGGAACGCCTTGGTATCCTCTCTGAAGAGCTGGAGCAGGTGGCCGGGGAGAGGGAAGTCTGGGCTTCTCTGCTTGAACTGCTGCCTCGGCGACCCGGACCTCCAGAAAAGCAGTAGAAGATGGATGGATTGATGGATGTATTTTACTGTAAAAATGAACAAGTCATTTTGTACCGCTTCTTGCATACACATTTTATGCCCAAATTGTTGAAATGATTCATCCAATTACACTGTATTTAGCTGTTTTTTGAATGAAACGTCTAATCAGATGACGGAAAGCCTTATATGGTCATTTCAGGGGGTCAAATATGCAAATCTCATAAACGTGCACCCTTACACATGGGTGGAATGTGCCATTTTACACATTCTGTTTATGCACATTTGGAGGACATACAAGCGTTTGTTGAATCAGGAGTGGCTCATTAGTACTAATGCAGCTTACTAACAAAAAAGTGCGATTTATACTGATACTGACATGTTCTTGCATGAGGCCCAGTGACACATATTTTTAGTGCCCCGCTAGCTAAAACATGAAATGTATAACTCAGACATAGTTTTTCTGATATATTTTTGGTAGCGTACTCTGACATCTGTAACTACTTCTGTCATTTCATATTCACAAACATACAATGGAATGCTACTGGAAAAAGGAAATTGTGTCACCCTTTCTTATCAGTTACTCAAAGAAGCAGTGCCTACTTGACATGAAGGAACTGTAAGTAGTGTGAGCATCTCGAGTAATGTAATGGGGCCAAGGCTGTGGAAGGTTGAGGACATGGATGGGTGAGGCTGAGGTCTGGCAAAGATGCAGGGGTGTGAGGGGTGATTTAATTATTATTTTGCAGCTTTAATCATTATTATCATCATTATTTGAATGTGAACCTTAACAAAAACATCTAGTTTTCTTCACAAAACCAAAGGAGATCATATGTTACGTTAAAAAAATGGAGGCAAATATGAACACACAATGCTTAATTTAAGGGATTTCCTTATTTTGCTTATTCTCAGCAACATACATGGCATGTAATATGTATATCTCATATGTCTAAAATGTCAATAAAGCAGCAAGGGTGAGAGTGTCTTGGGTCAATCACAGTCTGATTGTCCGATAATCACTCTGCGTAAAAAAGAGTGAAGAACTTTATATAGTAAGTTGCTACAGTGACTGGGATAGTATATCATTGAACTCCCATATTAAACTTGTTTATGTCAACCCCTTCTCATTCCTATTGGATAATATGTTACTATTTGTGTCGCTGGATAGACAGACATGTATTCACTCTGGGCAATATACTGAATGTATTTGACGGGCTCATGACACAAAAACTGGACCTGGTGAACCTGAAGCATTAGCTAATTATGTTGCTATTTCTACACCCTATGAGATACTAAACAAGTCTTTCATGTTTACCCAAACTACTTCAATAGCGGATTTTGCAGGAAACTACAATAAATAATGGGATACAATAAATCCTCTTTCTCCTGCTTTTATGTTCTCTCTTTACCGGTGAACAAGTAGTATATTAATGAACTTTAATCGGATTGGCTTACTGTAAAAGTTATCCTCATGAGGCCGCCATGCACCAATATGCAAACTTAATGAAAATTATCAGATTTAAAAGAGCATACTTGTCTGTCAGCTAGCATAATGACAGACTTTGTCCAGCTTGGCATCAGCTGTGTAATCACACCTGTCAACAGTGACGCCAATAAAGTCCCAGCATCCGTAAACAAACCATGCGTTTAAAACCAGTGAGGTCTAATCTTTGAGACTGAGTCAGGTTAAGAGGCTGCAGATCCATTCCGTGTCATGGGGATCACAGCATTCCAAGACAGCCATTAATACTCATTAATGGGATTCTCAGAGGCTTAAGGCAGAGGATGATCTCTTCTAGCTGGTGTTGCTTTCTCTCTGCAGCCAGCTGGGCCATTCAATGAGTGGATGATCAAGCAAGAATATTGCCAAGGCAGTTCATCACAAACTTGGCCAAGATCAAAAATGTGTTATTATGAGAGAAATACATGCTGGACTTAATTTCATCAAGTAAATTTTGAATATTACCGTAGGGTGGTTGATTTATTTTTGAATGTTCTGCATAGACACACATTGGCACAGTTTCCAAACAGATAAGATTTTGTGAAGTCTCAGAGCCCATTATCTGTATGAATGCATATAAAGCATATGGTGGGCATATAGGACTAAATACAGTGTATATTCATCCAGTGGGTGGGTTTTGAATATAGGGATCTCAAAGCAGGGAAAACACAGTTGCTGCCCTATTTGTGTGGCTGGCATTCTAAAGCTGGCCATTAATTTTCATTAAGTGCTGTCAGTAAGGACCATTAACGAAGCTAGAGAATAATCACCTCCCCAGAGTGGCAACCCATTTATAGCACAGGTAAGGGTTAATAGAAACAACCAACCTTAGATGTACCAACAGGACACTCTCAGCATACAGCACAACCAGTACTGTATTCTGTAATGAGCCACTTTATATAGCTAAAAACGCAGAAGCATATTTACTCACATTCACTTGGTGACATTTTGTAGTTTGAATGACTGTGTTCAAAACATGGATGATGAACTTAAGAAGTTCATTTTGTTTATACTAGTTTCCAGTCACAGTATTGGCATAGTAGAGATGTGGGACAAGGGACTAAAGGCTTTAGCATATTGCTTCATGTTAATGCTGACCTTAATCTACAGGATAAGAGCATTGTTGACTGTACTTCACACTATGGCTGTGATGACAGAGATTATAGTGTAAGCACTGTAGTATGTCATCGTTTTTGATCACCAGATTCCATATGTATTCATAAAGGTAGTGTTACCAGTGGTATTGATGGGTCCCTTTTAAAATTCCAAGCATATTTTGAAGTTTGCTTTCCCTGCCTTGTTTCTCTTTCAATGAAGAGCTGGGGTGACATAAAAAATACAATGTCAATCAATGTCCAAATTAAACATTAAGCTGAGGTACAGCCTTCAAAGCTGTACCTAAGCTGGGCGATATGGCTTTTAACATGTACTGCGATACATTTAGGGTTTTATTACGATACTGTGGAGAAAGGAATAGCCGAGGCAATGAGCTGAACGACAAAAGGCTTTATTCTTTCTCCAACAACATAACAGCAAACAGCGTAACAGCGCTCATGGATCTCTGTGCATTCCCCCTTTATATCTTTAATCCTATGCATCGAAACCTGGAGCTTCCGACCATCATACATTGTTGTTTAACAAAGGAATGTGTGGCACGTTAACATAACATACACCGGTGCCGCTTTCACACCTTTCTTCTCTCCGCGGCTTCAGTTATTCTTACTCTCCCCAGGGGCACATAGAACTAACTGTCCTGCCTGATACCCCCTGGTGACATCTCCTCCTTGGGTCCATTGTTCTCCCCTTCCCCCTGCCTATCTGGGTGGAGAAAACCCCCACACCATGCCCCCACACAGCCCCCCCAAACACCCAGAAGGGGCACTAACCACTCATCCTTTCGGCTCGAGCCGGCGCCCATAGCGGCTGTAGTGGGGGGTTGCCGATCCAGTAGAACCGTCCTGCTGGTGAGGTGTACCAGAGGGCACATCAGTCTGTGGAGGGAAAGGGGGAGGGGGGAACACAGCTTCGCGAGCGCAGGTCCCTGCCAAGGGATTGTCAACTTACCAAGCCATGAACGGTGGACATCCGTGCCGGGGGCTGGTGCACATCGTGCCTACCGAAAACAAAACCGGCCTTCTGCAAGCTTCTTGGGACGAATGTTGGGGGAAAACAATGGTGGGCCGGGCTGGGTCACTCCCAGCCTCCGTCTGTGAAAAAATTGCACGGGTGGATCAGCCTCGGCGTAGGGTTTTCTTGCAAAAACTTTCCGGGGATCAGCAACGGCTGAGAAAAAAAAAATAAATTCTGCTGGGGGGGCTGCATAATCCTCCTTAGGTGCGGAGCACAGCCCTAAGCTGGGGAGGCTGCCAAATCGTCCTTCGGTGCGGAGCACATCCCTAGAAGAACCCAGGGCCAGCAGTCAACCCAATTTACGTCTGTGAGCGTACCATCCGTGTCTGCTCACCAAATGTCCTGATGGTGGATCCATTGGCGGCCGAAAGCTCGGGACCGCTGTTCCCTGCCCCTCTGTCTGAGTTGACCGGCATGATTAGGCTCTTCTGGGAGCCAGAGTCTGCCAGAGACCGTCTCCCCGAATGTGTGTCTGTGACATACAGCAGCTTGTTTCTGTTTCCAGCAGTCGCAGCTGCTATTGACTGCTGGCCGTGCCATTTCACAACTTCTTGCATTGGCATGGCAGCACGCATCGCTCGGTGTTTGAGCCGAAACGGCGATGATAGAAGCGAATCGCTTCGTTCCTGTGTCTCTTTGCGCCTGCTCTGGCTACCACCAACGGCTCCTCGACCTTGCTGGAATCCCTCCTGGATGCCGGCGGCTCATGGAGCAGGCTTGTCGCCTGTTGCGTGGCGTGTGCGTCCTGCGCCACGACCACGAAGTAGTATTTTGTGTCATCCATAGTTATCCCATGGAGTGTGAACTGTGCTTCTATGTGTGAAACCCACGCTGCCGGGTAGTGAAGTCAGAAGTCTTCAGAAGGAGTTTGAATGAAACAGCGCATGCGGAACCGGTGCTCTTATTCCAGGTAGTCTCTGGGGTGGTGCTCGGCTCACTCTCCATGGCACGTCAGGGTCACCAGTGTGGCTCGCTCTCCAATGCACGTCAGGGTCACCAGTGTGGAGAAAGGAACTGGCGAGGCAACGAGCTGAACAACACAAGGCGTTAATCTTTCTCCAACAACATAACAGCAAACAGCACTACAGCGCTCATGGGTCTCTGTGCATTCCCCTTTTATATTTTTAATCCCATGCATCAAGACCTGGTGACATATTTATCGACCCAGGAAACACGCACACAGGCTCAGGTAAGATTCAACAGCTTTATTCAACAGCAAGGGGTGTTTGGGTGCGTGTATGTGATATGTATATGGATTGTGGATGGACGAAGAGAGTCGGGAACAGAGCAGCACGCCGTGCAGCCAGGCAACCCTATGGGAAGAGTAGAGACAGGAATATGAGCTGGGCTTAACCAAATGGGAGAGATGTACTGAGTATAGCTTACTTGCAGGTGGGACGGAGGCTGGCGTTGGCTAAGGATCTTCGGCCTGGAAGACAGCGTCCTGCTGCACACACGACGAGGCGTGGAGAGGAGAGGAAAGGAGATGGCGATGACGGGAGAATCCGCCGCCAGGGAATCCACCTGTGCACAGGGGAGAGGCTGGTAGATAGGTAAGTGGTTAAACAGCTTACGTGCTGTAGAGAAGGTCGGCAGGACGGGAAGAGACAATCCTGCTGAGGGCTTGAGCGCGTAGAAACACAGACGGCTCCAGACCAATGCTCTGGGCCGAGTGGGCTAAATAGCCTGTGATTGACGAGGCGCAGGTGTGCGCGCAGCTGAGATGGATGACAAGGAGCGGCGAGTTGTGACACCTGGAGCTTCCGACCATCATACATTGTTGTTTAACAAAGGAATATGTGGCACATTAACATAACATACACCGGCGCCGCTTTCACACGTTTCTTCTTTCCGCGGCTCCGGTCATTCTCACTCTCCTTGGGGGGTGCATAGAACTAACTGTCCCATCTGAGACCCCCGGTGACACCTCCTCCTTTGGTCCATTGTTCCCCCTTTCCCCCTGCCTCTCTGGGTGGAGAAAACCCCAACACCATGCCCCCACAATACACAATATACAGTATATTGCGGTATTTTGAGATCTCCTCCAAACCATTGTATAAATGTACATGTACAACTTTTGCATAAAATGACGCCAGCATGATAATAGAAACAGACCCATTGTTATGATTTGAGCACAGAGGATTCTGCCGTGCTCAGTCTCATGTTTTTTTTTCTCATATTTGTATATTTGTTGTACTTTGTGTTCTTTGGTTCTGGTCTTTTTATCCACAGTTGGTTTTCATATATCTTGCATTGTTTCTTATTCCCCTTGTTTATGCTATCATAGTTTTGCTGCTGTTTAATATGGTATTAATATGGTATTAATTTGTATTTATTTCTCAGCTCCATATTTGTTGGCATTAAATTCTTATAATTGTGTTGTGTTCTCTCTCTGGAGAGACAGCTGTCAGTGACACTTCCGGGTTTTTGCTCCGTTTTGGGCGGCATCCCTGTCAGCTGTCAGTCCCGTCTTCTCCCCTCTCATTACAGTACATTCAGCTGACCCCAGTTGGTAATCATTGTCATCTCCTACCCACTCATGTGATCCACACCTGCAACCATTTATGTCCATTGGTTTTGTGTCCTACTTAAGGCAATTGTTTCTTTTACTTTTTGCTGGAGTCTCAAAGAATCATTTTGGATCAGAACCCTGTCCCTGTTCTGATGTTTTTCATCTGTGTGTATCCTGTTTTCTCCCTGCTGTTGGTAAGTTTGCTTTGTGCACTGACTGGATTTTTGTGTTTGCGCACTGTTTGAACTTTTTGTGTTTTGTTAATAAATACCACAAGCTACAGTGCAGCGTCTGGGTCTCTCCTCTCTGTCCCAAGGGGCAATTCATGACACTCATGTATAGAGGGGATCCACTGGAACAAAATTATTGGCAGTTACAGGACAGTTACCATAGCAGCACAACACTGAGTAGCAATCACATGTGACAACTTTATTTTGTATCCAGCAAAACATAAAAAATCACACAAAATATTTAGTCACAGCAGTGCACAGAATATTTTTTTTAACTTTAGATGTTAATACCAAATCATTTACATGACTGTAGTGATGTGTAGGTAAAGACCAAGTAGCACATGATAAGTGAAGAACTGAACAGAGCCTTTAATTATTTATTTATTTATTTATTTATTTAATTTTTTGCCAATTAATACAAGATGGAATGATAAAATTAGCTCTCCATAATTCAAAAAGGTACTATGTGTACTGCTGTGATTGAATATTGTGTGTATTGTTTGTATTTCACTGCACAAACCCAAATACTGCCACTCATTTTTGCCACTCAGCGTTTTTTAACGGCCATGAGTTATGTTTGGTGACATACACATACCCTCTATTGCATTAAAAAAAAATGTATATGGGGAAGGCGGGGTAAAATCAAGTTAAATTTAGCAAACTTTATTAAACCAATCAGGTGACCCCACTCATAAATTTGTAACAAATAAGAATAATGGTATTAATAATATAATGATATCAATAATACCATAATAATGGTATCCTATTATACCCTGTAATAAAAACCAAAACAAACAAACAAAAAAGATTCAACACAACAAAAAGTGTACTGAGCAAGAGTTCTAGACAAAAAATACTTTAAAACTACTTAAATTAAAGCCCACTCGTTCTGTTTGGTCATTTAAAAAAAATAAAAACGGGGGCCATGTCTTTGGCATTATAATTTGTATTTGCAATTGTGTTCACTTTCCATTTTGCATGATCATTGTACGGGATAAATTTTCCAAATGAAGAAGCCATAGTCATTTTCTTAGGGCTGGTTCCTTTATTTATGTATTTATTTATTTATTGGGCATACCTGGGATGTTGAGAGCAAATTTTAATGCATTCTTCATGTTCTAGTGTATAATATCTTAAGTCATGAAACAAATTAGAGGTACTTTACACAAAACTGTATTTTGCTCGGTTTCTACCTTTTGAAATCCAAACCGCTGCCAGTCAAGGGAGCCAGTGCTTTTTTCTCCTTGGAATGATGTCTCTGCTTCCATTGCAGCCAGTGTATGTGTCACTTCACCTTTTTGTCCCTTTCCCGCACTCTGCCAGTGTTGCCAGATTATGCATAAAAACAAGTGTGTCTCTCCACAAAAGCAGACTCAAAGGAATTAGTTTCTCTAGAAAACAAATGCAGGGAAAAAAACAGACCTGGCAACATTCCTGATATTATAATAATAATAATAATAATAATAATAATAATAATAATAATAATAATAATAATAATAACTAGAAAAGCACTCGGAGAGCGCAGACCTCCGCCAAGCACCACAGTTCCCCCCATACAGTGTTTGTGTGTACGTTTTCAGATTCCTTGACCATGAAAACATATGACTAGCAATTGGATTGACAATGATAGGATTAGTGGTTCAGTAGTTATTCACGAAAATGACATTTTCTGTAATGGCGGCCACAGTTCCCCCCATACAGTGTTTGTGTGTACGTTTTCAGATTCCTTGACCACGAAAACATATGACTAGCAATTGGATTGACAATGATAGGATTAGTGGTTCAGTAGTTATTCACGGAAATGGCATTGTCCGTCATGGCAGCCACAGTTCCCCCCATACAGTGTTTGTGTGTACGTTTTCAGATTCCTTGACCACGAAAACATATGACTAGCAATTGGATTGACAATGATAGGATTAGTGGTTCAGTAGTTATTCACGGAAATGGCATTGTCCATCATGGCAGCCACAGTTCCCCCCATACAGTGTTTGTGTGTACGTTTTCAGATTCCTTGACCACGAAAACATATGACTAGCAATTGGATTGACAATGATAGGATTAGTGGTTCAGTAGTAATTCACAAAAATGGCATTGTCCGTCATGACGGCCACAGTTCCCCCAATACAGTGTTTGTGTGTACATTTTCAGATTCCTTGGCCATGAAAACATATGACTAGCAATTGGATTGACAATGATAGGATTAGCGGTTCAGTAGTTATTCACGAAAATGGCATTTTCCGTAATGGCGGTTTTCTTGTGGACGGTGATCCGGATCACCACCAAAATGTAATCATCTGTGGGATACCTCATTTCTGACAATTTGTGAAAATTTCATGAAAATCCGTCCGTAAGTTTTTGAGTTATCTTGCTAACAAACAAACAGACAGACAGACAGACAGACAAACCAACGCCGATGATCACATAACCTCCTTGGCGGAGGTAATAATAATGGATTAGATTTACAGCGGTGGGAAAAAAGTGTTTGCCCCTTCCTGATTTCTCATTTTTTGTATGTTTGTCACACTTAAATGTTTTTGATCATTAAACAAATTTAAATATTAGACAAAGATAACACAAGTAAACACAAAATGCAGTTTTTAAATGAAGGCATTTATTGTCATGATCTCCTCGTGCACTTTTACGCAGCACACAGAGGGACAGAGAAAACCTACTGGCAGGAGTATGTTGTGCGTCTTAACAGTTGGTGAATAAACAGTTCAGGGTAACATTGCGTTACTCAGGAGATACGGGGAATGTCTAAACAGTTCAGAATAGCAGATGAGTTTGAACAGGATAAACAAGGAAGTCCTCCAGGACGCTCTACAAACACCGGTGAGTAAGACTAAGGGGAAAATGTTCCATGGCAGACGGGACTGCAGTGAGGAACGGAGAAGTGCCCGGGAAAGGAACCGCCAGGCAGAACTGGACAGCAGGGGCGAAACAGTCAGTACTCACGTGGGCTGGAACAGTCCAAGTAGGTCCAAGTAATAATCCAGATGGGAATAAACAACCACTTACAAACGATCACGCCACCCAGTGTGATGCGGTAGCACAAAGAGCAGGTAGTGCATCTAGACATGAGTGTCGGCATACACACACTGCATGCAGCAGCCACAGTGTAGGTCAACAGTGTGGGACAATGATCCGGCAATCTCTTCCAGTCAATTCAGGGCTTAAATAATGCAAACCTTAATGAGGAAAGAAATTGCCGGTGTGAGACCTGAGAGTGAGAGTGGGCAAGACTGAGTGGAAACAGCTGTGTGTAACAATATCTGAGAGCCTAAGGGTAAGAATGAATCAGTGTGTGTGTATATGTGTGCAGGAGCGTGCAAGAGTGTGAGAATGAGAGGAAGCATGTATGTGTGTGTGTGCGTGCGTGAACAGAGAACTAACAGTGATAATGACACACAGCTGATCAGACTAGCAGGAGAGGGAGGTGTGGCTGAGCTGTCAGGGAGACGAACGGAGCCCAGAGGCTCCCTGAGCATGCCTGATGGTAAATAGACAGCAAAAACACACAAAGAGACAAAATAGCCATGGCGTCACAGAACTGGGCCTAAGATCAGCCCAGTTCATGACAGTTTATTATTAAGGAGAAAAAAAATCCAAACCTACATGGCTCTGTGTGAAAAAGTGATTACCCCCCTAAACTTAATAACTGGTTGGCCACCCTTAGCAGCAACAACTGCAATCAAGCGTTTGCAATAACGCAATTAGTCTTTTACAGTGCTGTGGAGGAATTTTGGCCCACTCATCTTTGCAGAATTGTTGTAATTCAGCCAGATTGGAGGGTTTTCAAGCACAAACCACCTTTTTTAAAGTCATGCCACAACATCTCAATCGGATTCAGGTTAGGACTTTGACTAGGCCACTCCAAAGTCTTCATTTTGTTTTTCTTAAGCCATTCAGAGGTGGCCTTGCTGGTGTGTTTTGGATCATTGTCCTGCTGCAGAACCCAAGGGTGCTTCAGCTTGAGGTGACGAACAGTTGGCCCGACATTCTTCTTCAAGAGTTTTTGTTAGACCGCAGAATTCATGGTTCCATTTACCACAGCAAGTCTTCCAGGTCCTGAATCAGCAAAACAGCCCCAGACCATCACACTACCACCACCATATTTTACTACTCGTATTATGTTCCTTTTCTGAAATGCTGTGTTACTTTAACACCATATGTAATGGGACACACACCTTCCAAAAAGTTCAACTTTTGTCTCATCAGTCCACAGAGTATTTTCCCAAAAGTCTTGGGGATCATCTAGATGTTTTCCTGCAAAATTGAGATGAGTCTTTATGTTCTTTTTGCTCAGCAGTTGTTTTCGTCTTGGAACTCTTCTATGCAGGCCATTTTTGCCCAGTCTCTTTCTTATGGTGGAGTCATGAACACTGACCTTAACGGAAGTCAAGTGAGGCCTTCAGTTCTTTGGATGTTTTTGTGGGGTCTTTTGTGACCTCTTGGATGAGTTGTTGCTGCACTCTTGGGGTAATTTTAGTCGGCCGGCCACTCCTAGGAAGGTTCACTACTGTTCCATGTTTTCGCCATTTGTGGATAATGGGATCTCACTGTGGTTCGCTGGAGTCTCAAAGCTTTAGAAATGGCTTTATAACCTTTTCCAGACTGATATATCTCAATTACTTTGTTTCTCATTTGTTCCCGAATTTCTTTGGATGGCAACATGATGTCTAGTTTTTGAGGATCTTTGTCAAAGTGATCTACTTCACTTTGTCGGGCATGTCGTATTTAAGTGATTTCTTGATTGAGAACAGGTGTGGCAGTAATAAGGCCTGGGTGTGGTTAGAGAAATTGAACTCAGCTTTCCTAAGATGTGATAAACCACACTTAATTTATTGTTTCACGGTGGGGGGGGGATCACTTTTTCACACAGGGCCATGTAGGTTTGGATTTTTTTACCCTTAATAATAAATACCTTCATTTAAAAACTGCATTTTGTGTTTACTTGTGTTATCTTTGTCTAATATTTAAATTTATTTCATGATCTGAAACATGAAACATTTTTTTTTTCCCCCGGTGGACGAAATGGTTGTTTCCCTGCGCCTACGGGTTGGGAAACAAGTCCTGACCATCATTTGTGCCTATGCACCAAATGATGGTTCAGAGTACCCACCCTTTTTGGAGTCTCTGACTGGGGTGCTGGAGAGTGCTCCTCTTGGAGACTCCATTATCCTACCGGGGGACTTCAATGTGCACATGGGCAATGACAGTGAAACCTGGAAGGGGGTGATTGGGAGGAACGGCCTTCCCAATCTGAACCCAAGTGGTGCTCAGTTATTTGCTTTCTGTGCTAACCACAGTTTGTCCATAACGAACGCTATGCTCAAGCATAAGGGTGTCCATATGTACACCTGGCACCAGAACACCCTAGGTCGCAGGTCGATGATCGATTTTGTTATCGTGTCATCAGACCTGTGACTGTATGTCTTGGACACTCGGGTAAGGAGAGGTGTAGAGCTGTCAACTGATCACCACCTGGTGGTGAGTTGGATCCGATGGCAGGGGAGGATGCCATTCAGGCCTGGTAGACCCAAACGTATAGTGAGGGTGTGCTGGGAACGTCTGGCTGAGGCCCCTCTCTGGGAGGTCTTCAACTCCCACCTCCAGAAGAACTTCAAGCACATTCCGAGGGAGTCTAGAGACATGGGGTCTGAATGGGCCATGTTCTCCACCTCCATTGTTGAAGCAGCAGCCCAGAGCTGCGGCCGCAAGGTCGTCGGGGCATCTCGTGATGGCAATGCCTGAACCAAGTGATGAACACCAGTGGTGAGGGGGACCATTAAGCTGAAGAAGGAATCCTATCAAGCTTGGTTGGCTTGTGGGACTCCCGAAGCAACTGAGGTGTATCAGCAGGCCAAGCGGAGTGCAGCTCGGGTGGTTGCTGAATCAAAAACTCGGGTATGGGAGGAGTTCGGTGAAGCCATGGAACAAGACTTTCAATCGGCCTTGAAGAGATTCTGGCAAACTGTCCGGTGGCTCAGGAGGGGGAAGCAACTCCCTGTCCATACTGTGTATGATGCGGATGGGGCACTGCTGACTTCGACTGGGGATATTGTTGGATGGTGGAAGGAATACTTCGAGGATCTCCTCAATCCCATTGATATGCCTTCCACAGAGGAAGCGTGGCTTGTGGACGATGGGGACGACTCTGCCTATCACAGGGGCTGAGGTCACCAAGGTGGTTAAAATTCTCCTTGGTGGGCGGGTCCCGGGGGTGGACGAGATTCGCCCTGAGTACCTCAAGGCCCTGGATGTTGTAGGGCTGTCATGGTCGACACGCCTCTGCAACATTGCGTGGAGGTCGGGGACAGTGCCTTTGGCATGGCAAACCGGGGTGGTGGTTTCTCTCTTCAAAAAAGGGGACCGGAGGGTGTGCTCTAATTTTAGAGGGATCACACTCCTCAGCCTCCCTGGGAAGGTCTATGCCAAGGTACTGGAGAGGAGAGTCCGGCCGTTGGTTGAACCTCGGATTCAAGAGGAGCAATGTGGTTTTCGTCCTGGCTGTGGCACATCAGACCAGCTCTTTACTCTCTCGAGAATCCTCAAGGGTTCGTGGGAGTTTGCCCAACCAGTTTACATGTGTTTTGTGGATTTGGAGAAGGCATTTGACCACGTCCCTCGTGGTTTTTGTGGGGGGTGCTTCGGGAGTATGGGGTATCGGGCTTGTTGTTATGAGCTATTCGGTCTCTGTACGACCGTTGGGAGAGTTTGGGTCGTATTGCCAACACTCGGTCGGACTCATTCCCAGTGAGAGTTGGACTCCGCCAGGGCTGCCCTTTGTCACCGATCCTATTCATAATTTTTATGGACAGGACTTTTATGGACTAGGCGCAGCCAGGGAATGAAGGGTGTCATGCTTTGTGACCACAGGATCTCATCTCTGTTGTTTGCAGATGATGTCCTGCTGGCTTCATCCAGCAATGACCTACAGGTCTTACTGGGACGGTTTGTCACTGAGTGTGAAGCGGCTGGGATGAGAATCAGCACCTCCAAGTCCGAGTTCATGGTCCTCAGCCGGAAAAAGGTGGATTGCCCTCTCCGGGTTGAGGACACGCTCCCGTCCCAAGTGGAGGAGTTTAAGTATCTCGGGGTGTTATTCATGAGTGAGGGGAGAATGGAGCAAGAGATTGACAGATGGATCGGAGCAGTATCTGCAGTGATGCGGATATTGTACTGGTCTGTTGTGGTGAAGCGGGAGCTGAGCTCACAGTCAAAGCTGTTGATTTACCAGTCAATCTACGTTCCTACCCTCACCTATGGTCACGAGCTTTGGGTAATGACCAAAAGAACGAGATCGCGATACAAGCGGCTGAAATGAGCTTTCTTCGTAGGATCGCTGGGCTCACCCTCAGAGATAGGGTGAGGAGCTCAGTCATCCGGGAGAGGCTCAGAGTAGAACAGTTGCTCCTCCACATTGAAAGGAGCCAGTTGAGGTGGTATGGGCATCTGATCAAGATTCCTCCTGGACGACTCCCTCTTGAGGTGTTTTGGGCATGTCCCTCTTGGAGGAGACCCCGGGGCAGACCCATTACTCGCTGGACAGACTACGTCTCCCAGCTGGTCTGGGAACGCCTTGGTATCCTCTCTGAAGGGCCGGAGCAGGTGGCTGGGGAGAGGAAAGTCCGGGCTTCTCTGCTTGAACTGCTGCCTCCACAACCCAGACCTCCGGAAAAAACGGTAGAAGATGGATGGATGGATGGATGGATCTAAAACATGTAAGTGTGACCAAACTTACAAAAAAATGAGAAATCAGGACGGGGGCAAACACTTTTCACACCACTGTCAATGGTGCTTTACATGTCAAGTGACATCTCAAAGCACTCACAGTGAGTCCATTATTCATTCACTCCAGACAGACATTGATAGTGGTAAGCTACTTCTGTAGCCACAGCTGTCCTGGGACAGACTGACGGAAATGTGGCTGCCAGTCTTCACCAACAGCCTCTCCAGTCACTACTGAACATTTATACATATTCATACCCAGTGTCATGGACACTGGAGGCACAATGGGTAAAGTGTCTTGCCCAAGGACACAAGGTCACTATGGCTGGGGTGAGTGGGATTCAAACCGCCAACCTTCTGGTTATTAGACGACCCGCTCTACCTCCTGAGCCACTGCTGCCCATATTTACCTCCTCTGTTCCGTTTTTGCTGAGCACCAAGCTGGATAGCAGGAAGTTCCATTTTTCTATGGTCTTTGACATGATCCGGCCAGGACTTAAATCCCAACCTCCCAGTTGTGGGGCAGATGCTCTGCCTCTAGGCCACTCCTCCGGTGATATGAAACACAGAATGGGGGGAGTGACTGGGCTTCAGGGCAGTTGTGTGATACGAGTTTGGATGAGAAGAGAGGGAAGCGGAACTTCAACTGGACAAAAAAAATGCTGACCTCTTACAGTGGTACAACAATTTATGCTCATCTCGATATCTGCGAAAAAGGGTTTTTATGTTTCACGCACAGTAGAATGTATTGATATAACAAATATATGGTGTATCGCCTAGCCCTAGCTGCAGCCATTTTGGTGGAAAATAGACAATAAAACTACCATCACTACCTGCTTCCTATACACACCCCTATTAAAACAACACTATGCAAGACTTTCACCTTGGAATAATGTTTCCAAAATTATTTGATTGTACATCAGCCTTTGACCAGGTGAACGTCACTTCACCCATAGCCATGAGTCGGCCCGCATTACCTGTAACAGCTCTGTTCATGGTAGGAACACTGGCAGGTCTACGTCTATGGTGACTCTTAAGAATAAATAATTTAAAATGCCAAGTTTTTGTATTGTAAAAAAAAAGATACAATAAAATATATCTTTTTTTCCCCCTTTAATGTGACCTATAACCTGTACAATTCAATTGAAAAGCAAGCAAATGTAGTTCTAAGAACTGTCCACCTCAAATTTCATTCTTGGAACTACCCTCCCCAGGGGAACTTTATTTTGCATTCACACAGGGAGTAAGAGACCATGATAGGGACTGGTGTGACAAGCATCTGCGACAGTGACGTGTAACTTAAGCGCCACACTTAACAACAACACTACAAAGAAGCTAGCATGGAGAGTGAGGAGGCTACAGTGTTCCTGTTCTGCATCGCAGGAATCTTAATCATGGACTGTTGTCACTGTTTCTGTCCATGTTCGTGCCCATGTTCATTTTAAAACTTCTCTGTCCGAAAATGATTACAGGAAAAACAGCACACCACAGTTGCTTTTTAAAAATGGTGCAGCTGAAAAAAAATGGAAATCTGGCAGTGGGTGTAGCTTATGAGTTCTACCGATTGTTATGTCCACAAACCTGGCAATGACGACCGATGAGGATGCTGCTGTTTAGTGAACTTTATTACAGAGAAAGCATAGTACAGGCACGTGTATAATGGGGCCAGCTGCCAACCATATCTCATACCAACTGAGTGTCTAACTCCAACTGCCTGCTGAGACGGCGGACCGCCTAATATATAAAACGTGGTGACATCATTCACAGGATGCTGCGCCACTCCCAGAATGCCTGGTATTCATACATCACGTTTTCCTCCCCCCTTGCAAAAAATGAAAAATTTATGATTAACTGTAGCAGATGTGTCCTCCCTAATTTAGTAATCAAATAAGTTTCACTATGCAAATACTTATGATTGGTGTCATTCAAACACATATTACTAATCAATGTTGCTTTTACATATGATAAAAAATTAAACATTACTTATTCACTTATTAGTTAGCATTACTGCTCAGGTATTACACTGGTCAACACCAAAATTATTGTCTAAGTGTTTTTAGCTGATTAAAGACAATTTTGATGTGCTGAATCCAAAAATCACATTGATTTTGCTCAATCAGGTCAACTTTTTGAATTATGGCCACATGTTGTTTTATACGTTTTTGTTTACATGTACGGGTATTTTCACTTTATATGATGCAAAATTCTTTTTTATGTCTTGAAATTCTCTGAATTTTGAACAATGATGATGTAACATTCAATTTACTTGTACTTACTTTTATATAAAGGTAAGTACATTCACAGTACTAAGTAAGTACAGGTGATCGAGAGAAACAGATGTCATTTTCAGATTCAGCAGTGCAAAATTGTCTTAAATCAGTTGAAAAAACACAGACAACTTACAAAAAAATATTTTTGTAACCTTGTGTAATCAATAAAACACAGGATTAGAATTAGCTGTTCAGGTATTAAATGATTCAAAGAACTTATTATTATATCAGGCAAACTTATGTTCTATGCATTGATTATATGGAACACTTTTGGTTATTAGTCAAAGAACATTTTTCCAAAGAACACACACACTTGCTTCACTTTATTCAGACACACTCGCCTTTTTTTTTTTTTTTTTTTTTTTTAATAACGTGAACCAAAGCCTAACAACTAGGGTCCACTGGTGGACCACCGCAGGACCCAACATGGCTGGGTGGATTATTCTGCCACCGTGTCAGCCGCACTCCTACCTGAACAGTCTTTTTTGCGGACAGTCTTCCATGGGAAGAACAGTTCTGCCTGAGGTGCTTTGTGGCGTGTCCATGGCAGCCTCATCTCTGGAGCTGTTGGACCTCAGGGGCCAGGGCTAATCTTCATGACGCTGGGGCTCGGGTCCAACACCGCAGTAGCTGACTCCTGCGAAGCCTCGCTATCTGGAGCAGCCACCTTGACATGCCGTAGTTGGTTTGAATGCCGAACCAAACCGTCTGTCAGCTGGAAGCATGCTGTTCCCAGCTTTGTCATGATCCTCAGCGGTGCCCGGTGTTTTGTTGGCTGTAGCTCAGTCAGTCATCATCCTGGTCTCTCACCGGTGCGAACCCGGATCCAGTCCATGACCTGGAGAGGCGCCTTACTTGGTTTGATGTATTGATGCGCTCCCGGTGGCTCTGGGTGCTGATTCAGCTTGGGACCTCCTCCGTGCTGCAGTGGTTTGGTAGTCACCGTGTTTGTTGTGGACCTTTCATCTGTTGTCGCCGTTGTTAGTTGAGGCTAGTCGTGGGTGCAGAAGGTGTCCAGAGCCTCTCCGGTGTCGGTTGATGAGGTGGACTCTTCACCCATCGGCTCAGTCGTAGGTTGTTGAGGGAGGGTACGGAAGTCATGTGGTTCCTTCTTTCTTCTGTCTGAAGAGCTCTGCTGTGCCTTGTCAGGAGCGTCATTCATGCCCGGTTGCTGTCGCTGTGCTTCGGGGCTCTATGCATGCTCAGACTCCCTTCCCTTCAGCTCTAGTTCTGGTTCTAGTTGAGCGAGGGACATAGGCGAGTCCAGCTGCCCCCCCTCCGGGTGGCTCTAGCCTTCCAAGAGCATGCGGTGGACGCTTTGGTGTCGGTGCTGCTCGTAATTACCTCGTCCCACACCATGTCGTCATCCTCAAGGTCTGCTGTGCTCCAGCTTCCGCAACCGGACCATTTGAACCCCACGCTGTCTGTGATAGTGAAGCCAGGACTGTATAAAAGGTCACATTCCATGATGTCACCGTGCGCTGCCACTTGGAACGAGAAGTCATACATGATTTTAGACTTGTAATAAACAGTCAGTTCCACCGTTCCGACGTTGCACAGTCTGTAACCCCCATATCCGTGCAGTGGCTTTGGGTTCTTCTGGATTTTGTGGTTGGGGAAAAACTTCTTCACCGTGGCCCAGTTTAACATTGACCACACCGCCACCGTGTCAAGCAGGAGCAGTATGGCTACACCATCTAGCTCAACTGTATGAATAACCGTTGATGTTGGGTCATAATGCATGAATGGTCATTGTTGGCGGGCGGGCTGGCTTACTTGGCGGGCCCCATGATGCTTGTGACCGGCACACTGGTGAAATGGTTCAGGCACCCACACTTGTTACATTGTTGTCCTTTGGCCGGGCAAAAACGTGCTCTGTCCTGGTGCGTCGGGGACCAACAGCTCCTGCAGACGGAGCCTCTCGGAGCGGACCTTCAGCTAACAGCATTCATCTCAAACTCTTCTGCCAAGTCCTCTTCTCCCTCCAGGCTCACCGTGTTAGCTAGTGTCACCTTTCCGGGTAGCTTCTGTGCTTGGCACCCATTTAGCTCCAAGGCAAACTTTTCTGCTGCCTCTAGCTGGGACGCTAGTTTGATTGTGCTAGCTAGCATCATGTCATTTGGCGCCGTTAGCATCTTAACTCATAGCCTAGCATTATACATGTGCTCGGCTAACTGGTCTCGCACCATTTTGTCTTCTAGCAGTCCAAAACAGCACATACTAGCTAAATGTCTTAAGTAAGTGACAAACTGTTGTACTGACTCACCGACCCTTTTGCGTCTCTGGCAAAAGTGAATCCATCATGCAATCACGTTGTCAGGAGTGGCAAAGTAGCTAGCTAGTATCTCGATGGCATCAACATGTGACTCAGTCTGTCCTAGCGTGTGGAAAATTTGCTGGCTTTCTATGTCGAGGTTGTGGACAATGAGGGCTCTTTTCCTTACTTTGTCAAGCTTGCCCAGGTCCAGTGCTGAGATGCAGGTCTCAAACGCGTCCAGCCAGGACTGCTGGTTCTCCTGGGCACTCGAAGAAAGGCCATAGCGGTGGTAAGCATGCCTCCATGGTTTAATCTCTCGCCGCCAAATGTTATGTCCACAATCTTGGCAATGACGACCGATGAGGATGTTGCAGTTTAGTGAACTTTATTACAGAGAAAGTATAAAAATACAGGCACGAGTATAATGAGGCCCGCTTCCAACCATATATCATACCAACTGAGTGTCTAACTCCAACTGCCTGCTGAGATGGCGGGTCACCCAATATACAGTATCTCACAAAAGTGAGTATACCCCTCACATTTTTGTAAATTTTTTTTATATCTTTTCATGGGACAACACTGAAGATATGACACTTTTATACAATGTAGTCAGTGTACACCTTGTATAACAGTGTAAATTTGCTGTCCCCTCAAAATAATTCAACACACAGCCATTAATGTCTAAACTGCTGGCAACAAAAGTGAGTACACCTCTAATGAAAATGTCCAAATTGTGCCCATAGTGTCAATATTGTGTGTGGCCACCATTATTTTCCAGCACTACCTTAACTCTCTTGAGCATGGAGTTCACTAGAGCTTTACAGGTTACCACTGGAATCCTCTACCACTCCTCCATGACACCATCACGGAGATGGTGGATCTTGCACTCGTCCACTTTCTGTTTGAGGATGCCCCACAGATGCTCAATAGGGTTTAGGTCTGGAGACATGCTTGGCCAGTCCATCACCTTTAACTTCAGTTTCTTTAGCAAGGCAGTGGTCGTCCTGGAGGTGTGTTTGGGGTCATGATCATGTTGGAATACTGCCCTGCGGCCCAGTTTCCGAAAGCAGGGGCTCATGGTCTGCTTTAGTATGTCACAGTACATGTTGGCCTTCATGGTTTCCTCAATGAACTGTAGCTCCCCAGTGCCGGCAGTACTCATGCAGCCCTAAACCATGATACTCCCACCACCACGCTTGACTGTAAGCAAGACACACTTGTCTTTGTACTCCTCACCTGGTTGCCACCACACACACTTGACACCGTCTGAACCAAATAAGTTTATGTTGGTCTCATCAGACCACCGGACATGGTTCCAGTAATGCATATCCTTAGTTTGCTTGCCTTTAGTAAACTGTTTGTGGGCTTTCTTGTGCATCATCTTTAAAAGGGGCTTCCTTCTGGGATGACAACCATGCAGACCAATTTGATGCAGTGTGTGATGTATGGTCTGAGCACTGACAGGCTGACCCCCCACCCCTTCAACCTCTGCAGCAATGTTGGCAGCACTTATACGTCTATTTTCAAAAGACAACCTCTGGATATGACCCTGAGCACGTGCACTCAACTTCTTTGGTTGACCATGGCGAGGCCTGTTCTGAGTGGAACCTGTCCTGTTAAACAGCTGTATGGTCTTGGCCACAGTGCTGCAGCTCAGTTTCAGGGTGTTGTCAATCTTCTTATAGCCTAGGGCATCTTTAGGTAGAGCAACAATTCTTTTTTTCAGATCCTCAGAGAGTTCTTTGCCATGAGGTGTCATGTTGAACTTCAAGTGACTAGTATGAGAGAGTCTGAGAGCGATAACACCAAATTTAACACACCTGTTCCCCATTCACACCTGAAACCTTGTAACACTAACGAGTCACATGATACCGGGGAGGGAAAATGGCTAATTGGGTAAAAATTTGGACATTTTCACTAGGGGTGTACTCACTTTTGTTGCCAGCGGTTTAGACATTAATTAAACCAGCAAGATTTCATGGACAGATCGCGCCACTATCGGCACAGTGCAGCGCTGCACCTGTCATGTGATGTTTTTGACGTGACCAGAAACTCCCCAGTTGATTTAAGTTGTACTAAGGATTTCACCTCACAAGGTGACAGACACGTATAACTTACTGCTCTTGCCTTGGAGGAATTATGGAGGACATAGAACCATCCTGAAACCTCACCAGAGAAGAAGAGTTTGTAAACATATCTAGATCTTACTCGATCGCAAGACTGAGGAAGACTGAGGAAGCATTTGCTCCTGAAATTGCCAACTATGATTCTAAAAAGAGATTATTTAGCTTATGAAGGTAAATGTTTACATTTTGTTATAACAGAGGGTGCGCAAAGCTGGCTGATGTTCACCTGCTGTCGACTGCAGCGCCACGTGACTGGGGAGAACAATCGTGCAGGTTCCATGTCGTCAAATACGATAAATAGCGGTGGGATAAAAGTGAAATTGAGGTGGAATAATCATAACAGTTTCTTGATGTGAGGGTGAAAAAATAAAATGGCCGCCTTCGCCAGTGGTAAGTGACAAATGTCTGTGTTTGTTTACATTGTACTGCATTGTACTGCTTTTCTGGTTCATATACTTTGAAGATAAGATAACAAAATGCCCAAAACAAGAAACGGTGGCAAAAAGCAAAACCATTCTTTGTGTAAATATGTCCAAAGTCCACTTTTGACTGAAAGTTATGTAATTCGATATGGCTGCTGCGGCATTATGTAAACTACATGCGTCAATTTATTCCTATCTCAAACTTTGGATCATATTCTACATCTTTCTAATTGACAGTAAGCCACTATCTCTTACCACTTTCAAGTTATAGCCTTGGAAATCTCTGACATCTGAACTGAATATTTTCTTGAAAAAAATCTTGACCACTAGGGGTTATGGAGCAAGTTGGTGCCTGTGCCGGTCAATGGCTGTGTTGAGTTATTTTTAGGGGACAGCAAATTTACACTGTTAAACAAGCTGTACACTGACTACTTTACATTGTATCAAAGTGTCATATATTCAGTGTTGTCCCATGAAAGGATATAATAAAATATTTACAAAAATGTGAGGGATGTACTCACTTTTGTGAGATACTGTATATATAAGATGTGGTGACGTCACCACTCCCAGAATACCTGGTATTCATACACCACACCGTTCACAAAACACCTACATCATATGAGTTCCTACGGAACCGTCAAAAGACCCTGCCTCAGAGTAGGAGCTAAAATTGTTATAACAGTTGAGGTCCATGGTCCCGAGTTCTTATGCTGTCCGAATGCATGAAAATGCATAAGTGTGCCCACCCTTAAACTAATATTTTATTGAATCACATTTTGATTTAATTAGTCTTTTGGTACACCTGTCTTCAATTTAAGTGACTCTGATTAACTGCAAATAAAGTTCAGCTGCCCCAGTGGAATTTTCTGGACATTTATTCATCCTACAGCAAAAGCCATCATTAGCAGAGGGCTTACAAAGCACAAAAGAGATATCATAGTTGAAAGGTATGTATCAGGAGAAGGGTAAAAAAATTCACATAATTTAAGAGAGTCATCAAGAAGTGGAGAAAATACTGAAGTGTGTGCAGACCCAGCCAGTATGTCCATGTGGGCTTCACTATAGGTTAAATCTGGGTCTTGTGGGTCAAATGTGGGTTGGTCCACAGGTTCCATGTTGGCCCCATCTGTGTTTGCCAACATGGACTTTACCTGGTTACTTATTTTTTTAAACTTATTTTCTCATAATTTTGCTATTTTCTAGTAAATATGTGATTTTTTTCCCCCTAATTTGATGCATTTTTCTTGAAAAATTGAAACTTTCTCATAAATTTGCAACTTTTTAACCTCTTGCACTCAGGTTAATTTCCCTAAAAACGCCAAAAAATAACGTGCCCAAAGTAAATCGAAGGCTGTTCTTCAACTCTTTGTAGCATCTTCATGGGGTTGATCTCATTTAAAAGAAAACATTTTGAATTTTTTGGCAAAACAGTCATAATCTCTCTAAGTGCTCCAGCCAGTGAGTTACAGTCATCTAAACATAGTGAACTTGAAGAAAATAAATTTCGCCTGGGTGTTTTTTTGGATACAAATGCTTGCAAATAACACACAGCTTCAGATCCGGGCTGGAAAATGCAACAGAAATGTAGAACCAAGTGTTATCCAGCTGAGGTCCAAATTTTGTAACAATACCACAAAAAATGAATATATTACACAGCTTTTTCCTCAGGTAGTTCCCAGGCGTTTTTGAACTGTGCCAAATTGTGCCAAATGGCACAGTTTGGAAAAACGTCTGTAACTTTTGAATGATTCAATATAGAAGCTTCATCTTGGGCTCTAATGAAAGGTGACACTCAGGACTGTGTGTGTGTGTGTGTGGGTGGGTGGGGGGGGTTGTCCCCCCCCTCGCTACAGAGGACGGACATCGCCCGTTGCGTCGCGGTCCGTCATGCAGCGATGACGCACAGCTGTAATTTACCAATCGGTCAAAAGTCATTTTGATTACAATTTTCAGGGATAAAGAATAATTTAGCTTATAACACTTACCTCGTCACAGCAGAAGCGAAGCTGGCGAACTTCTTCCTCATTGTCAGATGAACGCGACGCTGGTCTCGCGACCCTGTCAAAACATAATTCCATTATTGTGGTTTTGCGCTTCCATGATTGTGGTTTTGGCGAACGATTTTTCAAAACAAATAACAGTAGTAATTAAAAAAAGACTGGCGAACACTTGTGTGTCACTCAGCCTTTGTCGTCAGCCTCCGTCGGTCTATGATGACCATGGAAGACAATCCTAAACGTCTACTCTGCTGGAATAAAAAAAAAAAAAAAAGCACCGCCTGTGGCTGAACAGGCCGATGCGCGAATGGCAGTCCCTGTCACACAGGTCGCACTTGTGGGTGGTCTCTGTGCTGCTGGGTCTGTGGGGTTCTTCCTGCAGGTCCTTTTTTCATCTGCTGCTGCAGCAGTCTGTCTTCACCCAGCCTTACACAAAACAGCTTGCGAACTTCTGTGCTTCAATTGGCTCGCTGCATTCACAGTGTTGGTAGGCGGGTCCTTCTTGCTAGGTTTTCAGTCATTGGTTCTTCAAGGTTTCAGAAACCCAATTCAAGGCTCTTATTAGTCGAATGAGAGGTCAGTCATATCCGATCTGTTCGCGGCTGTGTCTGTAGTGGAAGAACAGAAATGCAGCTTTTTTTTCTCCAGTGCGCTCTTAGGACGCAGCGCCCTTGTGCGTCCTAGAGTGCACGAGAGCGCCCTCATGTGCTGTAGGATGCAGAGACCTGCCCATCCGCGGTACACCGGAGTGCAAGAGGTTAAAGTAAATTTGTGACTTTTTTTCATAAATTTATTTTTTATTAGTTTTTCTAATAAAATTGTGACTTTTTTTTTTTTTTTTTTTACAAATTTGCTTTCTTTTTCTTGTAATTTTGGAACTTTCTCATAAATTTGACACTTTTTTACTCTAATTTTGCAACTTTTTCCTCATAAATTTGTTACTTTTTTCCCTTTAAATTTGCCATTTTCTTGTTAATTTGTGACTTTTCCCCACAAATCTGAGACACTTTAAAACTGATCTTGTTCTATTAAGACAAAGCAAAGAGTTGTCTCATACCTTTGACATAAAACAGCTGACATGACATGTCATGGACGTCAAACGACGCTTTCTGAAGAAAACTGCAGATGACAGTTGAAACATGTCAAAGGAATTAGACATCTCTTTGCTTTGTCTTAATAGAATATAAGTTTTATCATTAAGAAGACAAAATGAATCTGAAATGAATTTGAGACATTTTTCTTGCAAATTTGCTAGAACTTTTTTTTACTGTGAACTTAAAACTTTTTTTCTCATAAATTTGGGACTTTTTTCTCATAATTTTTAAATTTATTTACTCATGTATTTGCTAATTTTTGGTTAATTTTGTCATGGCTGTTCCTTCGGGGCGAAGGAGAGGACCCACTAGCCGTGCAAAAAGGAAGCAATTTATTGCAAAGAAATAACACAAAATGCAGCACGTGGCTGGAAAAACATAACGTAATGCTGCACGGCAGGGTAACAGGAACAAAAACGTAAACTATGCTAAGCTGTGCATGACAAAAAAGTCAAAAGCTACAGTAAATGTCAGTTAAGAGCTGAGACTAACCGTCATCTACACAGTAAACTTAATTGTAGGACGCCATACTGAAAGTGAGGCAAGCACTGAATATAAAGGGCAGGTGGTGATTAACACAGTCAGAAACAGCTGTCAATAATTAATAATAGAAAGGGCCACTAATGAGTGGCAGAAGTAACTGAAAGCATTGAAACAACAAGTAAACACAAAATGAGACAGGATAATAGCAATAATGATGAAGAAGATAAAGATATGATAACCATAATGATAACTGAGAAAGACTATAACTTAAGGCAAGCGCAAGAGAATACTAATAGTGATGATAAACATGATAATGAGTCCAAAAAGGAACACAAAGTGTGGATAGGGGTTGCAAATTTTTCTATTTATTTTTTCCACATAACTTTGTGACCTTTTTCTTGTAAATTAAAAAAAAAAAAAATCTTGTAAGTCTTTAACTCTTTTCAAGTAATTTTATATTTTTTTGACATTTTTTGAGATACAGATGTGGATAAAACTGTTGGTACCCCTCTGTTAATGAAAGAAAAACCCACAATGGGCTGCACGGTGGCGCAGTGGTTTAGCACAGTGGCAGCACAGTTTTACCCTCGGCCGGGGGATCGCGGGGATCATGACATTGTGGGTTCAATCCCAGCCCCCGACCAACAGTGAGCTGTGTGGAGTTTGCATGTTATTCCCGTGTTGCGTGGGTTTACCCCGGGATTTCTCCGGTTTCCTCCCGCACACCGAAAACATGTAGGTTTAGGGCGCTTGCGCACGCAGCGACCGGCAGCCGGTGGCTTGTCACCAGACTGCAAACCAAGTCTACCTACAGGTACAAATAAGTAACAAAAAAAAAACAAAAAAACAATGGTCACAGAAATAACTTGAATCTGACAAAAGTGGTAATAAATACAAATTCTATGAAAATTAACCAATGAAAATCAGACAGTGCTTTTGAATTGTGGTTCAACAGAATTATTTAAAAAAAAAAAACAAACTCATGAAACAGGCCTGGACAAAAATGATGGTACCCCTAGAAAAGATTGAAAATAATGTGACCATAGGGACATGTTCAACCAAGATGTGTCCTTTAATTAACATCACAGGTGTCTACAAACTTGTAATCAGTCAGTCAGCCTATTTAAAGGGTGACAAGTAGTCACTGTGCTGTTTGGTGACATGGTGTGTACCACGCTAAACATGGACCAGAGGAAGCAAAGGAGAGAGTTGTCTCAGGAGATTAGAAAGAAAATTATAGACAGGCATGTTAAAGGTAAAGGCTATAAGACCATTTCCAAGCAGCCTGATGTTCCTGTGACAACAGTTGCACATATTCAGAAATTTAAGATCCATGGGACTGTAGCCAACCTCTCTGGATGTGGCCGCAGGAGAAGACGAATAATACGAATGGTAACAAAAGAGCCCAGAACAACCTCTAAACACATTCATGGTGAACTCCAAGGTCAAAGTACATCAGTGTCAGATCGCACCATCCGTCGTTGTTTGAGCCAAAGCGGACTTCATGGGAGATGACCAAGGAGGACACCACTGTTGAAAACAAATCATAAAAAAGCCAGACTGGAATTTGCCAAACTGCATGTTGACAAGCCACAAAGCTTCTGGGAGAATGTCCTATGGACAAACGAGACAAAACTGGAATTTTTTGGCAAGGCACATCAGCTCTGTGTTCACAGATGCAAAAATGAAGCATACCAAGAAAAGAACACTGTCTCTACTGTGAAACATGGAGGAGGTTCTGTTATGTTCTGGGGCTGCTTTGCTGCATCTGGCACAGGGTGTCTTGAATCTGTGCAGGGTACAATGAAATCTCAAGACTATCAAGGTATTCTAGAGAGAAATGTGCTGCCCATTGTCAGACAGCTTGGTCTCAGTTGCAGGTCATGGGTCTTGCAACAGGATAATGACCCAAAACACACAGCTGAAAACACCCAAGAATGGCTAAAAGCAAAACATTGGACTATTCTAAAGTTGCCTTCTATGAGCCCTGATCTAAATCCTATTGAACATCTGTTGAAGGAGCTGAAACATGCCGTCTGGAGAAGGCACCCTTCAAACCTGAGACAACTGGAGCAGTTTGCTCATGAGGAGTGGGCCAAAATACCTGCTGAGAGGTGCAGAAGTTTCACTGACAGTTACAGAAATCATTTGATTCCAGTGATTGCCTCAAAAGGTTGTGCAACAAAATATTAAGTTAAGGGTACCATCATTTTTGTCCAGGCCGGTTTCATGAGTTTGTTTTTTAAAATAATTCTGTTGAACCACAATTCAAAAGCATTGTCTGATTTTCATTGGTTAATTTTCATATAGTTTTTATTTATTACCACTTTTGTCAGATTCAAGTTATTTCTGTGTCTATTGTGGGTTTTTCTTTCATTAACAGAGGGGTACCAACAATTTTGTCCACGTCTGTAAATTTAAGTTTTATTCTTGGAAACATTTTTCTCCTAAAATTTCACCTTTTTTCTCATTAATTTGCAACTTTTTTTCCTAGTAAATTGGTGACTTTTTCTCTCAATTTTGCCTATGTCACCAGTGTTACTGAAACCTGCTTACCCAGATTAAAACCCATGTGGGGCCCAGGTGAGTTGGAAGCAGGTAAACCGTATGTTTATGGATGTAAATGCGGTTTTATGAATGAAAGTGAATATGTAACCAAGTGACACCAATCCTCGGGGCAGGAGCATTATACCAAATTAACCACACCTGTGGATGTACACCCCATATATATATACCCCCTACATCCACCCACTCTTCCTCTTTCTGATGACTGGGAGGAGCCTGTCTCCACCGACGAAGGTCAATGAATGGTTACAGGTTCACTGTCATTGATAAAACTGCATTTACATCTGTAAACACATGTTCTATTTTGTTTCAGTGAACCTGTAACCAAGTGACACCCATATACCAAATGAGTCCTGAGGAGAATGGGGGGTGGGAGGGGGGTCACCCACAGGTCAAAGGAGTACAATGCCCCAACATGCCATAAAGCACAGGAGGGTGGGAAACAACCCACTAGCCAGCACCTTGGACTGAAAAGCTGGGTTGGGCCGCAGGTGAACCACCTGATCACCATCAAACCTAAGGCGTGCTGTGTCCACAGAGAGTGCATTCAGTTCACTGACCCTCTTGGCTGAGACAATCACCAGGAGAAAAGCAGTCTTCCAAGAGAGCAGACGAAGGTCAGCACTGGGGAGTGGCTCAAAAGGGGAAAGCATAGAGTCCTAATAACTGTCTGGAGATCCCAAGTGGGCAGCAAGATGCCGAGATGGATGGCTCCATTTCACACCTCTCAAAACTTCTTAGCCAAGGGATGCACCCCATGAGACAAGCCATCACATTCCTCATGGACAGTTGACACTGCCGCCAGGTAGCCCCTGATAGCCAACTCCTCCCGCCCTCGGGCGAAGAGGTACTGGAGGTAAGACAAGATGACAGAGATGTGACATGTCAAGGGATTCTCCACCTTGGTCCGACACCAGTTTGAAAACACTCTCCACTTCACACTGCATTGCAGTTGGGTAGATGGGGCCCGTGAAGCCTGCAAGGTGTCTATAACCTCCTTCTCAAAGCCCAGTTTCCACAATTGCTCCCATCCAAGGGCCATACACGAAGCCTTAGGAGCTGGGGATTTGGATGCCAACTCTTGCCCTGTGCCTATGAGAGCATATGTGATTGGGAGAGGCCAAGGATGACCCCGCAACATCTCATGGATCTTCACCATCCATGATCTTGTGGCAAATTCAGGCCATCAAAATTACTTGAACAGACAGCAGTCTTGCCTTTGCGAGGAAAGCTGGCAGCAGAGGCAGTAGTGGAAATGCAAACAGTTCACTGGAGCCCAGGCATGGTCAGAGCATCTATAGCCAGTAGACCTGGCATGCTCGAGCCCACACGAGCAGGTGACGCACCCTTACATGGAGAGGTGAACCACAGTTTATCCTGCTGGTTGATGTACAACAACACAGCTGTGCTGTCCATCTGTACCAGAACATTTTCTGCCCTGAATGACTGGAAGAAAAAACCCCAGAGCCAAACGCACCGCTTCCATCTTGGGATGGTTCATATGCCAAGACTGCTATACCAGAGCCCAGTGTCCCGAACAAACCTGCCCTCCCAGACTGCCCTTCTAGGGAGGCGTCCATTGTAATAGTCATCCTGCAGCCCCCTTGGCCCAGAGGAACACCATCTCAGACAGCTGATGAGTGTCTGCACCACCTGAGAACCATGAGGCTCCTTCAGAAGAACTAACCTCCTCCTTTTGCCTCTGGGCAAAACCACCTTCTGAAGCACAAACCACCACTGAAGGGGACGAGTATGTAAAGACCGAGTGGCACCACCTGGGCAGCTGCAGTAAAGAGACCTAAGATCCTCTGGCACTGCTGTACTGAGACAGTCCTTTGTGAGATGCAGCTCCTGATACAATCCCTGATAGTGTACCTTCTCTTTGGAGTCAGGGATGCCCTCATGGCAACTGAATCTAGGGTGAGCCCCAAGTACTCGACAACCATGGTTGGAACCAGGCAGCCTTCACCGCATCCAAATGCAACCCGAGTGCCGCCAAGTGAGCCAATATGGTCTCCATATTGCTCCCCACTGCGGCTTCTGATGGAGCACAAACCAGCCAATCGTCCAGACAATTGAACCCGAACGCCCCTCTGCCACAGTGGGTGAGTGCAGCGTCCATGCACTTGGCGAACATCTGAGGACAGGGACAGGCCAAAAGTCAGGACGTCATAACCAGTGGCTGCTCTGAAGGAACCCTGAGGAACTTCCTGTGGCCGGATTTATGGGAATATGGAATCAGCATCGCAAAGGTCCATTGCTGTGAATCAATTGCCTGGCCCTATGGCCTGAACAATGTCCTCAGACTGAGCACCAGACAAAGGAGTGACTTGAAATACCTGCTCAACCTTCTCAGGTCCAAAACTGGACGGAGACCCCCGGCTTGTTTAGTTAGTTAGTTAATTCCCTCTCACAGCATATGGGACAATATTCAGTATATAGGGCAGAGCCTATACAGTTTCTCTGACCTTAGGCCACACAGCCACTGTAGCAGCGAAAGCTACAGTGGAGGGTCAGTCTTCTGGTAGCTCTGTACGTCACGCACGAATCCGCTTAGGAACAAGGAATAGGCAGTGTAAAAGCCTTGCCTCTCTTCCCCTGGAGACAGACGCCATATTATGTTCTTTCCCAGCAGGGCAGAGATCTCATTGCCCAGAACTGTGGAAAGAGTGTCTTTGTTACTTTTCTTCCAGAACCCCCTAAAGTTGGGGAATGAGATCTGAATTGTAGGCAATATCCACACTCCAGTGTATAGACCACCCACGGACATGAGGGGCACCGACACCAACTCATGAGGTGCTCTGTGGAGAAGGTTGACGTCAGGGGAAGTGTACTGTCAGAGATGCGATCAGGACTTGGCAGGATCATGGCCTACACACTCCCAAGATCGTGGACGTGAGTGTTGCTGAATCTGTGCCTGCTGCCGAGAGGCCCTCTGCCTCGGATGACCCGAGCTCTCAAAGGAACCTGGCTCTGAAACGAAGCCATTGTTGGTTTTCACACCCCTCAAGAGGTCTCCGGACACTTGTCCTGGGTGGTCCTGGCTGATGAAAGGACTACGTGTACAGTCTCACCTTCTGCACCTCGTCCAACACTGCTTCTGCTGCTGGGCCACCGGCCATGGTCAGGTTGCCAAGGAATTTCCAAGAGTTGCAGCCTGAAAACTAGCTCCTAAACCATACTAAAAGGCCAGACCACCGAATGTGTACAATCGTACAAATATCTTGGGACGATTATTGATAGTAATTTAAACTTTGAAGTGAACTGTGAAAGGGTGTGCAAAAAGGGTCAGCAACATTTGCATTGCTTGAGAAAACTTGCACGCTTCCAAGTTGACCGAACCATAATGACAATGTTTTATCGGGCTTTTATTGAATCTGTTTTATCCTTTTCTTTAGTGTCATGGTTTGGTCAGATAAAACTGAAACAGAGGAAATCCTTGGATCAGGTAGTTAGATGGTCCAGTCGTTTGCTTGGTGAGTCACAGCTGAGCCTGGCATCCCTGTACACCAGACAAGTACAGAGGATGGCTACCTCCATTTTAAATGATGACTCCCACCCTTTGCACTGCCACTTTCAGCTTCTCCCCTCAAGACGGAGGTTTGCTGTTCCAAAAAGTAGAACCCAGCGCTACAAAAACAGCTTTGTCCCTGCTGCTGTCAAAGAGTTGAACAAGCTGTAAAAAATATATTGTACATAATTTAGGTACCTATTTATTAACTTCATTTTATATTTACTTATTTTTGTAGGATGTCACTTGGGTTCTAAATATTTTATTGGGTTTTAGACCTTTGAGTTTTTTAACCTCTGACTAGTTTTTAACTTTTAATATGACCCTTCTCTCTTACCTCTGGTTTCTCCCTCATCTCTTTGTCTTTTTATACCCTGATTGATGGAGCCTTGAGTATTTTTACCATGTTTATAGTCAGCTTCATGTGTGCCTGTGTTTGTGTCTATGTTGAATGTAATTAGTGGCTTGTAAATATGGATGTAACCAGACTGCAAAACAAATCTACCTACGGGTACAAATAAAGTAACCTGAACCTGAACCTGAACCTGAAACTCCTCGAATCACAGTGCCCACAATCCTTACCAACTTTCATAGAAGGTCAGTTCTGCTTTTGCCTCTCGGTCCTTTCTCAGACCTTCTAAATAGCCACTAATTCATCAGTGGCATAACACTTGTTGTTAGGGTGGCATATAGACTTGCTGCCCATGGGGGGGAGGAGTTCCAGCAAGCAATGCAAAGGTAGGGGCCACCTTCAACACACCATCCAAGCCTTGCTCCGCAGCACCACTCAGAACACTGAGCCCAGAGCGAGGAGCAGCAGGCTCCCTTGGATGAGCTCACAAGTTCTGCATACGACCCACAAAGTCAAGATAAACTAACAAGGAAACCTGCCTGTGGGATGCAGGACCCCTGTCCAAAGACAATGCCCTAGGTGGAGAAGATGGAGGAGGAAGCCCAGCAGCTAATGCTGCTCTTGAGAGCAGTGCTCTGAGAAACACATCATAGGGCTCAGGAGGGTCCTTCTCAACTGGAGGGTCACTGTTGCCCTCATCTTCAGTGACATCCATTCGCCCACTGGAGCCACAGCCAGAGCCGATGGTCTTTCCATAGTTATCAGAGGCCATGAGGGACAATGCATCAGGATGTGGTCCCAGGGCACATACGGAAGCCTGGAGCAGCATATCCAAAAGGCGATATTGATTTGCTGTCATATGATCAGTGGTCTTATGCATCTCCTCCAATTGTCTCTGCTTGAAGTCCACCCGTGGGTTGTGCAGCTGGCTTTCTTCAATCTGCTTCCTGCTGGCCTTCCCAGTTCCAGCTGGAGCAGCTAAGGCTGAAGGAATAGAGCCCTAGGCTGGTGCATACTAGTGTCTGACATAATATCTGGCTCAGGAAACATGCATGCAGGCTCGGGTGAGATTTAAGAGTTTTATTCAACAACAGGTGTATGGGTGCGTGAGTGAGGAATGTGAATGTCTTCTTGGGAACTGAAGAGCACCGAGGGCAGGACAGAACACCGTACAGCCAGGCAACCCTGAGGACAGAGCAGAGGACAATGGATGAGCAATAATCACGGTGAAGTGACGAAAGTTGTAATGTGGCTTACTTGCAGGTGTCTTGGTGGCTGGCGTTGGCAAGGAATGCTCCCGCCTGGGAGACAGCGCCCTGCTGGGCTCGACGGGGAAGAGATTGAAGAGGTGAGGCGATGAAGGGATTCTTCTGCCGCCGGGAGGATCCACCTGTGCACAGGGGAAGATCTTGGAAAGCAGGTAAGTGATAATCTTACGTGAGGATGACAAGTACTGGAGTTGGCCGGGAAGAGTAGGCGAATGCAGAGCTTGAGCAGGGAGATGAGCTGACGGCTCCAGACCGAGGCTACAGGCAGAGCAGGTTAAATAGAGGCAGCCTAATGAAGCACAGGTGTGCGCACGGCTGGAGCAGATGACAGGCGGGAGCAAGTTGTGACAGTACTCCCCCCCCCCCCCCCGAGCAGCGCCTCCTGGCGCTGGCTTGTCCGGGTGCGCCCGGTGGAACTCCTCAGCGAGTTGCTTATCTAGCACAAAGGAGGGGTGCACCCAGCCTCTGTGCTCCGGACTATAACCCTCCCAGTCCACCAAATACTGCAACCCCGGGCCTCGACGTAGGGAGTCCAAGATAGCAGTGATGCTCCACGCCAGATGTCCGTCGATCATTCTAGGAGGGGGCGGCACCTTGGGGGGGGCAGAGAGGATTAGACACCACAGGTTTGACTTGAGAGACGTGGAAAGTGGGATGAACAAGGAGGGGGGGAGAGCCAAACGCACAGCCACCGGATTGACTACCTTTGTTACAGAGAAAGGTCTGACAAAGCGTTGGGCCAGCTTCTTCTTTTCCCCCTTCAGGTTAATATTCTGGGCTGACAACCATACTTGTTGACCCACCTGGTAGCGCGGCGTGGATCTCCTGCGGCGATTAGCAGAGTTGGAGTTGCGCGATGCCGTGCGTAACAGGGCCTGGCGTGTCTTTGTCCATAACTGTCAACACCGTCTCAGGTGAGCCTGGATGGAGGGGACTGCCACCTCACCTTCTTCCTCAGGAAACAGCGGGGGGTCATAACCTAGGGATGCCCGAAAGGGGGACATCCCAATGGCCGAAGACAGGGTGGCGTTATGGGCGTATTCCACCCAGGGAAGATGGGTGCTCCAGGAAGAGGGGCTGGAGGAGGTGACGCAGCGCAGAGCGGCCTCCAGCTCCTGGTTGGTGCGCTCGCACTGCCCATTAGACTGTGGATAATGTCCCAACGACAGGCTAACCGTGGCTCCCAGAGCTTTGCAGAAGCTCTTCCTGACTTTGGACATGAATTGTGGCCCCCTATCAGAGATGATGTCAGCTGGGATGCCATGCAGCCTGACCACATGCTGCACCAAAAGATCGGCAGTCTCGCGCGCCAATGGGAGCCCGGGGAGTGGCACAAAGTGGGCGGCCTTGGAGAACCAGTCCACAATGGTCAAGATGGTGTTATAAGAGTTGGAGACGGGCAGGCCGGTGACAAAGTCTAAGGCAACGTGTGACCAGGGCCTACCGGGGACCGGCAGGGGGTGGAGGAGATCCGCAGGGGGAGAGTTGGACGACTTATTCATGGCACACTGAGGGCAGGCGCGCACGTAGTTGGAGACGTCCTCCCAGAGCCCGGGCCACCAAAAGGACTGCTGGAGGAGATTCACCGACCGGGAGACACCAGGATGGCAAGCGAGCTTTGAGGTATGTGCCCAGTGAATGACATCACCTCAGACCGATGAAGGCACAAATAGCCTCCCCGCTGGCCCGCCGCCAGGGTTGGGTTTGGATTCCAACACCTTCAGGACCTTGTCTCTGATGGACCAGGAAACAGCCCCCACGACACACGAAGCAGGAAAAATGGTGTGGACCTCCTCTTCCGGTGCTTCTGGGGTGAACTGCCTGGACAACGCGTCTGGTTTCTTATTTTTGGACCCTGGGCGGTAAGTGATAGTGAATCTGAACCTAGCGAAGAACAGCGACCAGCGCGCCTGGCGGGCATTCAGGCGCTTGGCCGTCCTGATGTATTCCAAGTTCTTATGGTTGGTCCAGATCACGAAAGGCTGAGCTGCCCCCTCCAACCAGCGGTGCCACTCCTGCAGCGCGAGCTTCACGGCCAGGAGCTCTCTGTCGCCAATGTCATAATTATGCTCGGCCGAGGAAAGGTGCTTGGAGAAGAAAGCGCAGGGGCGCAGCGCCCCGTCCGTCAGGGAGCGCTGAGACAAAATCGCCCCAACCCCAGTGTCAGACGCATCCACCTCGACAAAACACTGCAGCGCTGGATCCACAAGAGTGAGGACCCGGGAGGATGCAAATTCCTTTTTGAGGGTCTTGAAGGTGGTCTCTGCTTCCGTTGTCCACTGGAAGCGTACCTTGGGCGAGGTGAGGCGGGTCAGAGGGGGAGTGATGGAGCTGTACCCTGGAACAAAGCGGCGGTAAAAATTAGCAAACCCCAAGAATTGCTCAACCTGCTTCCTCGAGGAGGGGGTGGGCCACTCGACCATCACTTTAACCTTGGCCGGGTCGGGGAGGAGCTGATTGTGCGAGACAATAAAACCCAGGAAGGAGGTTGTATTAGTGAAGAATTCACACTTTTCAGCTTTGACATACAGCTTATTCTCCAAAAGGCGTTGAAGGACCCGCCTCACGTGGACCAGATGCTCCTCCCGAGATTGGGAGAAGATCAGAATATCATCCAGGTAGACGAAAACGAAGACTCCCAGAAAATCACGAAGAACATCATTGATTAAGCGTTGGAAAACGGCGGGAGCGTTGGTGAGCCCAAACGGCATGACAAGGTATTCAAAGTGGCCGCTGGGCGTTCGGAAGGCCGTCTTCCACTTATCACCCTCCCGGATCCGGATGAGGTGATAAGCGCTGCGGAGGTCCAACTTGGAGAACCAGGAAGCCCCCTGGAGGGAATTGAAGGCCGAGTCCATCAGCAGCAGAGTATAACGGTCCTTCACTGTGATGTCATTAAGGGCTCTAAAGTCAATACATGGCCTTAAGGACCCGTCCTTCTTCGCCACAAAAAAAGAATCCAGCACCCAGGGGGGACGAAGAGGGGCGAATGATGCCGGCACTGAGGGATTCCCGAATATAGGCGTCCATGGCCTCCCGTTCCAGGGCAGACAGGCTGTAAAGGCGGCCAGATGGAAGAGGCGCCCCCGGCAGGAGATCGATGGCACAGTCATACGGGCGATGGGGTGGGAGGGACAGTGCCTTAGACTTGCTGAACACAGGACCCAGGTCGTGAAACTCCGGCGGGATTGCAGAGAGGTCCGGCGGGGCGGGGTCAGGGGCGGGGGGGAGCACAGATGGGGCACAGACCGCAGACTGGAGACAGGTTCCCAAACAAAAGGTGCTCCAAGCTAGGATGCAACCGGTCTGCCAATCAAAAACGGGGTTGTGGAGGCGTACCCATGGGTAGCCTAAGATGATGGGCGCTGCAGAGGTAGGAAGGACATAAAAGCTAAGGTTCTCACGATGATTGCCGGAGATGATGACGGGGATGGGCTTGGTCTCATGAGTGACCTTCTCAAGGGGAAAACTAGTGAGAGAGACGAGATGAAGAGGAGTGGACAAGGCTTGGCACTGGATGCCCAGGCGGGTTGCCAGACTCTTAGAAATAAAACTCTGTTCCGCCCCCGAGTCCACCAGTGCGTGAGAAGCGTGACCAATGGAGTTGTGGCAAAGTCTAATTGGGATCTGACATTTAGAGAGGGGATCTGACTGGGTTACGTCCGCGAGGCCCCCTACAGCGACTCGCGGACTTCCCCTTTTGGCTTCACCGGGCAGGCTTCCAAGAGATGCTGGTCGTCTCCGCAATACATGCAGAGACCCTGCTCTCGGCGGCGCTGTTTCTCCGCTAAAGGAAGTCTAGCCCACCCGATGATCATAGCGTCGGGATCGTCGGCGACCTCCGGAGGAGGCAACGCCAGGGGGCGAGACTGAGGAGCACGGGTGAGAGCTCCGCGCGAGTGGCTGAATGATTTGCGCTCGGCGGCCTGCTCCCTCAGCCTGTTATCCAAACTGATGGCTAAAGAAATTAATTCTGGCAGCCGATCCGGCTGGTCCCGGCAGGCCAGTTCATCCCGCAAATTAGAGTTTAAACTACGGAGGAATAGGCTGCAAAGGGTGGCATCGCACCAACCAACCTCTTCCGCCACCACCCGGAAGTCGACAGCGTAGTCAGCCGCTAAGCGGCTACCCTGACGAAGGCTGAGTAGCCGCTCGGCCAATATGTTATCGCAATCCGAGTGGTCAAAGACCTCAAAAAAATCTTGCATGAACTGGGCATAGGTCAGGGTTGCGTAGCTGGGCTTCGCCATAATGGCGTAAGCCCAGGCTAACGCTTGCCCTTCCAGAAGATTAGAAATGTACCCAATTCGGCTTTGGTCTGACGGGAAGTCCCCGGGCATGCGCTGGAACACCGTCTCACACTGCAGAATAAACCCGCGCGCTCCGCCGAGCTTTCCGCTGAAGCGCGTGGGGGTGGGAATAGGAGTGAGACGGGTCGGCAGACCCGGGGCTGAAGAGCTGGCTTGGGGAGCGGGAGGAACTGACCCACCGAGCTGGGACGGAGGGAGCACCTGCGAAGGATCAAGGCGGTCCAACCGGTTAGTAATGGTGGTTAGCTGATTGAGGATGACCTGCTGTTGATGAACAATTAAGTCCACCCGAGCCTCGAGGGTGGAGAGCTGGCATGCATACCCGCTGTTCGCTGGGCCGCTGTGCTGGAGCCGTACTGACATAATATCTGGCTCAGGAAACACGCACGCAGGCTCGGGTGAGATTTAAGAGTTTTATTCAACAACAGGTGTATGGGTGCGTGAGTGAGGAATGTGAATGTCTTCTTGGGGACTGAAGAGCACCGAGGGCAGAACAAAACACCGTACAGCCAGGCAACCCTGAGGACAGAGTAGAGGACAATGGATGAGCAATAATCACGGTGAAGTGACGAAAGTTGTAATATGGCTTACTTGCAGGTGTCTTGGTGACTGACGTTGGCAAGGAATGCTCCCGCCTGGGAGACAAGCGCCCTGCTGCGCTCGACGGGGAAGAGACTGAAGAGGTGAAGCGATGAAGGGATTCTTCCGCCGCCGGGAGGATCCACCTGTGCACAGGGGAAGATCTTGGAAAGCAGGTAAGTGATAATCTTACGTGAGGATGATGAGTACTGGAGTTGGCCGGGAAGATTAGGCGAACGCAGAGCTTGAGTATGGAGATGAGCTGACGGCTCCAGGCCGAGGCTACGGGCAGAGCAGGTTAAATAGAGGCAGCCTAATGAAGCACGGGTGTGCGCACGGCTGGAGCAGATGACAGGCGGGAGCGAGCTGTGACAGTGTCGGGGTTATTTCCTCCTGCTTCACCCCCGCAGAAGCTGTTACTCCTCCAGGAGAACAATAGGAGAGAAAACAAGACAGTTATTCTCATTCTCATTATTATTGTCATCATAAACAGGCCAAAGGACTGTTCCATGAGGTACAAGAGTGCTGGTCATAAGACAACATAGAAATATCAGATTTCAGTTCCCACCTGGATGCAGTCCCACTCCCCCACCAAAGGTGGCAAGAGTGCACCAAGCACAGGAGCGCTGTGTACCAAGACAAAGAAAATGTTTCCTTTTTTTTTTAAGAAGACAATTGTCAGTCGCGAAAAAGAAACAATACAGAAATAACGGCAAATTGTACCATGCTGTTAACTGTTAAGTAATTCCTCCTTGACGAAGGCACAAATATGTCACATATCGCAAGCAGATAAGCATATTGTGTGCTGTTAAGCTGTACAAAAAACAGTTCTTCTGCCTGAAGAGAAGGCACAAAATACATTACAACCTTAAGCAGGTAAGGGTAGTACATACCTCACGCCGCTAAACCTGTTAACAGTTCTGGCTGAAAAGAAATAAAATGTATATTACATACCTCAAGCGGGCACGAACCATGCATGCCACACTATACAGCCACTGCAAAACATTCTCTCATTCAGCAGAAAAACAACAATTTCATGACACAGCGATGGGGTACCCAGAGTATGGCAGCCCAAACAGCACAAAGCATAATGTCAAACAGATGGTATTAGCTCTTACCGACAAAGAGGAAAGAATGAGGAAGAGTGGGTGGATGCAGGGGGTATATATGGGGTGTGCATCCAAAGGTGTGGTTAATTTGGTATAATGCTCCTGCCCCGAGGATCGGTGTCATTTGGTTACAGGTTCAGTGAAATGAAATAAAATAAAAATATTACCTGTTTATCTGCATCATAGGTAAAGTCCATGTGGGGAAACACAGATGGGGCCAACACGGAACCTGTGGACAAACCCACATTGGGCCCATAAGAAAGCCCAGTTTAAACCTATGGTGTGGCCCACTGGACATGCTGGCTGGGGACTTATGCAACCAGCTAATTGTATGTGTTTTTTTTTCCTTTTAATTTTTCCTTCACAGTCTGATTTTCTATTGAATTATACAGGATATAGGTAACATCAAAGGTGAGAAAAGTTTGGAAATAATTTCTTGTAATCTCATTTTTTTTTTTAAATCACAAAAACCTGACATTTTAACAGGAATGTGTTGAACTTTTCCTATCCATTGTATTCAGGGCTTGGGGTTGCAGCAGAACAGTTTGTCTTGACTATTTGAAACATAGGCAATCTACAACTGAAGTAGACAACTCAGACGACCTGACTGGGAGCAAGAAAGGCCAGGTCTCTGTGAGAAAAGACAGTGGCATTTTCTAGTCACGGTCTTTGGAAACACACACACACGTGCACACACACAAAAAACTTATTTTTGCCCTTTGGCCTCTCAAGAGATCTTTCAACATCGACAGTGAACAATAAGAATAAAACAGCTTTTAAGATCATTTTTGAAATTGTGAACAAAAGAAAGTCTTTTTGTTGTTGTTTTTTCAATTAAGTTTGCACTGTTGGAGCCTTTATACCTTGAATGCGATGACTTCATTTGCTTCCAGCCAGCATACCTATGTGGACTCTACCAATGGTTAAACCTGGGCTGTCTTATGTGCCCCATAAGATAAGCCTTTATTAGTCCCACAACGGGGAAATTCCAGGATTGCAACAGCACAGGGATAGCAACACTCAGAGCAACAATCAGAAGGCAAGAAAAAAAAAAATAAATAAATAAATTAAAAAATTTAAAAAAAGCAAGCAAGCAAGAGCAGCTAATATACATATGTACATATTACTATAAATATACATATATATACACACAGAGACACACAGTGTAGAGCATTGTAGCTGGATGGGATAAATATATGAGTATATAAACACACAGTACGGAGCATTGCAGCTAGATGGAATAAATATGTAAATATACAGTATAAACACAGTGCGGAGCAATGTAGCTTGATGGAATAATATGTAGATATATAAACACAGTACGGAGCATTGCAGCTAGGTGGAAAAAATATGTGAATATATAAACACAGTGCGGAGCAATGTAGCTAGATGGAATAATATGTAGATATATAAACACAGTGCGTAGCATTGTAGCTAGATGGAATGAATATATAGATATATAAATATAAACATAAACATAAACACACCCAGTGCGGAGCATTGTAGCTAGATGGAATAAATATGTAAATGTATAAACACACACAGTGCAGAGCATTGTTGCTAGATGGGATGAAACAGCACAACCGTCTACTTAGTTATCCTACATGGTATGATTATGTGCCCATACATATTCTCACCCTCCATAGCTACCGGTATTTTCCTAGTTGTATGCCGGAGGGGACCATTGTGTAAGTCTATTGCATCTTTTGCATTCAAAAAACTATTAGGTTGTTACGTCTTTTTGCTATCTCTGCGAGCAGCCCTGCTTAGGTTGTACAGTCTGACAGCCGTTGGTAGGAAGGACCCGCGAAACCTCTCGGTTGTGCACTTGGGATGATGTAGTCTGCTGCTAAATGAGCTCCTCAGTGCATTCAGTATGTCCTGCATAGGGTGGAACTTGGACTCCAGCAGAGATGACAGTTTAGCCACCGTCCTTCTCTCTCCTATCTCCTCCACCGGATCAAGGCGCTGCCCCAGGACAGAGCTAGCTTTCTTGGTCAGTTTGTTCAATCTCTTCCTATCGGCTGCAGTAATGTCACTGCCCCAGCAGACCACTCCAAAAGTGATGGCTGATGCCACCACCGTGTCATAGAATGTCTTCAGCAGCGCCCCTTGTACACCAAAAGACCTGAGTCTCCTCAGTAGGAACAGCCTGCGCTGTCCCTTCTTGTAGAGTGCATCAGTATTGTGTGACCAGTCTAGTTTATTGTTCAGATGAACACCCAGGTACTTGTAGGATGTCACCATCTCAATGTCTGTTCCCTTTATATTTACTGGTGCTGTGAGGGGTTGTCCTTGCCTGCGGCAGTCCACCACCAGCTCCTTAGTTTTCCTTGCGTTGATCTGGAGGCAGTTCCGATGGCACCAGTCCACGAAGTCCTGGATAAGCCCTCTGTACTCAGCTTCATCTCCATTGGAGATGAGGCCAATGATCGCAGAGTCATCAGAGAACTTCTGTAGATGGCAGTGTGTTGTGTTGTGTGAGAAGTCCGCAGTATAAAGAGTGAACAGGAAGGGAGCCAACACCGTTCCCTGGGGGGCCCCCGTGCTATTGATGATCGTGTCGGACACACAGTCCCGGGTTCTCACAAACTGAGGCCGGTTCGCGAGGTAGTCCAGGATCCATGATGAGAGGTGCTGGTCCACCCCTGCGCGCAGCAGCTTGTCCTTCAGGATCATCGGTTGGATGGTGTTGAAAGCACTGGAGAAGTCAAAGAACATGATCCTCACCACATTCCCGGGCTTCTCCAGGTGGGACAGAAAACGGTGAAGGAGGAAGATCACTGCATCCTCCACCCCAATGCCATGCTGGTAGGCGAACTGGAGTGGATCCATCGCTGGTTCCACCAGGGGGCGGAGGTGAGCAAGGAGCAGTCTCTCCAGCGTCTTCATCAAGTGGGACGTCAAGGCCACCGGTCTGTAGCTGTTCAGGTCTTTGGGGTGGGAAGTTTTTGGTACAGGTACCACACAAGATGTTTTCCACAGCTGTGGTACCCTCCCCAGCTTCAGGCTCAGGTTGAAGATGTACGTCACAATCCCACACAGCTCGTCTGCACAGGACTTGAGGAGCTTTGCGCTGATGCCGTCCGGTCCCGACGCCTTCCTCGCCTTGATCTTCCTCAGCTCCGTCCTCACCTGGGTCCTGGTCAGGGTCAGGATGGGGGGCTGTGTGTTGGGAGTGGGGGGTGTTGGTGGAGTGGGGAGTGGGCAGCAGGACTTGATGTCTTTACAGGCAGCAGTGGTTGTTGTGCAGTCAGGGGGGGAGGGCAGTTGGTCAAACCTATTGAAAAACAAATTCAGATTGTTCGCCCACCATGTGGGTTTGTCTGTGGGTTCCATGTTGGCCCCATCTCTGTTTGCTCGTTGGACTTCACCTATTTACCTGTTTTCAACTTACTTTCTCAAAAATTAGCTTTTTTTTTTTGTAAATTTATGACTTTCTTCCATTAATTTAATACATTTTTCTTGAAAATTTGAAACTTTCTCATACATTTTCAACATTCTTTACTGTATATTTGCAACTTTTTCTCACATATTTGTTTATTTTCCTTGTAAAATTGTGACTTTTTCTTGCAAATTTGCCAACTTTATCGTGGAACTTTCTTTTAAATTTACCACTTTTGTTCTGTAATCTTGCAACTTTTTCTCATAAATGTATTACTTTTCGGGTGAAAATTTGCTATTTTCTTGAAAATTTGTGACTTTTTCCCCTAAATTTGAGACATTTTTTTGTAAATTTGGAACTTTTCAAAAATTTTAATCATAAATTTGTCTTTTTCTCATAAATTTGTGACTTTTATCTCAAAAATTTTAAATTTATTTAAAATTATTATTTATTTATTTAAATTTATTTAAAATTTATTTAATTTATTGCTACTTTTATGTTAATTTGCAACTTTCTCTATTTTTTTTCTTATAAATTTGTGACTTTTTCTTGTAAATTTGCTAACTTTTTTCTTGTAAGTTTATTAAAGTAATTTTACTATTTTTTTTCTTGTCAATCTGCAAGCTTTTTCTCCTAAATTTTCACTTTTTTTCCCTCATAAATTTGAAACTTTTTCCCTCATAAATTTATGACTTTTTTCTTGTGATGTTTCCCTATGGTGCCAGTGTTACTGAAACCTGCTCACCCTCATTAAACCCAGTTAGGTTAAATGCAGGTAAGCAGACTTCCTGCTTGTCTGTGCCGCATGTAAAGTCCAAATGGGCAAACACAGATGGTGCCAACATGGAACCTGCGGACAAACCCACAGGGGATCCATAAGACAGCCCACCTATGGTGGGGCCCACATGGACATGCTGGCTGGGCCTGCATCCAAAAATCTAAATTTCATGTGATTCTCAGTGAAAACAGGCTGGAGATATGGAATTCAGGATTCTATGTTAAATTCCTTTGTCACATGCAAAATGTAACAAATCCCTGAGCTGTGGAACCAATAATACATCTTCCTATGTCAGTGTGGATTATGGTAGATGAATAATAGTTGCTGCAGATGTGTAAATCATTTTCTAAGATTGAAAGCCTGTATAAGCATTAATGGTGATCAGCTGTTAGGCCGGGTACTGTAAAAAGGCTTTGAGGTGCAGCTGGAATTACAGACTTTATAAAATCACTCTAAATCAGATGATCCTCTGTGTTAGAAAAACACACAAATTGTACATAAGCAGTCTTTATATAAGTGAATATGTATGGGTGTACTAGACCATCCCGGCCGTCCCCTGACTTTTACTCCCTCAGGCAAAATTTAACCCTTTAGCATTACAGCCAATGCTGTCACAAACTCCCGTGCGCCATTGTGCGGCACAAGAGGGAGAGATGAAAAACCCAATCGCGAAAGTAGAAAGTGCCATTTTATTAAATAGAACAACAAAGAAACAAGTCCAGTTAACCACAAAACACAGGGAGATGCAATAGATGAAGTAACGGCCACCAGACTTACAGGGCGCCAGCCAGATGCTCTACAGCTCGGTCAAAAAGGGAGCCTAGTGCTGCAGGACAGCTAAGCACAAAAGGAAAGGTGATCAGCCTAGTGCTGCAGGGCTGCTAAGCACAAAAGGAAAGTCAATGATGACACTTACAGGGCTGGAGCGATCCCGGGGCGAACTGTGTAGTCTGGAGGATGGAGAAGGTAAGCAGAGTCAGCCGATCACACCAAGGGATTAACCGAACTTCAAGTGCTGGCTGAATAATTAGCAGGTGATGAAAACTCATACGTGGAGAGCTAGCTGCCGCATATGGTGGTGAATGCTCCGACAATCTCTTTCCACAATTGCAGCGAACAAATACTCTTGAAGCTAACGAGGAAAGAGACTGCCGGTGTGAAAAAGTGTGGGCTAAACTTTATTAGACCTGGTGTGTGAGACAGCGTGCATGAGTGTATGAATGGGAATGAATGGAGCATGTGCATGTGTGTGTGTGTGTGTGTGTGTGTGAATGTGAGTATGTGTGTGAACACCCGTGACAGCACAGCTGATGGCACTAGACAGGAGAAGGGGGCATGCCCAAGCTGTCAGGGAGTGGACGCCCAATAGCTTCCCTGAAGCGCCAGGTGGAAACTAGGGCAAAACATAACAATAAGTCAAAACTGGGTTTGTAAGCCAAACCCAGGTTCATGACAGCCCCCCCCCCCCACCACCACAGGGGCGGAACCAGACACCCAAGTACCATCAGCCAAAAAGAAAAGACACAACACCCCACAAGCCCCCCCCCCCCCTCCCCCGGCAACAAGCACTAACCCAGGGTGGGAAGTGGGGGAAACCGAGTTAGGAGGGAAGCAACCAGTGAAAACACAACGAGTAAAAAACAAAATAATGAGCTAACCCCTCCTAATGCCCCCCCCCAACCTGGAACACTAACCCCCCTCCCCAGAAGTCCAAAGTTCAGGGGGTCGACCAGAGTCCCAGGCCCCCAGCATGGTGAGGAGTGACAGATCGGGTGGCCTGCCCAAGTACCAAGTCCAGCAGGCTGTCCGTGGGATAGTGTCCGGCGGCCTGCCCGGGCTGATGGACCACCCAACCCATAAGCCAAGTCCTTCTGGTGGCCAACCAGCGTGGTGGAGCCACCAAAACTGGAGGGGAGGGTGGAGAGGCAGCCTCCATACTCGGGAACATTGGTGGCCAAACCAAGGAACAGGAGCCCCCCTGCCATTCGAGGTTTGGGGCAGGGGAACTGTAGCACCCGTGATGGTCCCGGTCAGGGACGTGGCTGCACCGGCGGTGGACTCTGACTGGAGCTCTGCTGCACTGGTGGTAGACTATGGCTGGATTTCTGCTGCACCGATGGTAGACTCCGACTGGTGCTCTGCTGCACCGGCGGTGGACCCCGACTGGGGCTCTGCTGCACTGGCGGTGGACCCCGACTGGGGCTCTGCTGCACCCATGGTGGGCTCCGGTTGGAGCACCGTTGCACCTGCCGTGACCCCCATCAGGGGCCTCATTGCTCCCGCGGTGGCCTCCCCAGCGAGGGAGGTGATGCTCTTCACGTCACCTGATGCTGGACCCCAATCCTCGGCAGCCTCCAGTGAGACCAGCAGTTCTCCAGTGACCCCGGCTGGGGGCTCCCAGCCCAAAGGGAGAAAAAGAGAAACCGGGTCAGGGTCGCCAGTAGCGGCAGAGCCCGGTTTGGCAGCCCTGGATGGACCCTAGGATGGAGCTCAAAGGAGATTGGAGAGGAAGAATGGTTAGGGTCGCTGGCAGTGGCAGAGCCCAGCGAGGGAGGTCCAGATGTGGCTGAGAGCTGCACCTGACTCCCCTCCCCAAAAGCCAGACAATATCCCTGCACCATCAACAAATGAACTACAGGAGAGATTATTTGCCTGTGCTTAAGCTCTACTGCCGTCCAGGACTCTGATGATGATGCCCCGGGTCCCATTGGCTGGAGGTCTCTTCCGGGGGATTACTCCACTGCGGCGGCCCCCGCAGCAGGTGTGATGGTGGTTGCAGTTGTGGTGCTCTCGGGCGTCATCCTCCATGCCTCCGGTTCCTCTGGCGTGGCAGCCGTGGACGACCCCTCCGCTGGACCATGGGCTGGACCCTCCTGGCCCTCTGTCTCCTCCTCCCCTGAGCAACCTGGATCCAGGACAGATGGGCTCGTAGGGGCACATAGAAAGGACTCAGTGAGGCCAGGCACAAGACCACTATATGCCACTGGGGTGGAGCACTCAAGGGACTGCACACCCCTAGTCTCCTTGCCAGGAGGAAGGCAGAATTGATCATTGACCTTAAAAATTGAATGAGAAGAAACTTGCCTGTTCTCCTCCCTGCTCTCCTGGCATTCCTTATTGGGTTGTGGCTCCTCCACCCTCGGGGAAAGTTCCTTTAGTCTTTTGGCCATCTCCGGGAGGAGCCATGGCATCACTTCCAAGATGAGGTCCATTTCAGCCAGGAGAGCCCGCCCGCGTTCTTCCATCTCCCCCCATGACCGAGCGAAGCATGGCTCGGAGTGGGGAGGCGGAGCTGACATAAGCGGGGCTGGACGCTTGTTGCATCGGAGCTTCCTCCCTCTCCTTCTTCTGGGCGACTTGGGGATGAGATAATCCGGAACACAGAGCACCGTGCTGGGTAGCGGGTCACCCATGCAGAGAGGCTCCACATCTTCAGAAGAAAAGAGCAAAGTTGCCTTGAGGAGCTTGAGCACTGGGAGATCCTCAGCTGATTCCTCACACGGCGTGTCGAAGATGTCCTGGAGGATCTCCATCACCTCCGGATGATCCCAGAGGCAGTCTCGCTCCATGACCCTCCTCGCAGTGTCCTGGGCCTGTCGAACAGTCAGGAAGGAATGGGGCTTCTGGGTCCATGAACAAATGTCCTCTAGGAAACACAGCAAATGCAGCTCCCTCTCCAGCTCCAGTTCCATCCGAACCACCAGGTTTAAAGTCGGGGAGGAAGAAAAAAGGTGCGGAAAGGAAAAATGAAAAAACACTTCTACTCCGCTGGGTTTTCTCTGCACGGTCGGAGCATTCTGTCACAAACCCCCGTGGGCTATTGTGCTGCGCACGAGGGAGAGAATGAAAAACCCAATCGCAGAAGTAGAAAGTGCCATTTTATTAAATAGAACGACAAAAAAACAAGTCCAGTTAACCACAAAACACAGGGAGATGCAATAGATGAAGTAACGGCCACCAGACATACAGGGCGCCAGCCGGATGCTCTACAGCTCGGTCAAAAAGGGAGCCTAGTGCTGCAGGACAGCTAAGCACAAAAGGAAAGGCGATCAGCCTAGTGCTGCAGGGTTGCTAAGCACAAAAGGAAAGTCAATCATGACACTTATAGGGCTGGAGCGATCCCAGGGAGAACCGTGCAGTCTGGAGGATGAAGAAGGTAAGCAGAGTCAGCCGATCACACCAAGGGATTAACCGAACTTCAAGTGCTGGCTGAATAATTAGCAGGTGATAAAAACTCATACGTGGAGAGCGAGCTGCCGCATATGGAGGTGAATGCTCCAACAATCTCTTTCCACAATTGCAGCGAACAAATACTCCTGAAGCTAACGAGGAAAGAGATTGCCAGTGCGAAAAAGCATGGGCTGAACTTGATTAGACCTGGTGTGTGAGAGAGCATGCATGAGTGTATGAATGGGAATGAATGGAGCGTGTGCATGTGTGTGTGTGTGTGTGTGTGTGTGTGTGTGTGTGAATGTGAGTATGTGTGTGAACACCCATGACAGCACAGCTGATGGCAGTAGACAGGAGGAGGGGGCATGCCCAAGCTGTCAGCGAGTGGAGGCCCAATAGCTTCCCTGAAGTGTCAGGTGGAAACTAGGGCAAAAGATGACATCAAGTCAGAACTGGGTTTGTAAGCCAAACCCAGGTTCATGACAAATAATCCTAAAAATGCCTAAATTTACAAAAAATACACAAAGAAAATCAAATTCTTTCTTCACTTAGTGGCAGTAGAAAATTTGAAAAGTCCTGCCTGCAGAACACTCGAACTGTAAGGGGTTAAGTCTCAAATTTAAATGAAAAACTTCACAACATTAATTGAAAAAAGTCCCAAATTTACACAAGGAACTTCAAAAAATTGAAAGTCCCAAATTTATATGAAAAAATTAACAAAATCAATTGAGAAAAGTCCCAGATTTACCTAAAAAAGTCCCAAATTAAGATAGCTAGATAGATGTACTTTATTGATCCCAAACCTGGGAAATTACAGTGAAACAGCAGCATGACATCATCATCATCATCATCATCATAGCAGTCTGTCGTGGGCGACAATGACTGTTTCATTTAGGTCTCATCAGATTCCTCCACACAGCTCTGTCTTTAGCCTTCTGCTGCCAGGAACTCCTGTCTATGTCCAACTTCTTCAAGTTTCTTTTTACAGTATCTTTAAATCTGAGCCTTGGTCTACCCTGATTGTGTTTGCCCTTGCATAACTGTGAGTAGAGTAACTGCCGAGGGAGACGCTGGTGGTCCATCCTCTCAACTTGTCCGAGCCATCTCAGGTTCATCTGTATTAGCATGTCCTCCATTGATGGTAGACCAGCTCGTTTCAACACTTCTATGTTGGTTATCTTGTCTTTCCATGAGATGTTCATTATGGCTCAAAGGTGTCTCATCATGTACGCATGGAGTTTTTTCACCTGCACTCTGTAGAAAGTCCAAGTTTCAGCACCGTACAATAGAGTAGCCAGTACTGTCGCTCTGTACACTTTGCATTTCACACGGATTGACACATGTCGATTGTTCCACAGTCTCTCCCTCAAGTTTCCAAACACAGCGCTCGCTCTTCCCATTCTGAGAGATAGTTCATCCTCCAGCCTAGCATTCTCTGAAACAGTACTCCCAAGATACTTGAAAGTCTTGCACTTGACTAGTGGCTCTGAACCAATGCTGATCTCTTCTGGTAGTGATGTTGATAATTGGAACTTTGGTGGTTGATAAAGGCACTCTGTCTTCTTGATGTTGATTTGGAGGCTGAATTGGCTAGCTGCTCTTGCAAATTTCTCCACTAAAGATTGCATATCTTCCACGCTGTGTGCAACTAGAGCACTGTCGTCGGCAGAGAGCATTTCTCTTACTATCTTTATCGATGTCTTACTCTTGGCTTTAAACTGTGCCACACTGAACAAGTCTGCTTCTTTCCTTGTTTGAATGTATACTCCTTCTGAAGTGTCTTTGAAGGCCACCTCAAGCATGGCTGGCTGCCAGATATAGCGAGAAGAGTGTAGGCGCCAGCACACACCCTTGTTTCACCCTGTTGCTTATTGAAAAGTCTTTAGATACTGAGCCACTCATTGCCACGTTTGCTTGCATACCTGTATGGAGTGCCTCGATCAGGCTGACAAACTTCTTTGTACAACCATATTTCTTGAGTACCTGCCAAAGTCCTTGTCACAAAACAGTATCGAAGGCTTTACTGAAGTCTATGAAGACCACATAAAGCGGCATGTTCTGTTCGATACACTTTTCTTGAACCTGTCTCAAGCAGAAAATCATGTCCATTGTGCTTCTTCCACTTCTAAAGCCGCACTGGGTTTCCCGTAGTACATTCTGCGAGATGTGTTCACTGAGTCTGTTAAGTAGTACACGTGAGAGAATCTTACCAACAGTGGCTAGTAGTGATATACCTCGGTAATTTCCACAATCTTTCCTGTCACCTTTCTTGAACAAAGGCACAATGCTTGCATCCTTCCAGTCTTGAGGTACTTTCTGGGCATCCCATATCTCTTGGATGAGCTTGTGCAGGCAGTTGGTCAGCTGAACACCACCAAATTTCCACACTTCTGCTGGAATTCGATCCCTTCCTGGAGCTTTACATCCTGTGTTGTCCTGATAGCTGCCATTAGTTCATCAAAATTTGGTGGTTCATCCAGACTTGATACAGCTGGTCACTGTACTAGAGCTTCTTTAGCCTCTTCAGTGAGATCTCCAGGGTTGTTTAGTAGTTGGTCAAAGTGGTCTGCAAATCTGTCCAGGATCTTGTCTTTCTCCTGCAAAACTGTTTCACCATCCATAGCCTTTAGTTGGATCAATCCTCTTGGTTTAGGGCCGTAGATTTCTCTCAAACCTGTGAAGAATGCTTTCATGTCCTTCCTGTCTGCTGCAGTTTGAAGTTCCTCTGCTTTTTCATCCCACCAGTTGGACTTCATCTCTCTGGTGTACTTCTGTAGCTCACTCTGAGCCTATGAGTATTTCTTCTTCTTCGACCTTGTGTTACACTGTAGGTTTTCCTGCCTAGCTGTATTCCTCGCTTCTTGTAGTTTCTTCAGGTTTTCATCATGCTCATCAAACCAATCTTGATGTTTCCTCTCAGGGTAGCCTAATACATCACTCGCAGTCTGATACACCATATTCTTCAGTGTTGCCCATTTCTTTTCTATGTCATTCTCTGAGTTGTTGCTGTCCCAGTCTTTCAGGTTTGCATCCATTTCCTGTGTAAGTTTTTCCTGCTTCTTTGTGTTGGTTATCACAAGGTTGTACTCTGAACATAGTGCAAGTAGAAGTTCTCCATTAGCATTGCACTTGCCTACTCCATGACTGCCTAGCACTCCTTTTCATTTCTCGGTGTCCGAACCAACTCTGGCATTAAAATCTCCAACGAGAATCAGCCTGTCATCAGTTGGTACACGCCTGCTAGTCTCACGTAAATCACTGTAGAACTTTTCCTTCACCTCCTCTGTGTTGGTCATTGTTGGGGAATATACACTGATGAGTGTGGCATACATCTTCCGCTGTAGTGGAAGTCTCATAGTCATTATCCTGTCGTTGATTGGCACCGGTTCCTCATCAAGCATTGCTGCTATCTCCTTTCTAACTGCAAAGCCCACTCCTGCTTCTCTCCTTTCTTGAGTTGATCTCCCACTCCAAAAGAAGATGTACCCATGGTCTTCCAAGCTGTCATATCCAGGCAATCTTGTTTCACTAAGTGCAGCTATGTCTACATTGTACCTGTTCATTTCCAGGGCCACAAGCATGGTCTGTCTTTCTGGGCGCTGTGATGTTGTTCTGTCCAACAGAGTGCGTACATTCCATTCTGCTACACACAAGGCTGCAGTTTTCCTCTTCTTTTGTCTTCCTGCTCCTAGCTTACTTTTCGCTGCCTGTTGGAGTGTGAACAGATCAGCGTGGACCTGGTAAGCCCAGGCGGCGTCCGAGCCGGTATGAGTTGCTTTCTGATTGACCATTTCATGAAACTGCTTGCAAAGTATTTGAGTACTGCTAGCTTTTGCTGGACTAGTAGCACATTCTTGGCAGATAAAGGTAATATCAGTGGCAAGGACAAGCCAAGACAAACTGACTCCAGTATCTGTTGCAGTGACTGACCAGATGATAGGTTTGTTTATCTCTGCTTTTTGTGTAGTGCATGAGACTAGAGACTAGAGACTCTAATGTACTAACTAGAGACTAGAGTCTAACTAGAGACTCTAATGTACTTATCTTCTTGCTCAGTTGTGCAGCGGGGCCTCCCACTTCTCTTCCTACTCTGGTTAGAGACTGTTTGTGCTGTTCTCTGAAGGGAGTAGTACACACCGTTGTAGGAAATTTTCAGTTTCTTGGCAATTTCTTTGATGGAATAGCCTTCATTTCTAAGAACAAGAATAGACTGTCGAGTTTCACATGAAAGTTCTCTTTTTCTGGCCATTTTGAGCGTTTAATTGACCCCACAAATGTGATGCTCCAGATACTCAACCTGCTCAAAGGAAGGTCAGTTTTATAGCTTCTCTAACTAGCTAAACTGTTTTCAGCTGTGCTAACATGATTGCACAAGGGTTTTCTAATCATCCATTAGCCTTCTGACGCAATGGGCAAACACATTGTACCATTAGAACACTGGAGTGATAGTTGCTGGAAATGGGCCTCTATACACCTATGTAGATACGCACCAAAAACCAGACATTTGCAGCTAGAATAGTCATTTACCACATTAGCAATGTATAGAGTGTATTTCTGATTAGTTTAAAGTTATCTTCATTGAAAAAAACAGTGCTTTTCTTTCAAAAATAAGGAAATTTCTAAGTGACCCCAAACTTTTGAACGGTAGTGTGTATATACTATATATATATACTGTATATATATATATATATATATATATATATATATATATATATATATATATACTGTATATATATATACAGTGGGGCAAAAAAGTATTTAGTCAGCCACCAATTGTGCAAGTTCTCCCACTTAAAAGATGAGAGAGGTCTCCAATTTTCATCATAGGTATACCTCAACTATGAGAAACAAAATGAAAAAAAAAAATCCAGAAAATCACATTGAAGGATTTTTTTTTTTTAATTTAAGTTTTTGTAAAGGGTATACAGGTCATTACAGCATTGCATTGTTTACATTTTCATCACATGTTCCCTTATTTTTTGCTATTTGACAACATTGGTAGGATAGTTATTACAACACCCCCCTTTTTTTTAAAGTGAAGGAAAAAGTGAAATTAAGGAGAATTAAATAAAAACAAAACAAAACAAACAAAAAAAGAATAAACAAACAAACAGAACAGCAAAAAACAAACAAACAGAAAATTAAGTAAATAAAAGTAAAAGAGCATCTGAGTAGCGTTGGAACAAAGAGCGGTGCCATTATTGAAATGGTATTTGTCAAAGATATGATAGGATATGAGGATATGAGCCGAGAATTTTAAGCAAAACCATCAAAATAAGGACTTCTGTTGGCTACCAACAAACGTGGGGAATACCCTTACGACCCAGTGCTGACCTGGTGAAGGTTCTGGCAGATCTGGCTCCATTTCGCCCCGTTTCCGACCTCTAAAGGCTCGCCTCTGATGCTAACCCAGATGCTAATCCAGAGTAACTGCAGCAGTGAGAAGGTATTCTTTACATCTGGCCATCTGGAGCCGAGGAGAGAAGGATTTAAAAGGAGGACGAACCAACCGAGGCGGCGATTGGGAGCTCGGGCGCGGCGTTGGTGAGAGACGGGGGCCACCTGGATCCAGCAGGACAGTGGTCTGAACCGGTGCCCAATTGCGAGGCCCAACCGAGGAACGACCAGACTGACGGCGGTCGGTGACGGGGCCTAGACGGGGCCCAGCGGAGGAGCCGCCTAGCCAGACGGCGACGAGTGGCTGTGATCGGTGGATTCCGGCTGCGCCGGCGGTGCACAACATAACTGGCCAGGTAGACGGAGGCAGGCGCCGGCGATAGACGGCGGTGATCTGCGGAGCTGAGCAGCGTCACTCGGCGGAGAAGCTGCGCAGGAGCGGCGGGTCCAGTAGTGACCGAGCTAGTTGAGGCCTAGCCGGATTCTCTGCTTATTTCTATCCACAGGTCAGTAAAATGCCACCCAAAAAAGAGGAAATGGAAGAAATTAAAAAAACTCTGAACTTTGTGTTAGATGAACTGGCCAAAGTGACTAGCCAGCAGGACAAAATATTAGACCTAATACAGGAGGTACAAGCCCTACATTCAATAATAAAAGAAAAAGACAAAAAAATTATGGACCTGGAGCAACACGGGCGTCTTTTGGAGCAACGCGTTGAGGATCTTGAACAAGGTTCTCGCATTGATGACATAGTTATAAGTGGACTAGACATCAGATATCAGTCGTACGCCCATGCCGCTACAGGACTGAGTGGTGAACATGCTTCCATAAGTGAATCAATGTCCTTAGAAAACCAAGTGCTTCAGTTCCTTAATGATAAAGACATTAAGGTAGAAGCCAATGCGATCTCAGCCTGTTATGCTTTACCGAAGAAAGATAACAAAACAAAGAAATCAATTGTGATGCGCTTTGTGAACAGGAGGGTGAAAAATGACATACTGAGGCAGGCCAAAAAACTAAAGGAAACTCAAGTTTACCTAAATGAACACCTGACAAAAAAAAACGCTGAATTAGCACGGCAGGCACGGATGCTAAAGAAACATAATAAGATACAGTCAACCTGGACAAGAAATTGTAGAATTTGGATTAAACTAAATGGAACACCTGAGCAAGCAAAAAAGTATAATGATCAGAGATGCTACTGACTTAGATAAATACAAATGAACACTGACTATGAAACACAGAGTGAGGAAACTCAAACTCTAAAAATATGCCACTATGCTGAACATAAACCACAAGAGATGGAGAATGATATTGATCCTGATAACCACTTTTTCAATAATATTCATAACCACTGTGAATATTACACTGAAAAGCAATTCAAAAGTCAAGTGCAATTAGATGGTAAACTGTCAATAATACACTGCAATAGCAGAAGTCTTAACAAAAACTTCTCACAGATTCAGGACTATTTAAAACAGCTAAACAGAAAATTCACAGCTATAGCAGTCTCTGAAACCTGGCTTAATGCAGACCAGGCTCCCCTGATGGCAATAGAGGGATATCAGATGTTTAACATTAACAGATCTCAAAAAAAGGGTGGTGGTGTTGCACTGTATATTGATGACCTATATAGATGTAAGCTTGTAAATGAAATGTCCTCAGCACTACCAGGGATTCTGGAATGTGTTACTGTTGAGATTGACCTAGACAAAACAAAAAATCTAATCATAAGCTGCATATACAGAACGCCGGGAACTTGCATTGAGACATTCAGAGATAAATTAGTCGAGCTGTACAATAATATTACTAGTAAGAAAATGGTAGCAATTTGTGGAGATTTCAATATTGATCTACTTAATCCACATCAACAAAATGTAGTTACAGAGTTCATGAACTCTATGTACAGCATGAGTCTATATCCCACAATAACACATCCCAGTAGAATCACAGCTCACTCTGCTACACTTATTGACAACCTGTTTGTCAATGTTCTCGACAAGAAAATAGAAAGTGGATTATTGATAAATGATATAAGCGACCACTTGCCAATCTTTGCACTTATCCATGGCCACACGGGGCCCAACCCAGAAAAAATCTCAAAATCGTTCAGACACAAATCACCAAACGCAATCAGTTCTTTTAAAGAGGACTTGCTGAAGCAAGACTGGACAGAAGTCTATGTATCAGATGTAAATGAAGCCTATGACACATTTACAAACATTGTAACCACTCTTTATGAAAAAAACTGCCCATTAGTTAAAAAAAAGCTTAAACACAAATTTACTGACAAACCATGGCTAACCAAAGGACTACAAAAGGCGTGTAAAAAGAAAAATTTATTATATAAAGCTTTCATAAAGAAAAGGACAAAAGAAGCAGAGCAGCGGTATAAAACATACAAAAATAAGTTAACATATATAATAAGATGTAGTAAAAGAGACTATTACAGTAAAGAACTGGAAAAAAACAAAGACAATATTAAAAATACATGGACAATAATCAACAGTATCCTTGGAAATAAAAGCAGAAATACCAGCTACCCAACTAACACTCCAAAAAATAATAAATCGACTCCGAATGTGAATATAGCTTCACCTGCAGATGAATTTAATAATTTTTTTGTTAACATTGGACCTAAACTGGCCCGAGAAATACCCACTACGGTGCCAACAGGTGATTCAATATGCAATAACACTGCTGTAAAAGACACCATCTTCATAAAGAACACAGACGAAAGAGAGGTCATTGAAATTGTTAAATCGTTCAAAAGTAAAACATCTACTGACTGCGATGGTATTGATATGCTACTAGTCAAAACTGTTATCGAATGCATAGTGAAACCACTGACGTATATCTGTAACCTGTCTCTCCAATCAGGTATATTTCCCAATGCAATGAAAATAGCTAAAGTAATTCCGATTTACAAGACAGGCGACAGAGGGGAACTCTCCAACTACAGACCAATTTCACTATTACCGCAATTTTCCAAGATACTTGAAAAAATATTCTATGAGAGAATTGACAACTTCATACTGAAGAATGATTTATTGTGTGAGCAGCAATATGGGTTCAGACACAAAAGGACAACAGCATATGCCTTAATGGAATTTACAGAAAAAATATCAACAGCCATTGAAAATAAAGAGTATTCAGTTGGAGTATTCCTGGATCTTAAAAAAGCATTTGATACAGTAGATCACAATCTATTATTAAAGAAATTACAAAATTGTGGTATCAGAGGGGTAGCACTGTCCTGGTTAAGAAGTTACTTAAAGAATAGATATCAGTTTGTATGTGTTAACAACAAAAACTCAGAGCTACTGAAGGTCACCTGTGGAGTCCCACAGGGTTCAGTTTTGGGACCATTATTATTCAATATGTATATAAATGATATATGTAAAGTTTCAGAAAAAATGGACTTAATATTGTTTGCTGATGACACTAACCTGCTATGCAGTGGAAACAACTTGGAACAACTTCTGGATACACTCGGAAAGGAATTAGGAAAGCTGAAACTGTGGTTTGATTCAAACAAATTAACGCTCAATTTAAGCAAGACAAAATTTATAGTCTTTAACAACCATCACAACTACCCAGTACCCAAACTCAGTGTAAATGGTGTAGAGATTGAAAGGGTATCCGAAACTAAATTCCTTGGAGTAATAATTGATAACAAACTGTGTTGGAAGCCACATATTAATTATACAAAAGGTAAAGTATCCAAATCAATTGCAATATTACACAGAGTGAAAAATTTGCTGAATCAACCCACACTATACACCTTGTATCATTCATTAATACTCCCATACATGACATATTGTAATGAAGTATGGGGAAATACATATAAAACAAACATATATCCACTCTTTATGCTTCAAAAGAGAGCTATTAGAATAATCAACAAAGCAGCTTACAGGGAACCAACAAACCCACTTTTTCTTAAACAAAAAACTCTCAAGTTGAAAGATCTGATCGACTTTAAAACCGCAATAATAATGTTCAAAGTGAAGAATCTATCACTGCCCGCAAATATCCAAAAGTTGTTCCAAACAAGGGAGAAACGATATCACTTCAGAGGAACATGTATATTTCAAAAGCCTACAGTGAGAACAACTACCAAGCAACACTGTATTTCAGTGCAAGGTGTCAGATTATGGAACGATTTTGGACCTGAATTAAAATCATGTACAAAGCTTGGACAATTTAAACAAAAACTAAAGGAAGAAATACTCCAAACATATTTACAAGACGACATGTAAACTCACATAAGGATTGACATTTCCAGCCTGTGTTGTGTTATAGCTTAGTTTTTCTTTTTTCTCTGTGACACTATGTCTTAGATTTGTTTTTGAATAGTAACCGCTTAACTTAGACTAGCTCAGTTTTCTTTTCTCTCAGTCATATTTTGTCTTAGCCTTGTTTTAAATTGTAATCGCTCTTGTCTTGTTTTCTCTTTTTTCTCCTTTGAATTCTTGGATGGAATATGGGTGGACAATATAAGCTGCGGCTTCAGCCATCACCCATTTCGGATAACTCACGTGGAATTGTATAGTAGAAGGAGTCTTTGTCTAATTTGACCTTGTTGTTATATTATACAGTTTCTTTTAACCTGTAATGTAATATCCGAAATAAATAAATTCATTCATTCATTCATTCATTCATTCATTCATTCATTCAAAGATTAGATCTAATGGAAGACACATATGCGATCCAGGGTTGCCAAAAGTTCATGAACCCATCCATGTCCTGTCTCAGTGCGAATGTCAACTTTTCCATTGAGTAAATGTCTTGAATCACGTTAATCCAATCTTCAGGTGTAGGACAGTCCTTCAGCATTCATTTTTTAGTTAGGGCTTTTTTACTTGCCAATATTAAAACATTGAATAAGTATTTTTCTCCTCGTCTTTCCAGTGAGTCCGGTAGTAAACCCAAATACAAAGTTACAAAAGAAAAGGGAACTGTTATTTTGAATATTTTCCCCAATATTGTCTGTACGTTGGTCTAATATTGGTGGATAACTGGGCATGACCAAAACACATGAAAATGATTTGCAGTCTTTTCACCACACAAGCGCCAACAGTTCAACCCCTTATGGGTAAATTTATTTTGTGCAGGTGTTCTGAAAAATCTTACCAAATTTTTCCATCCAAATTCTCTCCACTGCAGGGAAGAGGTACTTTTCCATTGCTGTTTATTTAGCTTTTCCCATATTTCCAATTGTAAAGTGAAATTCCCCTCTTTTTCCCATCTTTCTTTTATATATGATGTGTTGTCTCCTTTTAAGTCTTGAAGACCTTGATATATTTTAGAAATGTATCTGATCCCTGGGATCCCTTTATATGCCATTAAGAAGACCTTCAGAACACCTGACTGGGCCCTTTCCAAATCCTCCTTTTTAAGTATATTGTTTATGTGGTGTCTAAGCTGAAAGAACCTGTAAAGATCTTGATTTATTAGACCTTGTTTTTTCAAATCTTCAAAACTTCTTAAAGTTTGCCCCTTAAAAAAATCGTAATATTTTATCAGCCCTTTCTCTTTCCACTCTTTAAATCTAGTGTCTGTTTTATTGGGGGTAAAGTCTTGATCATAGGCAATCCATTGCAGAAGTCGATAGGGCTCTTTAGCTTGATTCTCTCTGACTATCTTAAACCAAATTTTTAGCGGGGTCTCTATCCACGGGTTGGTGTTATTCAAGAGTTTAGTTAAGGCATTGTTCCCTATTATTGCCTGTAGGGGGATGTCACTTGCTATTTGGCATTCCATCTCCTTCCATTGTGCAGTGTAGACTGGGTTACATATCTCTACTAAAGTTTTAATTTGTGCAGCTATAAAATAGTCCCTGATATTTGGCAGCGCGAGCCCACCTTTGTCTTTGTTTAGCTGTAGGGTTCTATATCTGATTCTAGGTCTCTTACCCTGCCATATGAATCTTGAGATCCTTCTGTCCAGCTCCTGCCATGTTTTTTTGGGAGGTTCTACCGGTATTGTTTGGAAAAGGTATAGAAGACGTGGAAGTATATTCATTTTGACTGCTTCAGTTCTTTGTGCAGTACCTAAGAATGGTGTCATATTCCATCTTGCTAGGTCAGATTTTATTTTAGTCACCAGTGGATCATAGTTTAGTGTTATAATTTTGTCGAGTTGTTTCGGGATATTGACCCCCAGATATTTCATAGATTCCAACTCCCAGTTAGTTTTGAGTTCATTTAGTGAAAAATGATTTGGGTCATAGTTGAATGTTAAGACTTGGGTTTTATGCATGTTTAATTTGTACCCCGATAAATCTCCATAGTCTGAAAAAACTGAGATTAGTTCTGGTAGAGAAGTGTCTGGCTGCCCTAGGTATATTAAAATGTCATCAGCAAAGAGTGCTATTTTATGTTCCTTCTGACCAAGTGTAATACCTTGAATTTCTTGATTTTGTCTTATCCATTGGCTCAGAGGTTCTATGAAGATTGCAAAGAGCAGTGGAGACAGGGGGCAGCCCTGACGACATCCTCTTTCCAGCTCAAAAGATGATGATAAATTACCGTTAATCCTTATTTTAACTGTTGGTTTTTTATATAATGCCTGTATAGTTCTAATGAAGTTGTTATGAAAATTGAAACTGGATAAGATTCTATATAGGAAAGACCAGTCAACCGAATCGAATGCTTTTTCAGCATCTAATCCCAATATGACTGCATTTAAGTTATATTTTTTTATATGATGAATTATGTGTAAAGTGCGTTGAGAATGTTGTCTTGTGTCTGTCTTTGTCTTATAAAACCTGTTTGGTCTAAGTGGACTAAGTCTGTCAGTATGTTTTCTAACCTTTTGGCAAGGATAGTGGTAAAAAGCTTATAGTCCTGATTTAATACACTGATTGGTCTGTAGTTGGAGCATTCTAGTTTATCCTTTTCAGGTTTAGGTATAACTGCAATGACCCCTTCTCTCCAGGAGGGGGGGGATTTCCCCTGTGTGGAGGACGTAGTTAAATGTTTTCAGGAGGAGAGGAGATAGTTGCTGTTTAAAGGTTTTGTACCATTCTGCTGTATAGCCATCTGCTCCTGGGGATTTGTTAGCTTTAAGTTTCATAATTGCTTTTTCCAATTCTTTAGGTTGTATTTCTGACAGTAGGGTTTTATTTTGTGAATCCGTAAGTTGGGGAAGGTTTAATGTGTTTAGTAATGTCTCGGATGTGTTTTTATGTTTTTTGTGGGAGTATAAGTTCTTGTAGTAATTCTCGAAGCTTTTAAGAATATCCTGAATTCTGAATTTTATTTCCTTTGATACTGGGTCTCTGATTTTGTAGATTGCTCTTTCCGTTTGTTGTTTCCTCAATTTATAGGCTAGTAATTTTGCCGATTTACTGCCTGCTTCATAGTGTTTTTGTTTCAGAAATGTAAGTTTCTTCTGGATTTCTATTGTGTAGATCTCATTTATTTGATTTTTAATTTCTTTAATCTTGAGCGAGCCATTAGACTGAGTGTTGTCTTTGTGTTCTTTTTCTAGGTTCTTGAGTTCTGACTCTAGTGTGATTAGTTTTTCTTGTCTCAGTTTCTTTTAGGTTGCCAGTTTTGCAATAATTTTTCCCCTTATTACAGCTTTGCACGCATCCCACAGTATTAAAGGAGATACTTCTCCATTATCGTTTTCTTCCAAATATCTGAGAATATCTGATTCCAATTCATCTTTCAGTGGTCCTTTCAGGACACTTGAATTCAACCTCCAGGAAAATGTATTATTTGTGTATTTTTGGATGTTTAAGTCCATATAGATCGGACTGTGGTCGGAGAGATCCATCAGTCCTATTTTATATGTTTTTACTCTTCCAATGTCTCTATTAAACATAAAAAGTAATCAATCCTTGAGTAAGATGAATGTGGCGTTGAATAAAAAGTATAATCTTTTACATTGGGGTTGAATTCCCTCCATACGTCACAGATTCCCATTTCTTTTAGTAGCATCCGAGTATTCTTACTTTGGGTGTTATTTTGATGTGAAGAATTACCTGTCGCATCCCAGTATGGATTCAGTCTTAGATTGAAGTCTCCACCACGTATCACTAAACCTTGGGCTTTAGTTATCATTAGGTCGAATACATTTTTATAAAATTTCCAGTTAGCCCCTGGTGGTGCATATACATTCAGCAGGGTGATATCTTCTCCCTCTAGCCGCCCAGTTACAAACTGTACCTCCCTTCGTTATCTTTGTGTTCTGATTTTTTTTCAAATGTAATTTTGGTTGATATCAATGTCGCTACTCACCTCCTCCTCCCTGATTTATATGAAGATGAAGAGATCATTTTAAACCCTTGTCTATTGAGTTTAGTGTGTTCCACGTCTGTTAGGTGGGTTTCTTGTAAAAATATTATTTCTGCTTTGTCTTTTTTCATTTTGCGTAGAATCTTGGCTCTTTTAACTGGATTCAGGATCCCTTTTACATTATATGAGGCTATTTTGGTTACACCCTGTTTCTCCATTGTATTTTCTTATTTAGTATAACAGTGTGGTGGCCCTCTTTTTTGCTACTCAGAAACTGAAAGAACATTAAGAACATAAAAAACATTAAGAACATAGTGTACGAAACTTTAAAACAAAAAACTATCAAAAAAACTTCCTGAGCTGGGGTCTCTTTAAAGACCCTGTAAGAGCCCTGATGGAGTGTAGGCTCTGAGGGAAATTCCTCAAACTCTGTTACGTGTTGAGGGCCCTCTCTTACCCCTGTAAGTTGTCCCATGTTTTTAACGTGAATTTCAGATCCCAATCCGAATTTGTAATGATTTTTTTTTTTTTTTTATGCCTATAACCTATGAGATTGTGTGCACCCTCCCACCCCCATCACAGCAAACATTCACTCTAATATAGTATTTGTTAGTATGGAGAGAACATGTGGGTCATTGTTACATTTCTATTTTAACATGTTTTTTTTTTCCCCCTTTAAATTAAGAAGACATTTGTTTCTAATGCTATAACTGCTCCATGAAAGGTTTTACCACATGCTGATTCAGCATCTCCTTTAATGTTTGTTACCTTGTAGGAGGGGGGGTGGAAGTGCAGAGTGACTGAAAAGAAAAAAAAAAACAAACAAACAAAAAGGTCGCTATTCCTTCCTGGAACTGGAAAGCTTATCTTTGTAGCTCTGCGGCTGGGATTCCCGCTGCTGGCCCGTGGATTTTGAAGGTCTCTGAGTGGACCACGTTTGAGCTCTGATTTTCTCGCTCAGATCCGCTGCGGGTTTAAACACCGTTACCGGGATTCCTCTCCTTGCCATGTCAGTTGTTGCTTCTTCCGCTGAATTATAGAGACACGACTCTTCACCGTAAAAGACTCTTAGCTTCGCCGGAAATGGCGTCTGAAAGCGTAGATTCTGTTCCCGTAAAACCTTTTTGGCGTCGTTATATTCCCGTCGTTTTTTAAGAACCTCAGGGGCGTAATTGTGCTCCACGAAGACTTTTCTCTCATGATGCATAAATCCTTTTTTCTGCCAAGCCCGTCTTACAACCTCTTGTTTTATTTTGAAATTGGCGAATCTTACCACCACAGAACGTGGGGGCGCTTCCGGGGCTGGCTTTGCGGCTAATGTAAGATGGGCTTTTTCTATCTTCAAATCGGTGATTTGTGGAATATCCAACTTCTCTCTCAATAAGGATTCCACGCATTCCGCCACTGTGTTGAAACCATCTTCAGCTCCTTCTTTCAGACCGTGAATTCTGATGTTATCTCGTCTCTGTCTTCCTTCTTGGTCGGTTAGCTTAGCCTGCAGCCATGACTGTTTTCTGTGTAAATCCAGCACAGAATCTTCAAGCACTTTTACTCTTTCTTCAGCTTCCAAGATGCGGTTTTCGGCCTGGTCCATTCTGCTGTTCGCCTTTTTTAGATCCTCTCTGAATTCAAGAAATTCGGCCCGAAATCGTCGTATTTCGTCAAATAGCGATTTCAAGCTAATCCTTTTGTTAGCTAGGCCCAGGTCCTCGTCTTCTGAACGGAGGTCCTCCGGTTCAGATTCTGCGGTCGCTGTGCGTCCTGACCTGGGGAATGTCAGTTTCCTCTGCTTGTGGTTAGGCATGGTATTATTGTCTTTTGATTTTTAATCTTCCAAAAATCCGTTAGGTCTGATTTTGAGGATGTTTTCCTTGGATTGAGTCTGGGAGTTTCAGTGTTAGGTTGCTATCACCATGGCGTCCAGACCGGAAGTCCACATTGAAGGATTTTTAATGAATTAATTGGTAAATTCCTCGGTAAAATAAGTATTTGGTCACCTACAAACAAGCAAGATTTCTGGCTCTCACAGACCAGTAACTTCTTCTTTAAGAGGCTCCTCTGTCCTCCACTCATTACCTGTAATAATGGCACCTGTTTGAACTCGTTATCAGTATAAAAGGCACCTGTCCACAACCTCAAACAGTCAGACTCCAAACTCCACTATGGCCAAGACCAAAGAGCTGTCAAAGGACACCAGAAACAAAATTGTAGACCTGCACCAGGCTGGGGAGACTGAATCTGCAATAGGTAAGCAGCTTGGTGTGAAGAAATCAACTGTGGGAGCAATTATTAGAAAATGGAAGACATACAAGACCACTGATAATCTCCCTCGATCTGGGGCTCCACGCAAGATCTCACCCCGTGGGGTCAAAATGATCACGAGAACAGTGAGCAAAAATCCCAGAACCACACAGGGGGACCTAGTGAATGACCTGCAGAGAGCTGGAACCAAAGTAACAAAGGCTACATCAGTAACACACTACGCCGCCAGGGACTCAAATCCTGCAGTGCCAGATGTGTCCCCCTGCTTAAGCCAGTACATGTCCAGGCCCGTCTGAAGTTTGCTAGAGAGCATTTGGATGATCCAGAAGAGGATTGGGAGAATATCATATGGTCAGATGAAACCAAAATAGAACTTTTGGTAAAAACTCAACTTGTCGTGTTTGGAGGAGAAAGAACACCGTACCTACTGTGAAGCATGGGGGTGGAACCATCATGTTTTGGGGCTGTTTTTCTGCAAAGGGACCAGGACGACTGATCCGTGTAAAGGAAAAAATGAATGGGGCCATGTATCGTGAGATTTTGAGTGAAAACCTCCTTCCATCAGCAAGGGCATTGAAGATGAAACGTGGCTGGGTCTTTCAGCATGACAATGATCCCAAACACACCACCCGGGCAATGAAGGAGTGGCTTCGTAAGAAGCATTTCAAGGTCCTGGAGTGGCCTAGCCAGTCTCCAGATGTCAACCCCATAGAAAATCTTTGGAGGGAGTTGAAAGTCTGTGTTGCCCAGTGACACCTCCAAAACATCATTGCTCTAGTGGAGATCTGCATGGAGGAATGGGCCAAATACCAGCAACAGTGTGTGAAAACCTTGTGAAGACTTACAGAAAACGTTTGACCTCTGTCATTGCCAGCGAATGGTATATAACAAAGTATTGAGATAAACTTTTGTTATTGACCAAATACTTATTTTACCGAGGAATTTACCAATTAATTCATTAAAAATCCTTCAATGTGATTTTCTGGATTTTTTTTTCTCATTTTGTCTCTCATAGTTGAGGTATACCTATGATGAAAATTGGAGACCTCTCTCATCTTTGAAGTGGGAGAACTTGCACAATTGGTGGCTTACTAAATACTTTTTTGCCCCACTGTATATATATATATATATATATATATATATATATATATATATATATATATATATATATATATATATATATATATATATATATATATATATATACAGTATATATATATATATATATATATATATATATATATATATATATATATATATATATACACACTACCGTTCAAAAGTTTGGGGTCACTTAGAAATTTCCTTATTTTTGAAAGAAAAGCACTGTTTTTTTCAGTAAAGATAACTTTAAACTAATCAGAAATACACTCTAATATCTAATATACATTGCTAATGTGGTAAATGACTATTCTAGCTGCAAATGTCTGGTTTTTGGTGCAATATCTACATAGGTGTATAGAGGCCCATTTCCAGCAACTATCACTCCAGTGTTCTAATGGTACAATGTGTTTGCTCATTGCGTCAGAAGGCTAATGGATGATTAGAAAACCCTTGTGCAATCATGTTAGCACAGCTGAAAACAGTTTAGCTAGTTAGAGAAGCTATAAAACTGACCTTCCTTTGAGCAGGTTGAGTATCTGGAAAAAATTATTATTTCAAATACAAATCATTATTTCTAACCTTGTCAATGTCTTGACTATATTTTCTATTCATTTTACAACTCATGGTGGTAAATAAGTGTGACTTTTCATGGAAAACACAAAATAATTGTCTGGGTGACCCCAAACTTTTGAACGGTAGTGTGTATATATATATATATATATATATATATATATATATATATATATATATACTGTTATTAACCCCTTGCACTCTGGTCATTTTCCCTAAAAATGCCAAAAAATAATGTACCCAAAGTAAATCAAAAGCTGTTCTTCAGCCCTAATCTCTCTAAGTGCTCCTGCCACTGAGTAACAGTCATCTAAACATACTGAACTTGAAGAAAATAAATTTTGCCTGGGTGTTTTTTTGGATACAAATGCTTGCAAATAACACACAGCTGTCAGATCCGGGCTGGAAAATGCAACAAAAATGTAGAACCAAGTGTTATCCAGCTGAGGTCAAAATTTTGTAGCAATACCACAAAAAATGAATATATTACACAGCTTTTTTCTTAGGTTGTTCCCAGGCGTTTTTGAACTGTGCCAAATTGTGTCAAATGGCACAGTTTGGAAAAACGTCTAACTTTTGAATGATTCAGTATAGAAGCTTCATCTCAGGCTCTAATGAAAGGTGAAGGGCTGTGTGTGTGTGTGTGTGTGTGTGTGGGGGGGTGTTTATTCATTCATGAATGAATGAATGAACAAAGCCCCACACACAAAGAAGCATGCCACGTAAAAAATGTGTGGCTTTTTTTTTTTTACAAGAAAAAATAACCTACAGTGCACTAAAAATTAAACTAAAATATCTGTAATGTAGAAGATAACAACCCCCCACCACCCCCCGCTATAGAGGACGGACATCATCCATCGAGACATGACGGGCACCGCAGTCTACTACACACAGTTGTACTGAAATATCTGCACTAATATCTGCAATCCGCTACAGAAGAGTAGCGGGGTGGGGGTGGGGGCGTTCGCGGGGGGGGGGGGGGGGGCGCCGGACCGGACCGGAGCCGTCATGTTGCAATAACGCACAGTTGTAATTTACCGATCGGTCAAAAGTCATTTGGATTCCAATTTTCAGGGATAAAGAATAATTTAGCTTATAACACTTACAGTTAGGCCCAGAAATATTTGGACAGTGACACAATCTTCACGTTTTGGGCTCTGCATGCCACCACAATAGATTTGAAATGAAACAACTATAACGGAATTGAAGTGCAGACTTTAAGGTTTAATTCAAGGGGTTGAACAAAAATATATGATTAAACATGTAAGAATTGTAGTTATTTTTATACAAACGATTCTCATTTCAGGGGCTCAAAAGTAATTGGACAAATAAACATAACCCTAAGTAAAATGTTATTTTTCAATATTTTGTTGAGAATACTTTGCAGGCAATGACTGCCTGAAGTCTGGAACCCATGGACATCACCAAACGCTGGGTTTCCTCCTTTGTGATGCTTTGTCAGGCATTTACTGCAGCTGTCTTCAGTTGTTGCTTGTTTGTGGGTCTTTCTGCCTTAAGTTTTGTCTTGAGCAAGTGAAATGCATGCTCGATTGGGTTGAGATCTGGTGATTGACTCGGCCATTGCAGAATATTCCACTTCGTTGCTTTAAAAAACTCCTGGTTTGCTTTTGCAGTATGTTTCGGATCATTGGTGAAGCGCCGTCCAATCAACTTTGCTGCATTTGGCTGAATCTGAGCAGAAAGTATATCCCTCTACACTTCAGAATTCATCCGGCTGCTTCTGTCTTTTGTCACATCATCAATAAACACAAGTGACCCAGTGCCACTGGAAGCCATGCATGCCCATGCCATCACACTGCCTCCACCATGTTTTACAGAAGATGTAGTGCTTTGGATCATGAGCTGTTCCAGTTCTTCTCCAAACTTTCTTCTTCCCATCATTCTGGTACAAGTTGATCTTAGTCTCATCTGTCCAAAGAATGCTGTTCCAGAACTGGGCTGGCTTCTTCAGGTGTTTTTTGTCAAAGTCAATTCCGGCCTTTCTATTTTTGAGGCTGATTCATGCTTTGCACCTTGTGGTGAATCCTTTGTATTTACTCTCATAAAGTCTTCTCTTTATGGTAGACTTAGATACGGATACACCTACTTCCTGGAGAGTGTTCTTCACTTGAATGGATGTTGTGAAGGGGTTGTTCTTCACCATGGAAAGGATTCTGTGATCATCCACCACTGTTGTCTTCCGTGGACGTCCAGGCCTTTTTGAATTCCCAAGCTCACCAGTGCACTCTTTTTTTCTCAGAATGTACCAAACTGTTGATTTGGCAACTCCTAACATTTCTGCTCTCTCTCTGATGGATTTCTTCTTTCTTCCTTTTGCCTTCAGTGAGAGCAGTCGCATTTTTTTTCCTCCCTCCTCCTATCCTGCCTTCCTGACCTAATCCCAGCTTGCTGCGTCTGAGTGAGTGTCTGTGCCGTCTCACCATCTTGCTGATCTCAACCCGAATGGAAAATACGGAAAATGGATATAAGCTGGGCTTTAAACGCAATTGACACCACCTTTTCAAACAGAAAATTGGGCCCGGGGGAGCCCAAATGTGGAGAGACCCATGGATTGGAACTCATGTGTCTGCGTGATTTGACTGAGGATGTGGAAAAACATCTACCTGTTTTGGCTACGATCACAGGATTTCTGCCGATTGGGCTTTGGAGTTCTCCTGGTGTATCGAAAATTTAACTGGAGGAGCTAATCAAAATGCGGACCCGGCGGAGCTGCTTCTCAATAATTCGACCAGATGGGGAGTGCACGAAGTAGCGGCAAATGACCAACATGGAATTTACCATCTGCATGCACTGTAGAGAGATGGACTCTTATCGGACATGTTCATCTGTGTTTAGAAGGGGAAACATCTGGAGTCGCTTCGTGCTCTCCAGGGAATGATATGAATTTAAAGCCAGTGAATGTTAATTTGAATTGTAAGCTCAGAATATGACAATAGGGAAATCCTATACTCCTATACTCTGTCTGAGCAGATTCGGCCTTGATCGGCGCCCCTGGATAACTCACTCCTCCAGAGTTGAAATAAGCGGATGTGTCAGCTGGCTCGCTAACCCAAACACTGCTGCTGTGCAATAAACAGAACTCTTCAGGGACAGCGTTCATGAACTATAACATCTATCGTTGCCTAGGAGACTATTTGTTGTGCTCCAGTAACTGATACACTCAAAACTGCACACACACTGATATCATCATACTGATATACACACACTGCTCTCTCCCTGCTGTGTGATTTGTCTACTAAATGTCTGCTAAATAAGCATTGAGGGGTTTTTTGCCTGCAATCAACATTTTGCTTACTTACTCAAGCGTCAGTTTGATAAAACATGTTTTTTTTCTCTCGCCTACTGTGTCATATCCACCCTTTTTCTTTTTTTCCTTTCTTCTTTATGACTGGCGCCTAGCGGCTGCCCCGGCCTTGGATGCGCTCTGCAGAGCGTGCCCAAATGCCAAGTCACGTTTCGTTACCTTGTATTCATACATGTGTAATGACAATAAAGTTGAATCTCAATCTCATCTCATCTCATTTCTTCTTTTTTTTCAGCCTCAGGATGGTCTGTTTCACCTCCATTGAGAGCTCCTTTGACCGCATGTTGTGTGTTCACAGCAACAGCTTCCAAATGCAAACGCCACACCCGGAATCAACTCCAGACCTTTTAACTGCTTAATTGATGACAGGTTAATGAGGGAAGAGCCCATGCAGCCTTGTTATTTTTTTTTGCAGCCTTCTGAGTCAAATGTCCAATTACTTTTGGTCCCTTGAAAAAGAGGCGGCTACGTATTAAAGAGCTGTAATTCCTAAACCCTTGCTCCAATTTGGATGTGAATACTCTCAAATTACAGCTGAGCGTCTGCACTTTAAGCCCATATTGATTATATAATTGTATCCTGAATATGTTTTCGTAAACAGCTAAAATAACAAAACTTGTATCACTGTCCAAATATTTTTGGGCCTAACTGTACCTGTCCACAACAGCAGTGTCGCTGGCGAACTTCTCTTCCTCATTGTCAGACTAACATGACGCTGGTCCGCTTGTTACGGACTCGTGGTTCTGGTCACGCGACCCGGTCAAACCATAATTCCATTATTGCTGTTTTGCGCTTCCATGATTGCGGTTTTGGCGAATGATTTTTCAAAACAAATAAGAACAGTAGTAAGAAAAAAAGACTGGCGAATGCCTGTGTGTCACCCAGCCTTCCACAGAACAGCTTTCGAACTTCTGTGCTTCAATTGGCTGGCTGTATTCGCAGCCGTTGGTAGGCGGGTCCTTCTTGCTAGGTTTTCAGTCATTGGTTCTTCAAGGTTTCAGAAACCCAATTCGAGGCTCTTTTTAGTCGAATGAGAGGTCAGTCACATCTAAACCAATCAAAGCACTCCTTTGGCTTTCTGTTCGCAGCTGTGTCTGTAGTGGAAGAACGGAAATGCAGCTTTTTTTTTTCAGTGCGCTCTAGGACGCAGCGCCCTCATGCGCTCTAGGACACAGAGACGTGTCCGCCCGCGGTACACCGGAGTGCAAGAGGTTAAAGCTCTGTTAACAGTATCTCTGTCCTGTTCATTATTACTCAAGTTATGGACACAACATTTGGCAGTGAGATAAAAGCAGTTATGGAGAAGTCTGTTGCTAATATTCAGCCATTTCTGGAGGCCTCGGGTGAGCCACCCGTCCCCTGGCCAAGGTGGTTTGCAGCATTTACCAACTACTTGGTGGTTTTAAACCTCGGCGAACTCCAGAAGCTTCGCATGAGGGCAGTTTTGGTTCATAACTTGGGCATGGAAGGACAGAGGATTCTGGAAACTTTAGGAGAAGCCAATAGCTTTGACGAGGTCGTGGAGCTGATGGTGCGCTATTTTCACGCTCTTGAAAATGTCACGGTCCAGCGCATTCAGTTTAGACAGTGCCACCAGCGGACAGGAGAGTCTGTGAAATGATATATAGCAGACCTCCGTCAGCTGGCGAGAGAATGCCAATTCGGACCCCTGGAGGATGAAATGATCCAGGATGAGCTGGCGGAACATGTTCGCTGTCCCACGGCTTGATCAAGGCTCTTAACTCATCCGGATGAGCTGACGTTGACCTCTGCTATTGAGCTAGCACAACAATTTGTGGCAGCTGAGATGATAGTGAGGGACCTCAGTGGGAGGTCTACTCCAACCCAGGATAAGCCTTGTTTAAAGGCACTGACTTTGGGCCCTGAGGATGAAGATAGTGGAGAGGATGATGAATATAGCTCCATGGTGAAGATTAGGTCTGCCCCAGGAACACCTAGATGTTACGGGTGTGGGTCCCCTAAACACCGCTATAAGTCCAGGGAGTGTCCATCAAAGAGCAAGTGTTGTGGGAGATGTGGCTTGTTGCACCACTTTGCCAGGACATGTAAAAATTTTGAGCGAAGGGACCAACAGCGTGAGGCGGGTCCCTCGCCGAAGACTCCGACGGTGGTTCATACAGTTTCTCTGGAGACTAATGGATGCATTTGTTGCACTGTCTCGCTGGATGACGTTGAGGTGCCACTGTTGGTGGACACTGGAGCGATGACCTCCGTGTTAAATTTGGCCACAGTGAGGAGTCTATTTTCCCATCACTGCATTCATAAACAGGCTGCACCCAATTATGGCTATGGTATGAACAGTTTGACCGTCTTGGGATTTATGAAGTTGGAGGTGAAGTACAAATTGGTGACGATGACGAAAGTACATTTCATAGTCACCACAGCTGGAGCCAACATCATGGGGTGCAACATGTTCTATGGACTGGGCTTTTCGATCGCCAGCGGCACTGGAAAGGAGTGGTTGGGCTGTGGGTTGTGTAACCAGCCTGCTCCGTGTGTGGAAGATAAGGAGGTGTAGGACACTGATTGGTCTGGTATTAACCTTTTGCGTGTGAGAGTTTGCGTGCCCCTAGTGGCAGAGTGCGGCGCTGCGCCTGTCATTTCACTCTGACATGATCAGCTCCATTGGGGATTTGTACTGATTTATACTGATCTGCCAGTTTCAGAAGGTGGCAGACATCCGTTGGAGGACTCAATGGATGACACGTAATACACCAAAGAAGAACTCCTCATTTCCTTTTCCTGTTTTTAGCATTTTAGTCCAGAAAGCTAATATGGCTGCTGTCCGTCATCGTGCACCATCACTTAGTCGGCTTTGTACACGGAAAATAGCCGCGGGATACAAACAAAATTTATGTGGGATAATCCTAAGACTTTGTAGATGTAGAAGAGAGCATAAATGACCGACAGAAGGCAAAATAACAACCACGATGGATGAAAACGCAGTGACCACGGCAGCGAGTGAGTCCCCTTAGCCGCCAGTAAGTGAGGAATTTCTGTGTTTTTTTTAAATATTGCACTGATTTCTTGTTCATATACTTTGAAGATAAGATGATGAGGTACCTCTGTACAAAAAAATGGTGTCAAAAGACTGAACCATTCTTTGTGTAAATACTTCCAAAGTCCAGTTTTGACTGAGTTACGGAATTTAAAGAGGTGCCATGACAATATGCAAATTAGATGCAATTTTTTTTTCCTATCTGAAACTTTGGATCATATTTTACATCTTTCTAATTGACAGTAAGCCATTATCTCTTATCACTTTCAAGTTATAGCCTTGGAAATCTGAACTATTTTATTGACAAAAAATATTTACCACTCTTGACCACTAGGGGTTATATTGCAATTCGGCGACAGACTAACTCAAAGAGTTAACTCTTTGGAGGAATGCACACCCAGCACCACACGTTGCCCTGGGACAGACCCAGCGCCAGGGTCCAAGTTGCCATTGGTGTGGGAACTGGTCGGCATGGCAGGAACCCCGGGGTGACAGGTAGGGACAAGGCGCCTGCGCTGAAGGTTGAGGGGGCAAGACCAGCGGGCGCAGTGTTGAAGTGCTTCAAATGACAGCCTTCAAAGAGGACTTCGAACCAGACCTGCAAGACGACCGGTTCCGAAGAAGAGGCCCGCTTACGCCATGGTGGTCCGAGAAGGCATGACAGAGCTCCCCTGTTGATTGGGGATAGGGTCTGCCCAAGGGTCGAAGCTCAGTTGAGAGGGACCCACGGAATGCGCGAGCAGTGCGATGACCGGGGCGGCTCCAGGTGGTGGCTGCCCGGATTGACGGGTATTTGGGCTTGTCGGACGAGACGTGGAGGCACCCCAACGTGCTGTGCAGCATGGTGGTGGAGAGGAGACAGCGCAGTTCATCTCCAGAGGCCAGGAAACGGAGGCGCTGTGGATGGGAACCACCAGATGGCAATCCAAAGGGGGGGCCCTCCACTGGGTGTGTAAAATGACTGGGGGGGGGGTGTTTATTGGTGTGTTTTGGGTTTTATGCCCGATGCCATTATGTGTATAGTTTCCTGGTCCTATTGGTTTGTGCCCCAAGTGTTCTTTGAAAAAAAAAAAAAGAAGAAAATATAGCTAATTTGTTTGTATTAGGTTTGATAAAATGAGTGTGTTGTAAAAAAAAACCCAAAACAACAAAAAAACCCCAGCGGATTGACTTATGTAGGGAAATGGAGTGAATTGATTGAATCGTGTGCATTATGGGCAGGCATTTTGGCGTTTGGTTTAAACTGGGATGTAAAGTAATGTTAATGTGGAATTATTGATGATTGATCATGATGCCCAACACCATTGATTTAATTGAATGTGCCCAGGTGTGGGGTGGGTGTGGGAGTGGGGGGTGCAGTAGGGAGTATTTGTTGTATATACATGTGTCATCATTGTTCTGGGATTATTTTCTTGAGAAACACGGCTATATTTCTGTTTGGACTTTTAGTGAATGAGGCGGCAGAATAATCCGCCTAGCCATGTAAGGGGGTACCAGTAGTCGACCTGGCCCTCTAGCTTGTGTTGTGTGAATGGATAGGTTTATTTATTTATTTTTGAAAATACAATTTTACTGTTAGTGTGTGTGTCGGGTGACAAATTTGGGGTGGGCTAATTGGAGTGCTTGCCATTTTTCTGAAGAGGGAGAAATGTTATGTATGAGTTTAGAATTAGTAGTAGTAAAATGGAAGCTGGGTTCGCTGGGAATTGACAGGGGTGGCAGACCGCCTTTTCCGGTGGTGATGCCACCCGATGTATAAAGGGTATGGGCGGAAAAGGCACGTCCTTTTTCGTCGTGGACCCCCCTGACTAATGGAGAGCGCGGTGAGTCTGCGGGTGTATACAGTATATACAGTGGGGCAAAAAAGTATTTAGTCAGCCACCAATTGTGCAAGTTCTCCCACTTAAAAGATGAGAGAGGTCTCCAATTTTCGTCATAGGTATACCTCAACTATGAGAGACAAAATGAGAAAAAAAAATCCAGAAAATCACATTGAAGAATTTTTAATGTATTAATTGGTAAATTCCTCAGTAAAATAAGCATTTGGTCACCTACAAACAAGCAAGATTTCTTGCTCTCACAGACCTGTAACTTCTTCTTTAAGAGGCTCCTCTGTCCTCGACTCGTTACCTGTATTAATGGCAACTGTTTGAACTCGTTATCAGTATAAAAGACACCTGTCCATAACCTCAGTCAGACTCCAAACTCCACTATGGCCAAGACCAAAGAGCTGTCAAAGGACACCAGAAACAAAATTGTAGACCTGCACCAGGCTGGGGAGACTGAATCTGCAATAGGTAAGCAGCTTGGTGTGAAGATATCAACTGTGGGAGCAATTATTAGAAAATGGAAGACATACAAGACCACTGATAATCTCCCTCAATCTGGGGCTCCACGCAAGATCTCACCCCGTGGGGTCAAAATTATCATGAGAATGGTGAGCAAAAATCCCAGAACCACATGGGGGCACCTAGTGAATGACCTGCAGAGAGCTGGGACCAAAGTAACAAAGGCTACATCAGAAACACACTACGCCGCCAGGGACTCAAATCCTGCAGTGCCAGACGTGTCCCCCTGCTTAAGCCAGTACATGTCCAGGCCCGTCTGAAGTTTGCTAGAGAGCATTTGGATGATCCAGAAGAGGACTGGGAGAATGTCATATGGTCAGATGAAACCAAAATTAAACTTTTTGGTAAAAACTCAACTTGTCGTGTATGGAGGAGAAAGAATACCATACCTACTGTGAAGCATGGGAGTGGAAACATCATACTTTGGGGCTGTTTTTCTGCAAAGGGACTAGGACGACTGATCCATGTAAAGGAAAGAATGAATGGGGCCATGTATCGTGAGATTTTGATTGAAAACCTCCTTCCACCAGCAAGGACATTGAAGATGAAACATGGCTGGGTCTTTCAGCATGACAATGATCCCAAACACACCGCCCGGGCAATGAAGGAGTGGCTTCGTAAGAAGCATTTCAAGGTCCTGGAGTGGCCTAGCCAGTCTCCAGATCTCAACCCCATATAAAATCTTTGGAGGGAGTTGAAAGTCTGTGTTGCCCAGCGACAGCCCCAAAACATCACTGCTCTAGAGGAGATCTGCATGGAGGAATGGGCCAAATTACCAGCAACAGTGTGTGAAAACCTTGTGAAAACTTAAGAGAAAACGTTTGACCTCTGTCATTGCCAACAAAGGGTATATAACAAAGTATTGAGATGAACTTTTGTTATTAAATATTTTGTTCTTTACATAGTTGAATGTGCTGACAACAAAATCACACAAAAATTATCAATGGAAATCAAATCTATTAACCCATGGAGGTCTGAATTTGGAGTCACACTCAAAATTAAAGTGGAAAAACACACTACAGGCTGAGCCAACTTTGATGTAATGTCCTTAAAACAAGTCAAAATGAGGCTCAGTAGTGTGTGTGGCCTCCACGTGCCTGTATGACCTCCCTACAATGCCTGGGCATGCTCCTGATGAGCTGGCGGATGGTCTCCTGAGGGATCTCCTCCCAGACCTGGACTAAAGCATCCGCCAACTCCTGGACAGTCTGTGGTGCAACGTGGCGTTGGTGGATGGAGCGAGACATGATGTCCCAGATGTGCTCAATTGGATTCAGGTCTGGGGACTGGGCAGGCCAGTCCATAGCATCAATGCCTTCGTCTTGCAGGAACTGCTGACACACTCCAGCCACATGAGGTCTAGCATTGTCTTGCATTAGGAGGAACCCAGGGCCAACCGCACCAGCATATGGTTTCACAAGGGGTCTGAGGAGCTCATCTCGGTACCTAATGGCAGTCAGGCTATGTCTGGCAAGCACATGGAGGGCTGTGCGGCCCCCCAAATAAATGCCACCCCACACCATTACTGACCCACTGCCAAACCGGTCATGCTGGAGGATGTTGCAGGCAGCAGAAGGTCCTCCACGGCGTCTCCAGACTCTGTCACGTCTGTCACATGTGCTCAGTCAATCAGTGTTGCTTCCTAAGTGGACAGTTTGATTTCACAGAAGTGTGATTGACTTGGAGTTACATTGTGTTGTTTAGTGTTCCCTTTATTTTTTTGAGCAGTATATATATACTGTTAATAAAGCTCCGTTAACAGTATCTTTGTTCTGTTCATTATTACTCAAGTTATGAACGCAACAATACCATTCACAATAAAAATAGCCTATAGCGCCATCTACACAAAGCACGTTAAAGATAACTAACTATAAAATTATAGTTTTAAAAATCTTTACCTTTTCATTGTAGAGCTCCCTTTCCCTGCCCACTTGTTCGTTGAGATGCAGATCCACTCTTGTTTCCCCAAAGGTTTAAAAGTACTGTTGCTTGTCCAGCTGGTGGCTATGCTTTGGTGCCTTGCTGCTGCTTTGGTAAAGGTCCTTTCACACCAGTCATCTGTCCAGTGTTTTTCTGATAGATATACCAAAATGTCAGCGCATTGGAGGAGGAGGATTCAATCAGCTGATCGCCTGAAGCGCAGAGCGCAGCTGTTTGCTGTTGGCTGTGTCTCCCAGCAAAAGCACACTATGTATTGTCTTGGTTTTATTTTTTTCACTTTATTGAAAATAAACTTTTTTATCGCCATCAGTTGATAACTGTTATCTGATGTTCCTGATATGTAACATCAGCTGTTTTAGGAACGACTGACCTGAGAGATTTGACAGCTCTGCCAGGTCAGTCACGCCCCCCTCTGTGGTCTCCGGAGGTGAGAATCATCTGGGTTGAACAAAGATGATCTCTCCCAAAACTAGGATTTATAAATCGGCAGGCAACTGTTGTTGCGCACAAGTTGTGAATGTTGTAACACCAAGCATCAGTTGGTTTAAGTTACTATTACTTAATTATTCGTCCAAGTCATTATGGATACACGATGCATACTGCCAAAAGTGAATATTTCAGCATATGCCAGCGTTTTAAACCAATTTTTATACGTTTGGTGAAAGCTGCCTAAATTGTCATGGTGTGACAGACAGCTCAAGTGTGCAAACCCTGTCTGACTCCAAGTATCTACTCCATCAGTTGCAAACAATAGGCATTCCCAGCAAGATAATTTGCAGCACTCCTCGGAGGCTGTAATCCAAAGATACCACTTGTTTTTAATATAGAAGGGATGGACAAATCATTTCCCTGGCTGAGACGGGCCTGCTAGCTTTAGGGTTGACCGACCTCTCTTCACAATGACCAGCTTTCTTGAAAAGTCCGTCTGGAAAATTGATCTTTTTTAAATATCAGCAACCAAATCATTTTCCTCTCCCCTGTCAGCCATTGTGGGTGGAAAAACAGCTATTATATTTAAACAGATACAGTATATTTGAGCTGCTTAAGCATGCCCTTGCACTGGCATTTTGCTAGCTAGGACTCTCTGCAGTGTGGGTGGAGGAGTCTAGCCATCCAATAAAAAGACGTAAAAAAGCAGAGGTTCTCGCCTTCTACGCATACCCCTGGACATACAGAAGGCATCTGATTGGTTAAAACTACAGGATAAGTTTAACAGTTAATTTAAAGGCCAAATGTCATGTAACAGGGTCCTTAAAATGTCTTGAAACTAGATATAAAAGGGAACCGATCCGTTCGGGTCTTGGTGCATATGCTTCAGTAACGCTGGAATATTCGTTAATTTAAAACTGCCGCGCTTGGCCTGACGTTCCTACTCATGGCCCCCGGAATCGCCTGAGGAAGAAGGCGGAAGTGACGAAATTGATTGTACCTTAGTTTGATGCTTGGGGTATCCCGATTGATTGTTTATATGGAGACTGGAAGATTGAAGTGAGCAACAAGAAAGAAAAAATTGGATATTTCACCCATACCTTAAAATGGGGCTATAAGGGACAGCTGGGTAATAAGGGACACTTTTCTGGGAAATGTTTTCATACCTGTCAAGTGATACATTTTCGCCGTATTTTAATACCGTAAAATGGGGCTATAAGGGACGGCGGGGTAATAAGGGACACTTTTCTGGGAAATGTTTTCATACCTGTCAAGTGTTAAGTTTTCGCCGTATTTTAATACCGTAAAACGCGGCTATAAGGGACGGCGGGGTAATAAGGGACACTTTTCTGGGAAATGTTTTAAATGTAATTCGTGTTGTTATTGTCAAATATTTTAAGGATTCATGGATATTTGACAATAACAACACAACTCAGCGTCCGGCTCAAAATAAAAAAAGCAGAATTCTGGATTTGGAAGGCGATTCCTTTCTGTCCCGCAGCCGCAGGACAGCTGAAAGTGTTAGGCCATCAGCCTAATGACTTCTCATTGTAGTGATAATAGCTCACACTGATCGATCTGCCCGCCCCGGCCATCAGCCTAATGATTGAGTCCACACTTCTCAATGTAGTGAGAATAGCTCCCGCTGAGCCATCTGCCAGCACCCTAGCTGTTGGGGTCTCACACACATGACGTGTTCCTCAACACAATCAATCATTTTTTTTCCCCGTATATTTTTCTTTTGGGCGTACAGAAATGGCAATACGCCCGTATTTGCTAAAATTGCATTTTCCCCGTATTAAAATACGGCGAAAACGTCTCTCTTGACATGTATGCGCCTCCATTCTCATATTGATCTGGTCAATTTCTTGACAGCAGCGGCTCTCCTCCACTGTAATAATAATGGCTTCCGAAAAATCAATATTTATGGGGCGCCCTCGACAGACCCCCTTCGGCTTCCCAATTCTGGAGGCGATTAATGTCCAATTCAATGACATTTTCCACTGGTTCTGCTCTCTGGTCATCGTCGGAACTGTTGTCATCAGACAAAGCATCTGATTCCATCTCGGACGGCTCGAACCTGTAAGGTTCTATGCCTCTGTCACTGTCTGAACCACTGACAAAAAAAAAGACAAAAAAAAAAGACAAAACTAAACTAATTTGTTCACAATCGCTGTCACTTTCCGTCATGATTGTCCAATGTTGATAAGTGTGAATGTGGATAGGCAGGGCAGCCAGGGTGAAATTTGTGACGTCAAAATCATGGCCGCGGTCTGGATTGGTTGTCACAAGCCAGCGAGCAAGGCGGGGCCTTCGCCTGGTGTATTTTGTGCAATTATGTAAATACGGGTGGGTGATATGATCTCCGGTATGAATATTTGGTTTAAGCTATGTGTATTTTATCAAAATTCGTTGTCATTTAGAAAAAAAAATTACGTGACATTTGGCCTTTAACCTACAGAGTCACACTGTTAATTCCTGAAGGCCCAAGGCAGATTTGCTTCACCCTGTCAACAAAGATGGCTGAAATATGATTGGACAAAAAAACTCTAACATGCTTTACACTACTGGAAGGAGTGCAACCAAGAGAAAAGCTACAAAATGAAGAGAATAGACTGTTGGGAATAATTTAATACATCCTCATGGAACAAATATGTTGTAAAGGTTGTAAATGTAACTCTGACAGCGTTTAGGCCAGCAGAGAAGGCTTTGCTGGCCCTCAGGGTCCACCACTGCTGTCCAGTGTGTGGTGAAGGGGGTGATCAGGATTGTCCATGATGGATCGCAGTTTATTTAGTGTCCTCCTCACCACCACAGTCTCAAAAGTCTCTGGCCTGAGACCAATTACGGAGCCAGCCCTCTTGATAATCTTGTCAAGTCTGTTGGTGTCGCTGGCTCTGATACTGCTACCCCAACAGACAGCAGCAAAGAAGATGGCGCTGGCTACATTGGCCTGGTAGAAAAGCTCCTTTTTACATAAAAAATTTCACAAAATTGAAAATAGTGAAAAACTTCATAACATTAATTGAAAAAAGTACCAGATTCACATCAAATAGTCCAAAATTTACATGAAGGACTTCACAAAATTGGAAAAAAAAGTCCCACGTTTACATGCAAAACTTTAAAAAAAAACAAACAAAAAAAACTGTCCATCCATCCATCCATCTTCTACCATTTAATCTTTTTTGGGTCACAGGGGGCTGGACCCTATCCCATCATTTTTGGGCGAGAGGCAGAGTACACCCAGGACAGATTGCCAGTCCATCACAGGGCTCTCTCAGTAAGATGTTAGACTTCAAAAAATCAATTGAGAAGAGTCCCAAATTTACCTTGAAAAAGTCCCATATTTACCTGAAAAAATCCCCAATTTACTTGAAAAAGCCTCAAATTTACATGGAAAAACTTCATAAAATTAACCCCTTAGCATTCCAGTCAATTTTCCTAAAAATGCCTAGATTTAGCACATGCAAAGAAAATCAACTTCTTTCTTCACCGAAGGCTGTAGAAAACTTGAAAAGTCTCACTGGCGGAACACTGGAATTTTAAGAAGCTAATAACATTTCTTGGATACATGCAATTGACTAAATGTTACTTGGACTAGCATTAGATGGGGTCAATGCCAAGGAAGTTATAGCTGGAGTCATTTCTATATGTTTTACTCCACAAGGGTAAACTGCATTTCTTTGGCTCAGGTTTTCTTTAGGAAAAGAGAAGAAGCCAAGGAAGGAAAAACATTTTCATGTGTTAGAGCAGAAATTGCATTTTTTTTTTTTTTTACTCAGTTGAAAAGCAACGAGAAAGACATTAAATGAGTAGATTGTTCAGTGCATTAGACAAAATGTCTCCCTCAGAAGCATTCCCTGAAAAGACAAAAAACACCACTGAGGTTGGCCAAAGCATTAATGTAAGAGTGATCCCAGTAGGTGTCTCACCTTTGAGTCTAAAGACCTGTGGCACGCCGTGTGGCACACACATTGTGCAATTTTTCATATAACATCGTTTGGTTTGCGGCGAGGTGACATCTTCTTCAAAGTACAGTGAGCTGTCAAGCCTGAGGGTGTGTGAGAACGGGTGCATCTGTTTTAATGCTTTTCACCCTGCAAGCCTTTTATCATGTAGAAGCACAGAACCCACCCACCTTAAATTATAGGTTCAAGTTTTCAGTCAGAGTAATTAAATTTAACAAAGCAACAGAAAGGTTAAAAAGGTAAAACTTTTAATCTAGGACAGCAGTGTGAAAGACATTTATGAATATTTATACACTTAAATTCAACCTTTTTTCAGTCCCTGCACATTCTGCAGCAGCAGAACTGATTTAAGAGGCCTGGACCACCTTGGGCTGCACTGTGAGCTCTCCCAGGCCAATCACTAGTTCTCTCTTCAGCAGTCCCTGTATAATCCCAGATCAAAGGTCTTAGAAAATCAGGACAGATTCTCTTGGGTAACATCCACATGAGTGATATGAAGTTGAAGAAAAAAATAATTCCAAGATTTTACATTTGAGGATGTTGTGCAAAAGGTGTTTCATTTTTGTAACAAATCATTGAATGTCTGTTTTTGTGTGATGGTTATTCTATGTGGTATCTGGTATTACTTTTTTTTTTTGGAATCATAAAACAATCATCAGCATAAAAGATGACTACATCCCAGCCAGCATGCCCATGTGGGCCACACCATAGGTTTAACCTGGGCTGTCTTATGGGCCCCATGTGGGTTTGTCCATGTGTTTCATGTTGGTTCCCTCTGTTTGCCCACTTGGACTTTACCTGTGGCACAGATAAGCAGGTAATACGTTGACCTACATATACCTAGGGGTGAGCAGGTTTCAGCAACACTGGTGTACTAGGTAAAATTACATGAAAGAAGTCAAATTTATGAGAAAAAATTGGAAAAATTATAAGAAAAAAGTGAAAATTGACAAAAATAGCAAATTTATGAGAAAGAAAGTCACAAATTTACGAGAAAAAAGTTATATATTTATGAGAAAAAAGTTGCAGGTTTACAATGCAAAAAAGGTTTCTAGTTAATTTAAAAGAAGCTGTCAAGAAAATTTGTCAATTTAGGAGGAAAAAAATCACAAATTTACAAGAAAAAAGTCAAATTTATGAGAAAATAAATAGATAAATGGGTAAACTTCATGTATGTCATATTGATAGAATGAACAGCTCACGTGCAGGGAACAACACCAGAGAAAACATTCACGACACAGATAAAAAATGTTTAAATGTTTTATTATAAATTTCAAAAAGAAGAGCACTGTCACAACTCACTCTCGCCTGTCTCCTGTCTCAGCTGTGCGCGCACCTGCGCCTCATCAAGCTCGGGCTATAAAGCCCGCTTTACCCTGAGCCTCGGTCTGGAGCCGTCTGCTCATCCATGCTGTTCTCTCCAGAGCTCGCCAATTCTTCTACGGCCTGCACTCTTCCAATACCAACCACCCTGGCACGTAAGACAATACCACTCACCTTTTCTCCAGTCTCTCCCCTGTGCACAGGTGGATCCTATGGCGGCGGACATCGCTCCCTTGTCCCAGCCATCACTCTCCTCACCACGCCGAGTGCACAGCTGGACGCTGTCTTCCAGGCAGAGGGCCTGCAAAGTTATCCAACGCCAGCCACCTCTCCCACCTGCAAGTAAGCACCAGCATTAAGATTCACTCTCCCGTGTGTTGCCCGCTGCTAACCTCTGTGTGTGCTTGCCCTTAGGGTTGCCTGGCTGTACGGCGCTCCTCTCTGCCCTCGGCACACCCCGTTCTCCAGCACCACATCACACCTCACCCTCACGCACTCATACACTATTATTGTTCAATAAAATCACTGAAAACTTGCTTGAGTCTTGTGTGTGCATGTTCCCTGGGTCCGGACTTATGTCAGTACGGCTCCAGCAGAGCCGCCCAGCGGACAGCGGGCTCGCACATCGTTTGAACATCCTGGAGGCTCGAGTAGACCAGATTACTCACCAGCAGCAGGTGATTTTGAATCAGCTGGTCCAGATCAATCGCCGGTTGGATCACTTGGATCCCCCGCAGGCGTTCCCTCCGGCTCAGCGTAGCGCTCCAGCGCCCGGTGTTCTCCCAGCTAGCCAGGCTAGGCCGGGGCCGTCCACCCGGCTCACTCCCATTCCTATGCCCACGCGCTTCAGCGGCAAGCTCGGTGAAGAGCGGGGGTTCCTTCTCCAATGCGAGTCGGTGTTTCAGCGCGTCCCCGGGGACTTCCCGACCGATCACTGCCAAATTGGGTACATTGCTAACCTCCTGGCAGGGCAAGTGTTAGCCTGGGCCTACGCCGTAATGGCGAGGCCCAGCTACGTGAACCTGACCTACGCCCAGTTCGTCTGTGATTTTAACGAGGTCTTTGATCATTTGGATCGAGACAGCGTATTAACCACCTGGCTGTTCAACCTTCGTCAGGGTAGCCGGTCGGCCGCTGACTACGCTGTCGACTTCCGGGTGGCGGCGGCGGAAGTTGGGTGGGGAGATGCTGCCCTCTGCAATATTTTCACCCGTAGCCTGAATGCTAGCCTCCGGGATGAATTGGCCAGCCGGGATTTGCCAGAGCGTCTTTCTAATTTCATTTCCCTGGTTATTAGCCTCGATAACAGGTTGAGGGAGCGGGCCGCCGAGTGGAAGTCGTTCAGCCGCTCGAGCGGAGGCTCTTCCTGCACCCCTCAACCTCTCCCCCTGGCGTTGCCCGCGCCAGAGTCCTCCGATGACCCGGAGGCGATGCTGATAGGGTGGACCAAGCTTCCGCAGGCGAAGAAACAGCGCCGCAGGGAGTTGGGCCTCTGCATGTATTCCAGAGATGACCAACACCCTGTGGAGTCCTGCCAAAAGGGGGGGTCCGTGAGTCGCTGTAGGGGGTCTCGCGGACTCAACCCAGCCGAATCCCCTATCAAAATGCCTCCTCCCTATTAGATTCTGCCATAACCTCATTAAGCATTTCACTCACGCACTGGTGGACTCGGGGGCAGAACAAAGCTTCATTTCCAGAGGCCTGGCAACCCGCTTGGGCATCCCCTGCCAAGCCCTTCCAGTCCCCCTCAATTTAGTCACTCTCTCACGGACGCCCCTGGAGAGGGTCACTCACCGGACCGTCCCCGTTTCCGTCCTCGTCTCTGGCAACCATAGGGAGGACTTGAGTCTTTATGTACTGCCCACCTCCGCTGCGCCCGTGATCCTAGGCTACCCCTGGCTACGCCTCCACAATCCGGTCTTTGATTGGCGTTCCGGGACCGTCCTCTCTTGGAGTACATTCTGCATGAGCGCCTGCCTCCAGTCAGCTGCTTGCGCCCCCTCGCGGCCTCTCTCGCCTCCTGACACTCCTCCCCCGGAGCTCTCCAAAGTACCTCCAGAGTTTCACGATCTGGGGATGGTTTTCAGTAAATCCAAAGCGCTGTCTCTCCCCCCCCCCCCATCGCCCGTACGACTGCGCCATAAACCTCCGCCCGGGGGCCCCCTTGCCATCGGGTCATTTATACAGCCTATCGGCCCCGGAGCGGGAGGCCATGGACATCTACATAAAGGAGTCACTCAGCGCGGGCATCATCCGCCCCTCCTCATCCCCAGTCGGAGCTGGATTCTTCTTTGTTGCCAAGAAAGATGGGTCCCTTCGGCCGTGTATCGACTTCCGGGCCCTAAACGACATCACAGTCAAGGACAAGTACACGCTGCCGTTGAAGGACTCTGCCTTCGACTCCCTCCAGGGTGCACCTGGTTTACGAAGCTGGACCTCCGCAGCACATACCATCTCATTCGGATCTGGGAGGGCGACGAGTGGAAGACAGGGTTCCGGACGCCCAGCGACCATTTCAAGTACCTTGTCATGCCGTTTGAGCTTACCAACGCTCCGGCCGTCTTCCAACGGCTCATTAACGATGCCCTGCGAGATTTCCTGGGTCTGTTCATCTTCGTCTACCTGGACGACATCCTGATCTTCTCCTGATCTCGGGAGGAGCATCCAGTCCATGTGCGACGGGTCCTTCAGCGTCTTCTCGAGAACAGGCTCTATGTAAAAGCTGAGAAGTGGGAGTTTTTTACCGATAAAACCTCCTTCTTGGGCTTCATCATATCTCACAACCAGATCATCCCGGACCCGGCCAAGGTCAAGACGGTAGTCGATTGCCACCACCCCCCCCCTCCAGGAAACAGGTCCAGCAGTTTTTGGGGTTCGCCAACTTCTATCACTGCTTTGTCCCAAACTACAGCTCGATCGCTGCTCCTTTGACCTTCCTCACCTCCCCCAAGGTGCTGTTCCGGTGGACTGAGGAAGTTGCGCTGGCCTTCGCGACACTGAAGAGGGAATTGAATTGTCTGATAGATTTCAGTTTGTCCAGTGATCCATCCAATGATGGATTTTCTTCCAACTCTAAGCTCACTCACGGAGTTCCACAGGGATCTGTGTTGGGCCCTACTCTTTTTAGTCTATATATGCTCCCGCTGGGCAATATCATCAGAAAGCACTGTATACATTTTCATTGTTACGCTGATGACACACAATTATACCTGTCAATGAAGCCCGATGATTGTAATCAGTTGGCCAAGCTAGATGCCTGTCTTAAGGACATCAAAGCTTGGATGACTTGTAATTTTTTACTATTGAACTCTGATAAGACTGAAGTCATTGTTGTTGGCCCAAAACATCTTAGAAATTCCTTTTCAGATTATGCCCTTAATTTAGATGCTGCCACTCTCACTCTGAACAGTTGTGTGAGGAACCTTGGAGTGATTTTTGACCAGGATTTGTCCTTTAATTATTAAAACTGTTTCTAGGACCGCCTTATATCATCTGCGCAATATTGCTAAGATCAGGAACATCTTGTCTCTGGGTGATGCTGAAAAACTGATTCATGCCTTTGTCAGTTCGCGATTAGATTATTGTAATTCGCTATTATCTGGTTGTCCTAGAGTATCTTTAAAAAGTCTTCAATTGATTCAAAATGCTGCTGCTAGAGTTTTAACTGGTTCTAGAAAAAGAGATCATATTTCCCCGGTTCTGTCCTCCCTCCATTGGCTTCCCATTGAATTCAGAATCAAGTTTAAAATCCTTCTTCTTACTTTCAAAGCTCTTAACAATCTGGCCCCCCAATATATAAAAGATCTGATATTACCTTACCATCCTAACAGAGCATTACGCTCCCAAAATGCTGGCTTACTTGTGGTGCCCAGAATCTCCAAAAGTACGGTGGGAGGCAGAGCCTTCTGCTACCAAGCCCCTTCTCTATGGAACCAGTTACCACTCTGGGTTCAGGAGTCAGACTCGGTCTCTGTCTTTAAGAACAGTGTAAAATCCCTCCTTTTTAATATAGCTTTTGTTTAAGGAGGGTATTTGTGCCTTTTAACCCCACTCTTGTTCTATTGTTATCTGATCCATACTGCTGGTTGACCTCCAATATTGTACTTGGCATCTTACTGCTATGTTCTTTATGTCTGTCTTTCCATCCTCCCTATCCCCTCATCCCCAGCCAGTCGCAGCAGACGACTGCCCCTCCCTGAGCCTGGTTCTGCTAGAGGTTTCTTCCTTCCAAATGGGAGTTTTTCCTCTCCACTGTCGCCTAGTGCTTACTCATAGGGGATCGTCTGATTGCTGGGTCTTTCTGTGACTGTGTGATTTTTTTTTATCTGCACTGTGGCGCCACGAGACGGCTTTTGCTGTGATGTGGCGCATTATAAATAAAGCTGAATTGAATTGAATTGAATTGAATTGAATTGAATTGAATTCTCCTTCTCCCGGGTCCTGACTCAGGTGGACCCCACGCTTCAGTGCCTCGTCTAGGTGGACGCCTCTGACACAGGGGTGGGAGCAATGTTGTCTCAGCGCTCTCCAGTAGATGGGGTGGTGCGTCCCTGCACCTTTTCCTCCCGGCACCTGTTTGCAGCGGAGAGAAATTATGATGTCGGCGACCGTGAACTTCTTGCAGTGAAGCTCACGCTGCAGGAGTGGCGTCACTGGCTGGAGGGTTCAACACAACCATTCGTGGTCCTGACAGATCACAACAACTTGGAGTACCTGAGGACGGCCAAGCGCCTGAATGCCCACCAGGCGTGTTGGTCCCTGTTCTTCGGTCGCTTCAGGTTCTCCATCACCTACCGCCCTGGCTCTAAGAATGGGAAACCAGACGCGCTGTCCCGGCAGTTCGCCCCGGAGGTTGCGGAGGAACTCGGGCACACCATCCTACCGGCCTCATGCGTCGTGGGTGCTGTTTCGTGGTGCATCAGGGACAAGGTCCGGAAGCCATAGGAGGCTGAACCTGATCCTGGCGGCGGCCCGGCTGGGAGGTTATTCGTGCCATCTGCTTTCCGGGGTAATGTCATCCACTGGGCACACACCTCGAAGCTCACCTGCCACCCGGGGGCCTCCCGTCTTATTGAGCTCATCCAGAGGTCCTTTTGGTGGCCGGGTTTATGGGACGACGTGGCCAGTTACATCCGTGCCTGCCCACGGTGTGCTACGGGTAAGACCTCGACCTCTCCCCCCTCGGGGCTCCTCCATCCCCTGCTGGTCCCAGGAAGGTCCTGGTCCCACGTAGCCTTGGACTTCGTTACCGGTCTCCCAACGTCCAACTCCTTTGATACCACCTTGACCCTCGTGGACCGGTTCTCCAAGGCCGCACACTTCGTGCCGCTCTGCGGCCTCCCCACGGCGCGGAAGATGGCAGAATTGTTGATCCAGCACGTTGTGAGGCTGCATGGGATCCCAGTGGATGTCGTCTCCGATCGGGGGCCCCAGTTCGTCTCCAAAGTTTGGAGGAGCTTCTGCTGTGCTTTGGGGGCCACGGTGAGCTTATCCTCTGGTCACCACCCCCAGACCAACGGGCAGTCTGAGCGCACAAACCAGAAGCTGGAGGCTGCTCTGCGCTGCGTTGCATCGACCAATCCTTCCTCCTGGAGCGTCCATCTACCCTGGGTGGAGTACGCCCAAGACTCTACCCTGTCAACCGCCACAAGGATGTCTCCCTTCCGGGCATCTCTGGGCTACGACCCCCCGCTGTTCCCTGAGGAGGAGAAAGAGGTGGCAGTACCGTCCATCCAGGCCCACCTGAGGCGCTGCCGGCGCATTTGGACCGTTACGCGCCAAGCGCTGTTACGCACGGCTGCGCGCAACTCCTAGACGGCAAATCGTCATAGGAAGGCCGCCCCCCACTATCAAGTGGGCCAGCAAGTTTGGCTGTCAACCAAGGACATTAACCTGAAGGCCGAAAAAAGGAAACTGGCGCAGCGCTTCATTGGGCCTTTCGCCATCATCAAGATTGTTAATCCGGTGGCTGTGCGTTTGGCTCTCCCCCCCTCCCTCCGGGTTTGTCCGACGTTTCACATCTCCCGGATTAAACCCTTCATAACCAACCCTCTCTGTCCCCCCGCAGGTCCCCCCCCCTCCTGTGGTGATCGACAGCGACCCGGCATGGACTGTCAACTCCATCCTGGATTCCCACCACCGGGGTCGCGGTCTCCAATATCTGGTGGACTGGGAGGGGTATGGCCCCGAATGGAGGTCCTGGGTACGCCCATCGTTTGTGCTGGACAAGCGCCTCATCACGGAGTTCCACCGGGTGTATCCAGGTAAGCCAGCGCTGGGAGGCGCTGCTTGGGGGGGGAGTACTGTTACAACTCACTCTCGCCTGTCTCCCGTCTCAGCTGTGAGTGCACCTGCGCCTCATCAAGCTCGGGCTATAAAGCCCGCTTTACCCTGAGCCTCAGTCTGGAGCCGTCTGCTCATCCATGCTGTTCTCTCCAGAGCTCGTCAATTCTTCTACGGCCTGCACTCTTCCGATACCAACCACCCTGGCACGTAAGACAATACCACTCACCTTTTCTCCAGTCTCTCCCCTGTGCACAGGTGGATCCTCTAGCGGCGGACATTGCTCCCTCGTCCCAGCCATCACTCTCCTCACCACGCCGAGTGCACAGCTGGATGCTGTCTTCCAGGCAGAGGGCCTGCAACGTCATCCAATGCCAGCCACCTCTCCCACCTGCAAGTAAGCACCAGCATTAAGATTCACTCTCCCATGTGTTGCCCGCTGCTAACCACTGTGTGTGCTTGCTCTTAGGGTTGCCTGGCTGTACGGCGCTCCTCTCTGCCCTCAGCGCACCCCGTTCTCCAGCACCACATCACACCTCGCCCTCACGCACTCATACACTATTATTGTTCAATAAAATCACTGAAAAGTTGCTTGAGCCTTGTGTGTGCATGTTCCCTGGGTCCAGACTTATGTCAAGCACTGTTAGAGAAAACGTCACTCGCCAGAGAAAGACCCAGCCTGTGGGATGAGACAAGAGCAATTAATAACAGAAGGGAGGCAGTGAAGTGGGAAGACAAATTGCCACTTACATACATGCACCGAACAGAGAGCCCGACAGAGCACCAGCAAGAATAGACAAACCATCAGGATGAAGCTGGCCGGGGAATGGGCTCAGTGGAGTCTGACCGGGTGGAGATAGGAAGCTGAGGCGGAGTGAGGACGATGGAGCAGGTGAGCGCACAGCAATCCCAGAAGATGCACCGCACAGATGGTAGCAACCTAAAAAAGGAAGAGGAGAGAGGAACGTGAGTAATATTTACCTCAAAAGATTAATCAACTTACTTGCTGTTGGTAAGGCAGTATACCCAATGAGCCAGCGCTGAAGCTTCCACTTGATGGTCCTTATAAGCACTGGCGAGAAAGAGGTGGCAGGTGCGTCCACTCACACAGGTGAGCTGATTGCCTGCAAAGCTGGGGAAAGTTTAACAGGACGGAGGGGGTGTGCGCTCACCTGCATATGACAGTGCCCCCCCTCCCAAGGAATGCCTCCTGGAGGACCACTGGGCTTGTCCGGATGGGCTTGGTGGAAGGCCCGGACCATACCTTTGTCGTGGAAATAGGATTTTGGGATCCATGACCTTTCTTCAGGGCCATAGCCCTCCCAGTGGACAAGATATTGTAAGCCTCAGCCTTGGCGGCGAACGTCCAGAATGGCCATCGAGGATCTGAGGAGGAGGAGGCTGCTTCGGGGGGGGGGGGGCGGTTTGATTTGGGAGACATGGAAAGTAGGGTGGACACGGAGAGTCCGTGGGAGCTGGAGGCAGATTGTGATGTGGTGTGTTGAAGATCCTGGTGATGGAGAACTGACCCAAGAAGTGGGGTGATAACTTCCTTGATTCTGCTTTCAAGGGTATCTGGTCCACCGATAGCCACATGCCCTTCCCGATCTTGTACCCAGGAGCTGGGGTCGTCTTCCGGTCTGCATACTTGCAGTTACACTCAATAGAACGGAGGAGGACGGCTAGGGTAGCCTTCCAGATCTGACAGCAGTGGCGTGCGTGAGCCCCCACGGACGGCACCACAACCTCCCTCTCTGCCATAGGCAATGGGGGGGGGGGGATAACCCATTGAGGCCTCAAAATGTGTGAGCCCCATAGCAGCCGAGAAAGCGGAGTTGTGAGCGCATTCCACCCAGGTCAGATGCATGCTCCAGGAGGATAGGTTTTTCTGCTGCTACACATCTGAGGGTTGCCTCCAGGGACTGGTTGGTACGCTCAGCCTACCCGTTGCTCTGAGGATGATATCCAGATGTGGGGCTAACAGTGATTCCCAGTGATCGACAGAAGGATTTCCAAACTTGTGACATGAACTGAGGGCCCTGGTCAGACACGATGTCCATAGGGATACCATGTAGGCGAGTGGTGTCCTCACTCACATGAGTGGTGAGGACATCAGTGGTTTTGGAGACAGAGGATAATTTGGGGAGGGGGACCAGGTGGATGGATTTGGAGAATCGGTCGATGATGGTGAGGATGATGGTCTTGCCATGAGATGGGGGGGATATGGGACCAAGGTCGACTGGGGAGGGGTAAGGGATGGAGTAGGCCTGTAGGGGGTGAGGGATTGGACTGATTACCAGCGCAGGTCTGACAAGCCTTCACAAAGTCTTGAACGTCCCTCCGCAGGGTAGGCCACCAGAAAACTTGTCGGACCAGGTGTATCGTCCGAATTACCCTGGAATGACAGGCGAAGTGGCTGGAGTGGCCCCACTGGATGACATCACTGCAGAGGGTGGCAGGAACACACCAGGCGATCCTTGGAGCACCCTGCTGGTTCGGGCTCCAGGGACTTGGCCTGTCAGACCCTCTGCTCAATTTCCCATGTTAGGGCTTGTGGGACACAAGAAGGCGAGACAATCAGCTGGGAGAGGGATGGGGGGGGTGACTGGTTGGCACAGGATGGTCGGGGAAGAGCATCCGGTTTGATGTAGCATGAGCCAGGCCTATAAGTGATGGTAAAATTTAATTTGAGATAAAATAAGGCCCAGTGGGCCTGCCTGGCATTAAGTCGGCTGGCCGACCGGAGGTATTCTGAATTCTTATGGTTGGTCCACACGACTACAGGATGGACTGTTCCCTCCAACCAGTGTCTCCACTCCTCTACTGCCAACTTAATGGCTAGGAGCTCTTGATCCCCTACGTCATAATTTCTCTTGGCTGGCGTGAGCCGCCGAGAGAAAAATGCACATGGGTGGAGCTTTTGATCGGAGGTTGAGCGCTGTGAAACGACATCACCCACCCCTGAATCGGAAGCGTCCACCTCTAGGGTAAACTGGAGCTGAGGGTCGACCTGAGCCAAGATAGGTGTATTGAAGAACAAGCTTTTTAATTTTGAAAAAGCCTGCTCGGCTCCCTCAGACCAGAAAAGTGGCACCTTAATGGAGGTCAGCTGTGTAAGGCTGTGCTACCCCACTGTAGTTCCTGATGAGCCTGCGATAAAAATCCACAAAGCCCAAGAAGCACTGGAGCTCCTTGCGGGAGTAGGGTGTAGGTCAATCCAGCACAGCCTTCACCTTAGCCAGGTTGGCTCTCAGCTCCCCTTCTGCCACAATAAATCCCAGGAAGGAAGTGGAGCTGGTGGAAAACTCACAATTTTCAGCCTTCACAAAAAGTTGGTTTTCCAGGAGCCATTGAAACATGGCCCTGACATGGACCTTGTGTTCCTCCGGCGTCCGAGAAAAAAATGAGAATGACGTCTAAATAAACAAAGACAAACTGGTTCACCATGTCACGGAGGATGTCATTAATGAGACGCTGGAAGACGGCGGGGACATTGGTCAGCCCAAAAGTCATAACCAGATACTCAGACTGCCCCAAATGTGTTTTAAATGCCAACTTCCATTTGTCCCCCTCACGAATACAGATTAAATGATACACATTGCGTAGATCGAGCTTGGTGAACACCTGTGTGTGCTGAAGGAGTTCAAATGCAGAGTTTATCAGGAGAAGACAAAATTTGTCTTTGGTGGTAATAACATTCAGCTCCCGGTAGTCAATACACGGGCACAGAGATCTGTCCTTCTTACCAACAAAAAAGAACCCTGCCCCAAGAGGAGCTGAGGAAGGCCGAATGAGGCCGGTGTTCAATGAGTCTTTAATATGTCTCTCCACTGCCTCCCTCTTCGGACCAGAAATGCTATAAAGCCAGCTGGATGGCAGCCGCACACCCGGGAGGAGGTCTATAGCACAGTCGTATGAGCGATAAGGTGGTAAAGAGAGCGCTCTCGACTTACTAAAGACCTCCCCAAGGTCGTGATAGACCTTGGGTACGAGGGTGAGGTCCAGTGGCTCCATTAGAGGGGAGGAGATGGGGAGAGATGGCGAACACTCGGCCGAACTCAAACAGGAAGCCAAACAATTTAGGCTCCAGGAGGAAACGGAATTATGTGACCAATTAATAATAGGGTTATGCCTCTGGAGCCAAGGGTACCCCAAAACCACTGGGGAGGATGAATTTGGGAAGACTAGAAACAAACATTCCTCCCGATGGTTCCCTGAAAAAAGGACGGAAATAGGTGGCGTGCGTTCCGAGACTGACGCCACACTCTGGCCAGATAAAGTGGTGACGTTTAATGCGGTGGACAATTTGGTAGTGGGAATACCCATTTCCCGTACGAGTTGGGAGGAGATGAAATTCTGCTCCGCCCCTGAATCTATCAATGCCATAACCCTCTTCTTGACCCCCGGCAATTGGATCAGGACCGAAATAGAGAAATTACCGAGGGGATGAGAATGAGTCCCACCCGTCAGACCCCCACAGCTACTGACAGGCCGTGTCTTTTAGGCTTCAGGTTGCACTCGTCCAATCTATGCTTCAAAGAACCACAGTACAAGCGTGCACCGGCTCTCCTCCGCCACTGGTGCTCTTTTGGAGTCAACCGAGACTGGCCAAGCAGCATAGGTTCGGAGGAGGAGTCGGCTCCACCTGTGTCAGTAGCCTGGAGGGGCACATGCACGAAGGATGAGCGAGAGGAGGATTTGCGCTCCTTTGTGTGCTCATGGTACCGGTTATCCAAGCCGACAGCCTGATCAGTGAGACCGCCCAAGGATGAGGGAACAGCGTGAACTGCTAGGTCGTCACAGAGGTTGGAGTTTAAACCCTGGAGGAAGGTGCTTCGTAACAAAACGTCATTCAATCCAGAGTCCACTGCTTTGACCCAAAACTCCACTGAGTATTCGGCTACAGACCAACTACCTTGGCGGAGAGACATTTTGTTACCCTCACTTTCTGTATGGTTAAAAGTATGGGTGAATTCGGTGACAAAGCGATTGAATGTGTAGTGCTGACCCTTCGGGCTGTCGAGAACTGATCGGGTCCAACTAAGAGCCCGGTCACACAGCAGGAGGGTCATAAAATGAATTTTGGCAATGTCGTCCGGGAACTCTCCCCCCACCTGGCCCAAATAAAGCCGCACATGACAAAGAAAATCCTTGAATTTCCCCACCTCCCCTGCGTACGGGGCAGGTGAGGGAACGGAAGTAGTGCTTCATACAGTGGAAGAAACGGGTGCAGAAGGTGGAGTGGGAGGACCCGAGTAAGATAAGTGGGTCAAATGCTCAGCGACCGTGCTCAGCTGCTGCGTAATTGTTTCCACCTGCTGCATGAGCACAGTCACCTGCCTCTCTGTGGCGCCTAGGTGGTGAAGAGCGGAGTGTTGCGCTGATGCAGCCCCCGCTGAGCTTGTGTTGTGGCTGGCTCGTTCTGTCATATTGATAGAATGAACAGCTCACGAGCAGGGAACAACACAAGATAAAACACTCACGACACAGAGAAGCAATGTTTAAATGTTTTATGTTAAATTTCAAAAAGAGGATCACTGTTAGAGAAAATGTCACTCGCCAGATTAAGACCCAGCCTGTGCGGAGAGACAAGAGCAATTAATAACAGAAGGGAGGCAGTGAAGTGGGAAGACAAATTGCCCCTTACATGCACCGAACAGAGAGCCCGACAGAGCACCAGCGTTAATAGACGAACCAACAGGATGAAGCTGGCTGGGGAATGGGCTCAGTGGAGTCTGACCGGGTGCATATAGGAAGCTGAAGTGGAGTGAGGAAGATGGAGCAAGTGAGTGCACAACAACCCCAGAAGATGCACCGCACAGATGGTAGCAACCTAAAAAAGGAAGAGGAGAGAGGAACGTGAGTAATATTTACCTCAAAAGATTAATCAACTTACTTGCTGTTGGTAAGGCAGTATACCCAACGAGCCAGTGCTGAAGCTTCCACTTGATGGTCTTGATAAGCACTGGCGAGGAAGCGGCGGCAGGTGCTTCCACTCACGCAGGTGAGCTTATTGCGTACAGAGCTGGGGAAAGTTTAACAGGACGGAGGGGGCATGCTCACCTGCATATGACAGTGTGGGCAAACAAAGATGGAGCCAGCATGGAACCTGTGGACAAACCCACATGGGACCCATAAGACAGTGCAGATTTAACCTACAGCGAGGCCCACATGGACATGCTGGCTGGGATGTGTTACTGCACCTGGTGAACTGTTAGATAAGCTAAATCTCAATAAAACAATGAAAATCACAGACAATGTTGACATATTAATACCCCCTTTACAAAGGGGTACAGATCACTGAGAGATTGTTGAGAGATCTGGCCAATTTTTGATCTCTCAATGATATTCAGTGTTTGCCACAGTTGCCATAGTCTCCTCAACGTTTTGACTCAGTTCAAAACAGATGAGAGGAATTGTTTTGGAATGAGGCAAAACTTTGAGGACCGTGAAGATCACTTCAGATCATTGAGAGATCTTGGTGATCGCTGAGAAAGATCATTTGGAAGTCTGGCCATTTTATCATCACTCTGCCATCCCTCAATGATCTTAATGATCTTAATCCCTTTGTAAAAGGGAGTACCATGAAATAAATTTATTACATATTAAAAGTATGTTTCATCATATCATATATCTCAATTCATTCTGAGAACTTTTTTATTGTGTAGCCTTTATACATTGAAAAATAACTAATCTCATCTATTAACAAAGGAAAACTTTTTTTTTGGACGGGGGAGTCAAATCACAGAAAAGTAAGTTTAAATTATTTCTGTTATAAATACTAGTGATCATTGGCCTCATATGATGTATTTAAAGGTGAAAGAGACAACAGTCTTTCTTGGCCACTAAAGGTAGAGTTTACTCTTGTCACCAACTGCTTGGTAGAGACATGTGACATCAACCTAGTTATGCTATTGGCTGTGAGCAACTGTGACATCCTTACTTTCCATAGATATGTATAAACATTATTAGGACATGGTTCACTGCCAGGCAAGTTACATTCCATACACAGAGCTTGCGTATCATCATCATCATCATCATCATAGCAGTCTGTCGTGGGCGACATATATGATTACCAAAATACAACGAACAATTGTTTGTGTTAAGGATGTAATGATACAGCTCCCCCCTCCCCTTGTCCTGTCAGGCAGCTAGGTGAGCAGAACAGAAATTCATTCATTCATTCATTCATTCATTCATTCATTCATTCATTCATTCATTCATTCATCTTCTTCAAATTTTCTTCCCTTATTGTGCCAGATTTACTTTGCGAAAGGGAGCTTTATACAGTACATATAAATGTACTGTATATTGTTTTTAAGCTTCTCTTGTAATAACTTTTAATGCTTTATTTTAATTGTTTTACCCATGAAAGACCCGCTGGGGGGGGGGGGGGGTAAAGGAACAAACAAAGAGACAAAAAAACTAACAACTGAAACAGAAGACTGTTTCTTCCTCTGAAAAGGTCTTAACACGAGTCTGGTAACCTCGTTAACGAACAGACATATGTGTGTGCATACGTGTGCGTGTGTATGACAGTGCGTAAAATAAGTGAAACTGCTTTTTTAATGTCCGATCCGATATGATATTTTATACGTTGGGAATCTGCTGATACCATCAGCTGATACCAAAGGTATTGGTATGATACCGATACAAAACTGATATGCAGTTTGTACTCTGATTTCATTAACTTGTTTTTATGGTACTGTATTTCTCCAAGTGTTTAAGGATGGAGGCATTAAAGTTATAAAAGTACACTGTTACAACTGCACTTTTTTGTATATACATTTTGTCATTTATTAAGCATATACATTCACATTTATAAGATAAGATAAGATAAGATAAGATAAGATAAGATCATTCTTTATTAGTCCTACAACTTGGAAATTTACAGTATTGCTGCTGCAAAGGGCAAATATTATACAGCATAGCACTCAGAGCAATAATATAATAGGGCAAAACATTATATACACAGTGCAAGAAGTAAAAAAAAAATGTTTTTAGACTTAAAAAATAATTAAAATATTATTTACAGTGCTAGTTAGCAATTAAATCATTCATACAGTATCCCCCCCCCCCTCCCTTTTTCCGGGCAGAGGATACAGCTTATCACCATTAACCACTCTCCCATCACCTCCACTGAGTTGATGTGGCACCCAGAACAGACCTGGCCTCCTTGATTAGCCTGGTCAATCTTTTCCTGTCAGCAGCCATGATGCTGCTGCCCCAGCGGACCACTCCGTACAGGATGGCTGTTGCCACCACAAAGTCGTGGAAGATCTTCAGGAGGGTCTCCTATACTCCAAAAGCCCCAAGTCTCTTCAGAAGGAACAGCCTGCACTGCCCCTTCTTTTAAAGCATGTTAGTGTTGTGTGACCAGTCCACTTTATTGTTCAGATGAACACCCAGTTACTTGTAAGATGTCAGCACCTCAATGTCCATTCCCTGAACATTTACTGGTGCGGTGGGGGAGTGTCTATGCCTGTGAGTGTCCACCACCAGTTCCCTGGTCTTCCCTGCATTGATCTAAAGGCAGTTCCACAGGCACTAGACCACAAAGTCATGAGTCAGTCCTCTACACGCCGAGTAACCCATATCAATGATGAGGCCAACAATTGCAAAGTCATCAGAGAACTTCTGCAGGTGGCACTGTGGTGTGTTTTATGAAAAATCAGCAGTGTGGAGGGTAAACAGGAAGGGAGCCAGGACTGTTTCTTGGGGGGCCCCCATACTGCGGATGATTGTGTCAGACACACACTCCTGGGCCCTCACAAACTGCAGTCAGTCTGTGAGGTAATCTATGATCCAAGGTGACAGAAGTTGGTCCAACCCTGCACACAGCAGCTTGTCCCTCAGGATCACTGGTTGAATGGTGTTGAAAGCACTGGAGAAATCAAAGAACATGATCCTCACAGTGCTCCCAGGCTTCTCCAGCTGAGACAGGGAATCATGTAGGAGGAAGATCACTGCATCTTCCACCCCAATGTCATGCTGGTAGGCAAACTGAAGTGAGTCCATCGCTGGTCTCACCAGGGGGCAGAGATGGGTAAGAAGCAGCCTCTCCAGGGTCTTCACCAGGTGTGATGTGAGGCCCACTGGTCTCTAGCTGTTCAGGTCCTTGGGGTGAGGAGTTTTCGGCACGGTTACCATGCAGGATGTTTTCCACAGCTGTGGTACCCTCCCCAGCTTCAGGCTCAAGCTGAAGATGTGCTCCACGATCCCACACAGCTTGTCTGCACAGGATTGAGGAGCCTCAAGCTGATGCCGTCTGGACCTGCAGCCTTCCTTGCTTTGATCTTCTTCAGCTCATTTGTCACCTGGGTCTTAGTGAGGGACAGACTGGGACAGAGGGCTGTGTGCTAGGAGGAGGGGCAGAGGTGTTGGGCCTGTGAGGGGAAATAGAGCAGGGGATGTAGGATAAGAGCTGGGAGATGTAAGGGTGAGTGGATGGGAGGCAGTGGACAGGGGCAGTAGATCAAAGTGGCAGCAGCAGGGGTTGGAGGGCAGGAAGAGGAGAGGGTGGTTGGTCAAACCTGTTGAAGAACAGGTTCAGCATGTTTACCCACTCCCTACCTGCCACAGCCTTGGAGGTGGTATCCTGGTGCCCACAGATGGTTTTGAGGCCTCCCCAGACACCGCTGACTTCACTCTGCTGCAGTTTCTCCTCCATCTTCTTCCTGTAGTTGTCCTTTCCCTCTCTGATCTTCCTCCTCGGCTCCCTCTGTATGGACTTCTGATCCTACTTGTTTCCCAACCTGAATATCCTTTTCTTCTCCTTCAGCAGTGTCTTTATTTCATGGTTCATCTAAGGTTTGTTGTTGGAGAGACATCGTATGATCTTGGTGGGTATGGTGTTCTCCAAACAGAAGTTCATGTAGTCTGTTATGGTGTTTAAGGCTGTTGACATTTCCCCATGTGCATCACAGAGCTGCTCCCACACAGTGGATTCAAAACAGTTCTTCAGAGTGTCCTCAGCCTCCTCAGGCCTTTCTTCAGTATGTGGGTAACAGGAGGTTGTCTGTGTACCAGGGGTTTGTACACAGGTAAGAGGTGAACCAGATTATGATCAGATCAGATCTTTCCGGGGCGGTGGATATGGAGCCTTGTGGGACACCAGTACATACTTTCCAGGAAGTGGATTTCTTATTTTTAATACACACATGTTGTAATCTGTCATGTTAATATGATTCAAAACATTAAATTGAACATGGTGAAAAATTAAAAGACTGTAAGTTATTTAAAAGAAAGCTATGGCTTACTTTGTCAAATGCTTTTTTAAGATCTTAAAAAAAATAGTGCCTACAACACCACTTATGTCCATCACAGATTAAATTTTTTCAACAAAATGGTAAATAGCAGCTTCAGTAGAATGGTGTGCTCTGAAGCCAAACTGCTTTGGATGTAAACAAAAGGAGCTGTTGTTTATTATAAATAAGTACCTGTGTTCTCTGACATCCAATTTTCTGCTATTTTTGAAATCACTGATAGAATACCAATGTCTATTGTTACTCATAAACTGAAGATTACCAGACTTATGATACGACAGCTGTTTTATATATATATATATATATATATATATATATATATATATATATATATATATTTTTTTTTTTTTTTTTTTGATTTTGTATACTTTATTGATCCCCAGAGGGGAAATTGAGTGCATCCACCTGGATGGATGAAGCAGCCACAGTACGGCGCTATCCCTTTACCATTCACACACACGTTCACACCTAGGGCCACTTTAGAGTCTCCAATTAACCAAACTTGCATGTTTTTGGCCTGTGGGAGGAAACCGGAGAAATCCCGGAGTAAACCCACACAGACACAGGGAGAACATGCAAACTCCACACAGATCACTGTTGGTCAGGGGCTGGGATTGAACCAGGGATCCCATGGCCAAGGGTGAGTTGCTGTGCTGCCGCAGTGCTAACCACTGCGCCACTGCACCACCCAGTTGAGGGAAAAACTAATTCAGAAATTGAGGAATTAATCATTTTGGTGATAGAAGATAAGGCACTTTGAGCAACTTGAGCATGGAATCTATTCCATAGGAATCTTTTGTCTTGGAATTTTTGAGTGAATCTATTATACGTTGGACCTTGTATTCAGAGATATGCCTGAAACAAAAAGATCTGGAATGATCTTCCAAATATGTCTGGTCAGAGATTTGCGGCATGGAATGGAAATTTGGGGCAATCTCAGTAACAGAGGACAAATGTTGCACGAATGACATACTTCAATTTTATGATCACCTCACTACCACCTTACGCACGCTGTACGAACAGAGATTCATACGGCGTTTCATATGACCACTGTATAGTGCCCTCCAGGACAACTTAAGGTGTTCTTGAGGCATACTTACGGCCAACATCTTGCGTAGTTCTTACGTTGTTTCTATGGCATTCGTACAGCTGCCCTACAATGAAAGGTTTTCGTGGGGCATCAGAAATCTTGGACAAGATAATCAACTTGGCTATGAACTAATGAATGGTCTACGAATGCTGGATTCTCCTATGGCTGCCTTAACAAGACTGTACAAAATGGCCCAAAAATTGCTTGTACTGTGTTCACAGCCGTTTGTAAGGGTATTTGTGACTGTAGTCTTAGTAACAGTTTGAAATTGTTTATTAGTGAGCTTCCTACTCAATAAAGTCAAATTATGGTCACACAGACCAGTAAGAAGATTAAACATTTTATCAACTCTCTCGGGCCTACTGCTAAATATTAAATCAATCTGGGTTTCCGACAAAGAAGTTAACCTAGTTGGGCCTTTTACTATCTGAACCAAATCTGCACTGTCTGTTAATATTTTCAAGGACTGTCTAACAGACTTGTCCTGCCAATTTAAATTAGAATCTCCCAAAAGTATGAGTTCCTTTGAGCCACACTCAACAACGTTTTAAAATCACGATAACAGTTCTTATTAGATGATGCCGGGTGATACAATAATACAAGAGTGAAAGACATATGAGATGACAGTGTTAAACGCAATTAAATTAAAGCTGAGATTCTTAACTTCAAGTACATATTGATTATACACCGGAGAAAATATGTATTGAACATGTCAACATTTTTCTCATTAAACATATTTCTGATGGAGCCATTGGCCTGAGATTTTCACCAGATATCAGTAACAAGCCAAGTAATCCATACATACAATGAAATCAAGGCAACTGTGTTCACAAAACAAGTTATATTTAATAAAGTGGAATCACACAGGGAACTAGTATTGAACATGCTTGGTGAAATTCATTTATTATTTAGTAGAAAAGGCTTTGTTGGTAATATCAGCTTCCAGATGCCTCCTGTATAAAGAAACTAGGCACAGGCATTGCTCAGGAGTCATTTTAGCCCATTCTTCCACATGAACTGTCAAATCTTGAATGTTCTGTGCGTGTCTTCTATGACCTCTGATCTTCAGTTTGTTCCATAGGTTTTCAATTGGATTCAGGTCAGGTGACTGACTGGGCCATTCTAGCAACTTTATTTTCCTTCTCGGGAGCCAGTTGAGAGTTTCCTTGGCTGTGTGTTTGGGATCATTGTCTTGGTGAAATGTCCACCCTTGTTTCATCTTCAGCATCTTGGCAGATAGCAACAGGTTCTTATCAAGGATGTCTCTGTACATTTGTCCATTCACCTTTCCTTCAATTATATGAAGTCTCCCTGTACCATGTGCTGAAAAACACCCCCACACCATGATAGGATGTGCAGTGCCATCGCTCCTCCTAATATTTTGTATTGTGGCATCCAGAAAGTTCAATTTTGGTCTCATCTGACCAGACTACATTCTCCCAGTTCTTTACTGGCTTGCCCAAATGCTGTGCAGCAAATTTTAAAAGAGCTTCAACATGCTTTTTCTTCAGCAATGGAGTCTTGTGAGGTGAGCAGGCATACAGCCCATGTCGGTTGAATGAATTACTTATCGTTTTCTTTGAAACAGCAGTACCTGCTAACTAAAGGTCTTTCTGGAGCTCTCCACAAGTGGGCTTTGGCTCCTGGATAACTCTTCTAATAATTTTTTTGACTCCTCTGTCAGAAATCTTGCAAGGAGCGCCTGGTCATGGCCAGTATATGGTAAAATGATGTTCTTCCCACTTCCAAGTGATGGCTCCAACAGTGCTTACTGGAACATTCAGCAGTTTAGGAATGTGCCTGTAACCAATGCCATCATTATGTTTTGCAACAATAAGGTTGCAAAGGTCTAGAGAGAGCTCTTTGCTTCTCCCCATCATGAGTTCTTTGTGGTGTGACAATCTGATATTCACAGACATTTTTATAGGCTATCAGAAAGGACTTATCCAGCTGAAATTAATTTGCATTGATAGGGGATGGGATAGCTTCCTGAATTCTGATGGATTTCAGCTCGTTTCTTGGCTTTCTGTGCCTTTTTGCACTTCTTCATGTGTTTAATACTTATTCTCTGTCAGTCCACTTGATTAAATATAACTTGTTTTGTAAACATGGTTGCCATGATTCCTTTGTACTGTATGTATGGATTACTTAGGTTGTTACTGATATCTGGTGAAAATCTCAGGTCAGTGGCTCAACCAGAAATATGTTTAATGAGAAAAATGTTGACGTGTTCAATACTTATTTTCTTCGCTGTATGACGGTATCTTGAATATGTTATTACAAACGTTGTGTCACCGTTCCAATACTTGTGTATCAATGTTACCTTCCACCATTTTTTTTCTACCGCTACCATTTTCTACTGCTCGAAAATGGATGGATGAATGGATTGTTACCGCCCACCATAGTCTCATCATCCAACTACTCAGATGTAAGTATTATGATTATTTTTGAGCGATAAACCATTTTTGAAGTATTTTCATCTATCTATCTATCTATCTATCTATCTATCTATCTATCTATCTATCTATCTATCTATCTATCTATCTATCTGTCTGTCTGTCTATCTATCTATCTATCTATCTATCTATAGTTTTCATTTGTTGCTGTTGAGGAAGTATGTGCAGTCTGTGATTGTTGTTTTTTTTTTTTTTTTTAACAAGAAGATGGTGGTTGTGGAGGGTATTCATAAATTTAGCATATGGTACAGAGGTGTAAACCTAAATTCAGTACAAATTTGCAAGAATTAAGGTGCAAAAATATGAAACATAAGCAAATTTACAAATTAGAAAGTCATAGACAAACTATAAGTATCAAATTTATGAGAAAATTGTTACATTTTTGTGAGAAAAAAAAGAACTTCCAAATGTCAAAAAAACAAAACAAAAACACATTTCCAAGAAAAAAGTAATGAATTGACAGCAATGAAGTGACAATGTTTTTCACATAAATGTCTAATTTCCTCACCAATTAGTGAGGTTTTTCTTGTAAACTTTAACATCCTTCTTGGAAAATTGTAACTTTTTTTTTTTATAAATTTGCAACTTTTTCCTTGCAAATGTATTACTTTTGTTATAAATTTCCCATGTTTTGTGATAAACTTGTTACCTTTCTCCCACACAAATTTACAACAACATACTCATAAATTTGCAATGTTTTTCTCTAAATTTTGCATCTTTTTTTCTCCAATTTTCATGATTTTTCTTATTCATTTGCTACTATCCTCTTACTGATATGTCAAGTTGTCCTGTATCCTAATCCTTACAGTCTTTATGGGGATGGAGGGTAGCAGGTTAACAAATGGGAATACTTCTAGGTCACTATGCTGAGAAGTGGAATGGTCTTTTTAATTTTTGTAAAGATTGATTTATTTGAATGGAGGTTTAATATTTTATTCATTGAAAGAAAATCGTTTTTAAGATTTCTGCAAAGACTTGTTTTGAACAGATATCCAGCCATTATGTCACATGGGCCCCATTAAAGGTTAAAACTGGGCTGTCTTATGGGTCCCTTGTGGGTTTGTCCATAGATTTCATGTCGGCCCCATCTGTGTTTTCCCATTTGAACTTTACCTGTTTACCTGTTTTCAACTTAAATTTGCTATTTTCTTGTAAATTTTTGGCTTTTTCCCTCTGATTTGAGACTTTTTTTAATTTTGAAACTTTCTCATAAATTTGCAATTTTTTTTACTGTAAACTTGCAACTTTTTCTCATGAATTTGTGATTTTTTTTCTTGTAAATATGAAACTTTTCTCATAAATTTGTTATTTTTCTTGTAAAATTGTGACTTTCTTGCAAATTGGCTAACTTTTTCTTGTAATTTTGGAACTTTTCAAAAAATTTGCCACTTTTTACTGTAATCTTGAAATGTTTTCTTTATAAATTTGTTACTTTTTTCAGTATAAATTTGCTATTTTCTTGTGAATTTTTCCCCTAATTTTGCAAAAAATATTCTTGGAAATTTGAAAGTTTCTCAAAAATTTTCATTTTTTTTATGTAAACTTACAGCTTTTCCTCATAAATTTCAGATTTTTTTTTTGTCAAAAAATTTCAGTTTATTTATTAATAACCACTGGAGTGGTGGCTCAGTTGGTAGAGCATCTGTCCCACACCCAGGAGGCAGGGGTTCAAATCCCTGCCGGGTCATGCCAAAAACCATATAAAAAGTGGAACTTCCTGCCGTCCAGCTTGGTGCTCAGCAATAATGGAATGGAGGAGGGAAATCTGTGGCGGCGCCTTGCATGGCAGCGGCCCTCTGATTCTACACTTGGGGTGTGTGTGATTAACATTGTAGATAGGTAAAACACAATCTCGTTCTACTGTACATGATTGGTTGTACGGTTGAATGACAATAAAGGATGATTTAATTTAATATATTTACCACTTTTTGTTGGTTTCCAACTTTTTCTAATTTTTCCTTATAAATTTGTGACTTTTTTTCTTGTATATTAGCTAAATTTTTCTTGCAAGTTTGTAACTCTTCAAGAAATTTAAAAAAAAATGTTCTTGGGAATTTGCAAATTTTTTCTCCTAAATGTCCACTTTTTTCTCATAAATTTATGACTTTTTTCTCATAAATTTGCAACTGTTTTTTTTTTTGTAAATTTGTCACTTTTTTAAAATAAATTTTCAATTTTCATAAATTTGTATCTTTCTTCCATAATTTAGCCGGTGGGAAAAGTGTTTCTGAAACCATCTCACCTATTTAAACTCATGTAGGCCCTGTATAGGTTTAAGCAGGTAAACACATTACCTGCTTATCTGTACCACAGGAAAAGTCCATGTGGGCAAACACAGGTGGGGCCAACATGGAACCTGTGGACAAATCCACATGGGACCCATAAGACAGCCCAGGTTTAACCTATGGTGGAGCCCACATGGGCAAGCTGGCTCAATATTTATTTTTCAGTGGAAGCTGCCCATTTTGTGTCAGTGACATTTTGTCATCTAAATATACACTATTCCCAAAAAGTTAGTGATATTTGACTTTCGAGTGAAATTTGTGGAAAATGTAAAAAGTTCACGCTACAGTGATATTATATCATTAAAGTAGGGCATTTAAGTAGAAGCATGCAATGGTGATTTCCTCATATCAAACCATTTATTGAAACAAAAGCCAACAACAGTGGTGGGTCTACCACAACAAAAAATGTCAATGTCTCAATAACTTTTCATGTGTCCTTGAGCATCAATTACAGCTTGACAACAATGTCTCATGCTGTTCACAAGTCAGCTTGTCGTCTGCTGAGGCATGGCATTCCACTCTTCTTGAAGGGCAGCCCTCAGGTCATTGAGGTTGTGGAGTGCAGGGTTGTTAGCCTCTAAACGGTGACTCAACTGATCCCATCGATTTTCTATGGGATTCAGGTCTGGAGAAAGTGCAGGCCACTCCATTTGAGGTACCTCAGCCTCCAGCAGCTGTTCCCTAATGATACAACCTCAATGAGCTGGAGCATTGTCGTCCATTAAGATGAAATTAGGCCTGTGTTGTTCATGCAGGGGCACAATGACTGGATTAATGATGTTATTCAGGTAGTATCAGCTGTCACTGTACCATTCACAAGGTATAGGACAGTTCTGTATTGACTAGACACACCTGCCCAGACACTAACACCACCACCACCACCAAAGGCTCCTCTGGTGACAACAGTGGCTGATGCATAGTGCTCTCATTTACATCTCCAACATAGCTGGCGGCAATCATTTCTTCTCAGCATGACTCAACTTTCATCAGAGAACAGCACTGAGGTCCACTGGTCCCATTTCCAGCGTAAATGCTCCCTAGCCCATGCAAGATGGTGATGCCTGTGCCTGGTGGTGGGGTCAGGTACCCTTGCAGGTCATCTAGCATGCAGACCACACTGATGTGAATGGTTTCAAATGGTCTGATGTGACACTTGGATGCCTCTCACCTCCCTTAAATGTGCCTGGAGTTGACGGGCATTCATCTTCTGGTTACTCAGGGCACTGTTCACAATGAAGCGGTCATCAGTGTGGGATGTGGCCAAAGGACGTCCACTTCTGTGCCTTTCTGTGACTCTTCCAGTCTCTGTGTATCTCTGTTACAACCTGCTGATGACACTTTGTGACACTCTAAGCTCAGTGCCCTCTTCCCTCAGAGAACATCCTGGTTGAAGCCTTGCAATGGTGAGGTATTGTTGATCAGTTGTTAGGTGTCGTCTTTGTCTCATGGTGTCAAAATGTGAACAGCATGATGAAGAGGACAGTTTAAATACCAATTATAATTGAACCAGAAATTTTATTGGTCGATTCATGGATCAAACACCTGTTTTGAATTTTACCGTTAAGCACCTTGTTAGAGAACAGCAAGTTATGCAAAAAGCACTGAAACATAGAACAGTTGGACATGTGCATTCAAAGGGTTAGAGAAGTTCAAATTAAGTTCACCTTTAAAAGTTATAGTGCATTTTAGGTGCATCCTGAAATTTCACCCAAAAGCCGAATATCCCGAACTTTTTGTGAGTAGTGGATAATTAATGAAGAAGACCATGGTGTCTATTTGAGTTGACTGCATTTAAATTCCTAAGCTGTAAGGTGCACACAGTTAAGGTTGCTGTACTGGTACTGCAAGTTTTCATGTGACTAGTGCATACCCGTGCATGCCCGTAGAAACCAAATATAAGCAAGTATTTCTGCATGCCCATAGAAAGCAGGTGTAAGCAAGCATTTCTGCTTGCCCATGGAAAGTTACTGTTACCATGGCAACAGTAACCATGGTGATCCCTGCCTTTGATCTTTGACATGGTTGAGCAAGTATTTCTGCATGCCCGTCGAAATGTGACACAGACACACAGACAAACAGAAATTTCTTGAATTTTATATACTAGTACATACCCGTGCATACCCATCCATGCTCGTAGAAACCAAGTATAAGCAAGTATTTCTGCATGCCCGTTGCTGAAGGGTCTCCTCCTGTCTCAGATGGCTGTGTTGTTGACAGTCATGCCTGCGGCGTACTGCTGGAACCTGAGGTGTTTCATGTTCACAGCATCTTTTCTGACGAGCAGCAGTTCTCCTCATTCTATTGCTCTCCATCTGGTGGGTCTTCTCCTTCTTTGTTCAGACCACTGGTTGAGGGATAGGTGTATCGTAATTCCAATTCATGGGCAGGATCATGAAAATAGATCTGAGCAAAAAGTGGCTTTCGACCTTGTTCAGGAAGGCCCGTGCATACCCGTAGAAACCAAGAAACCGGAGCACCCGGAGAAAATCAGCGCTTTGCTTGGCATTTTACACATTTGTAGTGTAGACTGGCATTCTTCAAAGTTACACATTTTTACTGTGTCAGCGCTTCTTTAAAAATTACATTGCTGAGAAAGCGATGCTTTGGCTTTGTTTCTTCATCTTGAGCAACAATACAAAGACTGCTTGATCTGGCAACTCTGCTTGTGGCAACGTAGAGTTGGCCATAGCTGCAGAAATCTGTTGTGCAGAAAACCGGAACGCGCTGTAAAGACTGGCCCTGTGACTTATTCCCCTTGCCAGTTTTGAGCAACATAACATCATAAAGACACATTAGTCTAGGCATCGTGAGTGATGGTCTACATGACATCATAAAGACACATGTATCTATGTGCCATCATGGAGACATGGTGATGGTGTATATAACATCATAAAGACACATTTGTCTATGTGCTGTCATATAGACATGTGAAGTCATATAGACATCATATCTTTATGACGGCATCGCGAGTCCTATGATGCCTGAGTTCATAGGACATCCTATGATGTTCAGGCAGAGATCATAGGCCGTCCTATGATGTCCTATAAACGTGACAGACAGACACACACAGATTTCTTGCTTTAATAGAGTGATGTGATAACAGCTGAGGTTATCACATGTAAGTATGTCCTCACATGGAGATCTACGTATATGTCATTCCATCACATCAGAGGAATATGTGACCAGACAGCACTTTCATCTGGTTTTACACCAAAACAACATTAGGAACAGTGTTGGCCAAGTTACGAAAAATAGTAACTAATTACGGTTACTAGTTACTTCTTTTCAAAAGTAATTGAGTTACTTTACCAATTGCTGCATGATTAAAGTAACTAGTTACTTGGAAAAGTAACTTTCACATTACTTTTAAATGCATACTTAAATAATCTTGCACACATAGCAAGATAATTTAATTACAGTAATGGATTACTTTATGGGCTTATTAATGTCAGGATGAAAACAGATTGTTTCAGACAGAGCTTTTAGAACACATTCATTCTGCTTTATCCTGCCTTTAGAGCTCTTACTGTGGGAAAAATCTGAAGAAAATCAACATGTTATTGCCAGTTATGCCCTCATTTTGGAGTGAGAGTTAGCAACACTGAATAAAGCTGTCCATGTTTATCTTACCTTTATGATATGGATTTAATCTGATGTGCAGTGATCCAAAGAAAATGTTCAATATCCACAGTCCAAATGTCTGCTGTGACAGAGACATGATACAGTCCCTCAAATTCCTTTTGGAGATCAAAATCCATTTTTGAATAATCTTTATCCAGGTAGCAAGTAAATGTGTTTTAACTTCAGTGGATCACAGTCTCAGCTGTCTGATGGAAAGTTACTGTTATCACATCTTCAGTCTGTAACGACATATCTGGCAATCAGTCGGTTTAATTCTTGCTGGGTCACAAACTGTCCAGATGCATACCTGTGCTTGAAATCTAGCCGTGGCTGTTGAGATAGCATAGATCCACTAACATGGTGTTGTTAGCATAGCTAGCCATTACTCAGCACTAGCTTTGTCGGACTGTTGTTGCTGCTTTTAAGTGCTTCTCAAGATTGCAGTAGGTCTCAACCAACACTTAGTTTGCAACCCACCAATATGCTTTTGTCCTTAACCATGATAAAGGAAAAATATTCTATTTCCACAAAAACAAAGTAGCTTCATCTTTTCCTCCGCTCAGTAGTGAGGGACTTGGCTCTCTGCAACAGGTCACATCGACTGACGGCTCGTCTCACCTATGGTAGGGTCAGTTTGTATATTCACTTATTTGAGCTAAAAATATCTATCCATATTAATAAAACAAGAAATGCATCTGATCAAATTTCAGTAACTGTAACGCATTAAAGAATTTAAAAAAAATAATTTTGTTACACAGCACGTTACTGCAAAAGTAGTGGCATTACAGTTACACGTTACCCCCAGCACTGATTAGGAATAATATTCTTTTCAGGTACCATGGTGATCTGACCAAGTAGCAAGAGCACCACTAGTGTTATGGGAAATTCCATCTTTAGACTCATCTTCACCTTGCTAACCCATCAGTCCTGCTCTGAAGTCCAGCCCTATGGTGCAGTGTAATGTAGGATAATGTTGATTCTGCTACTGTTGCAAGTTTGACTTTAACTTGGATTTATTGTCAGTTTTAGGGATGGATTACCTGGTAAAACTGTGAGCAGTTTGTCAGCCGTTGCAAACTAGAAATATGTGTGTGGGTGGAAAGTGGTGGCTTGGGAGGACAGCTTCTCTCAGTTTGTCACTGGGTTCTTCTGTAGCTCTGAGCAGACTTGCTGTTACTGGAGCTGTATTTCTTTACTCCAGAAAAAGCAATGTGACGCTGTGTGCAGGAAAACCGTGAGCCTGCCAAACACACAAACATGATCCATGCATACACACACAGCACCAACAGACCTCCAAAGCTTGTTGTGTTGTAAATCATTGCCCTCTCTCTGGTCTATTAAGATATGGAAAGCTCTGCATTGGATTTATACAGTCAATCTGTTTTACTAGTCTTTGGTCTCAGTGCTTCCATCAGGTTTGTTCCTTAAGTGCCTTATCAGTTAAATGCAGCTGTGATAGACCATGTATTCAGCTGTAAATGTGAATGTGACTCTAGAATGAATAGAAAGCAATGTTTAAATGTTATATATGTATATACTGCATGCATGCATCCAGTTTTCATAGTTTTCATATCAGCACACATCAAAATATATTCTTCTGTAAATTACATAAAAAATGTATCCAAACATTGGCTGATTATTTATTAGGAAAGAATTGTGATTTATGAGATCACCAGAAGAAGAGCAGCTAGCATAGGTGCTCTGCAACTTACTGGAAGTGGGATGCAGTTGTTTCTGTAGAAGATTTTTTTTTTAGTTTTTTTTTTTTCTTACAAATTTGCAGTCTGGAAGATCAGCACAAACATTTATAAACAAAGTTCCTGATTTTTCATTCCATTGAAAAGCTATAGCCTCACTGCATCATACAGCAGCACTAATAAAGATTATATTAAGGCCTTGGCAAGAAGCCAATATTCAGATCACTTCATTTTAACTTTCATTCATTCATTCATCTTCTTTCGCTTAATCCTTTTCGGGTCGCATGGGGGGCTGGAGCCTATCCCAGCATCTTTGGGCGAGAGGCAGGGTACACCCTGGACAGATCGCCAGTCCATCGCAGGGCCTTCATTTTAACTTGATTTATTAATTTAGTGCCTAATCATAACTATACACACTTAAGATAAAATGTACCAAATTCCTGTTTTTTGTTTTTGTTTTGTTTTTTCACTGGAAGGGCATGCATTTTTTTGGAAGGGGGGTGTCTCTGTGTTTATAAGCAACTCGTGGCGCGGTGATGTACAAACTGTTTACAAGCACTGTTCGCCTGATGTGGAGTTTTTACTGCTGAAAAGCCGTCCCTATTATCTACCGAGGGAATTCACTGCCGTGTTTTTGGCCGCTGTCTACATTCCCCCGTGAAGCAGCTACACAGCAGCACTACGCAAACTCCATGATGTCACCAGCGCAGTAGAGACAATCCAATCAGTAGAGACAGTCACCAGCAACAATCAATTGTTGCTGGTGACTTTAACCAGTGCAATTTACGGACTGTACTTCCCAAACATTACCAGCATGTGGACATTCCCACCCACGATAAGAACACACTGCATCATGTTAATACAAACACGCGGTGCATACAGAGTCTCACCCCGCTCCCACTTCGGACAGTCAGATCACATCTCCCTGTTTAATGTACCTAGCCTACAGACAAAAGATGAAACAAACAAACCCTGTCATTAAACAAATTAAACGATGGACTCCAGAGACTGAGAGCACCCTGCAAGATTGTTCTGCCTGTACAGACTGGGATGTGTTTAAAGCTGCAGCCACCTAGAAGGACTCTTCTGTAAACATACAGGACTACGCTGAGTGTTTGATTGGGTACATCAGCACACGTGTTGATACCATCGTACCCACCATACTAATCAGAAAGTTCCCCAACCAGAAGCCCTGGATCAACAGTCAGGTGCGTCAATTCAATTTAATTTCAATTCAGCTTTATTTATAAAGTGCCACATTACAACAGACGTCATCTCATAGCGCTACAAAATGAAGAGAAAACCCCACAATTTCAGAAAGACCCAGCAATCAGACGATCCCCTGTGAGCAAGCACTTAGCAACGGTGGAGAGGAAAAACTCTAATTTAACAGGAAGAAACCTCTAGCAGAACCAGGCTCAGGGAGGTGCAGTCATCTGCTGCGACTGGCTGGGGGTGAGAGGATAGCGAGGATAAAGAGGACAAACATAAAGAACATAACAGTGAGATGCCAAGTACATTACTGGAGGTCACCCAGCAGTATGGATCTATTAACAGCACGACAGAAGCGAGGTTAAGAGACACAAAATCCCTCCCTAATCATAGACTATATTAAAAAGGAAGGATTTTACCCTGTTCTTAAAAACAGAGACCGAGTCTGAATCCCGGGACCCAGAGTGGTAATTGGTTCCATAGAGAAGGAGCTTGATAGCAGAATCAGAATCAGAATCAGAAAAAGATTTATTGCCAAGTACGTTAACAGATCACTGATAACATACGAGAGAATTTGACTTGACACAGAAAATGAACCTGCATTTCCAGTGACACGGCTGCATCTGGAACGCGCCTGCCAACAGGATGGTACAGATAAGAAATCATACAATGGGAAGGAGCAAAAAAATCATTGAATTCAGAATATTGACCATAAGTAATCAATATTATGATTACAAAGACAAAAAAAGCCCACGATGCACATTCAAGACCAGAGTTCACAGGACACAAGGAGAGCAGTGAATGTTATCTTGTTGTCAGTTTCTGGGTCAGTGTGGATGTAGTGTTGAAGCAGTGTTGTATCAATCAATAAGAGCACAAGGACACTTTGGCAGAAGATGTTTTGTCTGGCTGCAGCAATTGTCCTTGGCAATTGTCCCAAGCAGCTACTGTCCGGAGGCCGTGTGCTCAGTGTTTTGAAAAACAAAGACTGGGGATTATCAGGAGGATTTTTGTAAGGCGAAATTGAGCCAAATAGAACTGATCACAGAGAAAGAACTTTATTTTCTTCTGCAGATTCAGTGCTTAATCCTTCATTGTGGGGCTTTGAGTCCGTCGTGGATAGACTTAAGCGTAACCATGATGTAATCCACCTTCCGAGACAGTTCTCCATTTGTCGCTATCAAAGTCTTCTCCATTTTTTCAATTTGATGGATGCACCTCGCGTGGCCAGCATTTTGATAGGTTGTATCCATCTTCAGCAATTTGCGGTACACCAGGACAATCCCAGTTCCAATCAGAACGATCCCAGTCACCATTATTATGAAGATATACAAATTTTCAATATCTTCGATAGAGAGATTACTCAGGCACAAGATCTTCCAAACACTTGTCACCTGTAAATAGCCCGCTGGAGCCATCCCTGTGGGGCAAACAGCTTCCCCCGGAGCACTATTCCTTGTTGAAAAAATAGTGTCAATTGCGTTCAAAGCCCAGCTTATCAATTCCATAATTTCTTTCGATAATCAGCAGTAGACGCAGACAGACGACAGCAAGCTGGGATCCAGTTAGTTAGGGAAGTGGGGAGCTAGAGCAGAGAGAAAAGAGAGAAGCGTCTACTCTCCTTGAAGAGCGGAAGTGAAAAAGGAAGAGTGGAAGTGAAAAAGAAGAAGGCTCTGCCTCCGAATGTACTTTTGGAGATTCTGGACATTACAAGTAATCCAGCATTCCGGAGTATTTTCGGAGAGCATTTTCGTATAGTGCTCTATTAGGATGGTAAGGTAATATCAAATCTTTTATATATAAGGGGGTTTGATTATTAAGAGCTTTGAAAGTGAGAAGAAGGATTTTAAACTTAATTCTAAACTCTATGGGAAGCCAATGAAGGGAGGACAGAACCGGGGAGATATGATCTCTTTTTCTAGAGCCAGTTAAAACTCGTGCAGCAGCATTTTGGATCAATTGAAGATTTTTTTAAGGGTATTTTAGGACAACCTGACAATAAAGAGTTACAATAATCTAAATGAGAGCTGACAAAGGCGTGGATCAGTTTCTCAGCATCGTTCAGTGACAAAATGCTCCTAATCTTGGCAATATTGTGCAGATGATAGAAGGCAGTCTTAGAAACAAATTCAATATGTGAATTAAAGGACAGATCTTGATCAAAAATAACTCCAACGTTCCTCACAGAACTATTCAGAGTGAGAGTGGCTGCATCCAAATTAAGAGCATGATTTGGAAAGGAGTTTCTAAGGGGTTTTGGGCCAACAAGAATGACTTCAGTCTTATCTGAGTTTAATAGCAGAAAATTACAAGTCATCCAGGCTTTAATATCCTTAAGACAGGCATCTAACTTGGCTAATTGATTACAATCATCGGGCTTCATTGACAGGTATAGTTGTGTATTGTCTGCGTAACAACGAAAATGTATACAGTGCTTTCTAATGATATTGCCTAACAGGTTCAGGTTCAGGTTATAGGATAACGGTTAACGTAGGTTCAGGTTAACGGAAGCATATATAAACTAAAAAAAGTAGGGCCTAACACAGATCCCTGTGGCACCCCGTGACTGAGCTTAGAGTTAGAAGAAAACTCATCATTGATGTGAACAAACTGAAATCTATTGGACAAATAAGATCTAAACCACTGCAGTGGAATTCCGCTCAATCCAATATAGTGTTCTAATCTATCAAGTAGAATGGCATGATCAATAGTGTCAAAGGCTGCACAAAGATCTAAAAGGACAAGAGCAGAAACAAGTCCATTATCAGATGTGATAAGGAGGTGATTAGTGACCTTCACTAAGGCTGTTTCAGTGCTGTGATGAACTCTGAACTCAGATTGAAACTCCTCAAACAAACCATTTCCCTGCAAGTGGTCAAACAATTGCACAGCAACAACTCTTTCCAAGATTTTTGAAATGAAAGGCAGATTAGAGATTGGTCAATAGTTTGCCAAAACTCCTGGATCGAGCGTTGGCTTTTTGAGTAAAGGTTTAATTACAGCAGTTTTAAAAGCCAGTGGTACATAACCCAGAGTTAAAGAAGAATTAATTATATGAAGAATATGACTACCAATAATTAGGAAGACAATTTTAAATAACCTGGTAGGAATGGGGTCCAAAAGGCAAGATGAAGTCTTAGATGAGGAGAGTATTTTATCCAACTCTAAGAGGTTGATTGGAGTAAACTTATCTAAACAGATATCAATTGAGGGAGTTGTAGTAGTTAATGTACTTAAGTTTACGGTAGGAAGAACCTGACTGATTTTATCTCTAATAGATAAAATTTCATGATTGAAAAAGTTCAGAAAGTCCTGACTAGAAAGCTCAGGGGGGATGCAAGGATTGACCGAGTCCTGACACTTTGTCAGCCTGGTTATAGTGTTGAAAAGAAACCTGGGAATACTCTTATTCGCTTCTATTAATACAGAATAATAACTTGATCTAGCTTCTCTAAGAGATTTTTTTATAAATTAAGAGATGATTTCTCCACGCTAAATAGAATTCCTCTAAATTAGTAGAACGCCATTTCCTTTCCAATCGACAAGTCTTCTGTTGTAAGCTACGAGTTTCTGAGTTAAACCAAGGGGTTAGAAATCTCTGGTTAGACTTTTTCTTTTTTAAAGGGGCTACCAAATCTAGATTCTGATGCAGAGAGGTTGTAACAATATCTACCATGCAATCAATTACGAAAGGAGCAGGTTCTCCATCTTTTATTTCCGTTGTGTTGACCCATGGTATAGAGGAGACAATCTGCAAAAATCACACGCAAAAGAAAGTCAGATGCTGCATGCTCACTCTCTTGCATTTAAATCAGGCAATGAGGTTGAGTACAAAGCTGCGAAGTATGGACTGAGGAAGGCTATAACAACAGCCAAGAGGCAGTACAAGGAAAAGCTGGACAGCCTCTACTCCACTCTTGACCTGGCTACTCCACTCCTGACTCCTGATCTTTTACACCCCCTTTGAGACCTCCAGCTACAGTGCAGAGAGGAGACACACACCCTAGCCCTTCACTAAACGTTGCATCAGGCCAGGTAAACAGAGCACTGAAGAATATCAATCCCCGCAAGGCAGCAGGACCACTCAGCATCCAGGGATGAGCTCTCAGAGCATGCGTTGCCGAGCTGACTGGCATTTTCACATCCATCTTCAACCTCTCCCTCAACCAGAACATAGTCCCCTCCTGCTTCAAAACAACAACCATCATCCCCCTCCCCAAAAGGAGCCCGCCAACCTGTCTGAATGATTACAGGCCGGTAGCTCTCACGCCAATCATCATGAAGTGCTTCAAGAGAGTGGTGCTGCCCCTCATTCAGGACAGCATACTGGATACCCTGGACCCCCTGCAGTACACCTACTGGCCCAACAATTCCACCTCAGATGCCATTGCTGCAGCACTCCATTATTCTCTCTCCTACCTGGAAGAAAAAGACTGCTAAATCAGGATGCTCTTTGTCAACTACTGCTCCACCTTCAACTCGGTCATTCCCCACAAACTCACCAACAAACTGTCTTCACTTGGCCTGCACCCCGCCCTCTGTGGCTAGCTACTGGACTTTCTGACGGGCAGGCCCCAGTCTTTCAGGATGGGTAACAGGACCTAAGCCAGCATCATCAAGGACAAAGGTGTCCCACAGGCTTATGTTCTCAGCCCTATCCTCTACAGCCTCTTCACCCATGACTGTGTTGCCTCCCACAAGGACAATATCATCTTAAAGTCTACGGATGACACAGAAGTGATCACTGGTGGTGATGAAACATCCTACAGGAGGGAGGTGGCTGGCCTGGTGTCATGGTGTGAGGACACCAACCTCACCCTCAACACGGACAGGACGAAGGAGATGATAGCGGACATGAGGAAGGGGAGGAGGAGACCCCATTGGCCGCTGTTCATCCAGAAGCTTGAGGTGGAGAAGGTGAGCAGCTTTAAATACCTGGGCATCCACATCAGCGAGAACCTTACGTGGGCACTCAACACCACAGAGCTGGTTAAGAGAGCTCAACAGCGGCTTTACTTTCTGAGGAGGCTGAAGAAGTTTGGCATGTCGCCCAAGATCCTCAACAATTTATACAGCTGCATCATCGAGAGCATCTTGACCAACTGCATCACCGCGTGGTACAGCAGCACTACTGCCTTGAAGCGCAAACGCCTGTAGAGAGTGGTGAAGACAGTAGAGAAGCTCATCGGTACTCCATTCCCCCCTCTGCAGAGCATCTACCACCGCAGAGTCCAAAGGAGAGCTGCCGTCATCCTCCAGGACCCCACCCACCCCCAGCACAGAATGTTCACACTTCTACCCTCAGGCTGGAGGTACAGAGGTGTGAAATGCAGGACATCAAGACTAAAAAACTCCTTTTTTCCCACTGCCATCAGACTCCTGAATAAATAACAAACTCCGGGCACAGCTTTGCAAATAGGAATTCACTCACTGGTTGCAAAATTTGCACATTGCTCACTTGCACAGTGTACATAGTCTCACCCCGTCTCATGTCCCTGTCAGCTCTGCTGCTAAATTTGATATAAGTCCGGACCCAGGGAACACCCACACAAGGCTCGAGCAAGATTCAATGATTTTATTGAACAGTGATTAGTGTATGAGTGCGTGAGTGTGAGGTGTTATGTAGTGCTGGAGGACGGGGTGCGCCGAGGGCAGAGAGGAGCGCCGTACAGCCAGGCAACCCTATGGGCAGAGCACACACAGAGGTTAGCAGTGGGTAGATACTCAGTGGAATGGGTATTTATGCTGGTGCTTACTTGCAGGGGGGAAAGGTGGCTGGCATTGGATAATGTCGCAGGTCTCATGCCTGGAAAACAGCGTCCAGCTGCGCGCTTGGCATGATGAGGAGAGTGATGGCGGGGACGAGGGAGTGATGTCCGCCGCCAGAGGATCCACCTGTGCACAGGGGAGAGACTGGAGAGAAGGTGAGTGAGGTTATCTTACGTGCCGGGACGAATGGCATCAGAAGAGTGCAGGCCGTTGAGGAATAGGCGAGCTCTGGAGAGTAAAGCATGGGTGAGCAGACAGATCCAGACTGAGGCTCAGGGCGAAGCGGACTTTATAGCCCGAGCTTGATGAGACGCAGGTGTGCGCACAGCTGAGACGGGAGACAGGCGAGAGTGAGTTGTGACAAAATTATCATTGTACAGTCTACTGGGTATTATCATTACAGAGAATTTCTGACACTGGGTGTTAATTTGTACATTGGTCATTTGCACATTGCTCATTTGGACACTGTGCATAGGCTTATGCCATCTCAGGTTCATGTCATCTCTGATATTAATTTTCCATTGTCCATTACAGTCATCCAGTGAATTTTCAATTTTCATTCTTCTTGTTTCCTCTATTTTAACTGCTTTAACTGTCATGATTCCTTGTGCGCCATTACGCGGTGCACGAGGGAAGGAATGAAAAAAACAATCGCTGGAGTAGAACGTGCCATTTATTAACATAAACTACAACAAAATAACAAGTCCAGTTGACCACAAAAATACAGAGAGTTGCAAATGATGAGATTAAGGCCACCAGACATACAGGGCGCCTGTCGGATGCTCTACAGCCCGGCGAAAGGAATGTCTAGTGCCGCAGAGCTACTGTCGGCACAGGGAGAAAGGCAAACATGAAACTTGCGGTGCTGGAGCGATCCAGGGCTGTCCATGCAATCTGGTGGATGAGGGAGAAGGGCAAGGTCAGCTGCTAACATCAAGGGATTAACCGAACTTGAACTGACAGGCTGAATAAACACGCAGGTAGTGAAAAACCATACATGAAGGAACTAGCTGCCACGAATGAAGGTGAATGCTCCGACAATGTTTTCCACAAACGCAGCGTATTTGTATTCATGATGAAAATGAGGGAAGAGATTGCCGGTGTGAGGAAGCGTGGGCTGAACATAATTAAACCCCGGTGTGCATGAGTGAGTGTATGAGCGTGTGAGTGGGAATGAATGGAGTGTGTGTGTATGTGTGTGGAAACACCCATAATGTGAAAAAGCTGATGGCACTGACAAGAGGAGGAAGTGTGCCCAAGCTGTCAGGAAGCGAAGGACCCAAAGAGCTCCCTGACATGCCTGAAGGAAAATAGGGCAACCGCACCAAAAGTCAGAACTGGGTTTGGAACCGCCAAACCCAGGTTCATGACATTAACTACTTTAACTGTCCCAATTGCCTAAAGTGTGTTATTACTGTGTGTTATTAGTATTCATTAGTATTAGGTGTGCTATTACCTTATTAACATCAAACTGGAGGGTTTCCACGCAATACGGGCAGACCGGACACCAGACAGTGGGAAGGCAAGGGGCGGAGGAGTGATAATGTATGTCAATAACAGCTGGTGCAGACCGGGACATATCACGGTTAAACAACACTGCAACAAAGACATTGAGTTGCTAGCTGTTAGCATGCGGCCTACCTATCTCCCGAGGGAATACTCACACGTGATCTGCATTGTTATTTATGCAAATCCGACGGCGAACACGGGGACAGCGCGTGATGCCATTCACTTAGTAACTGGCAGGCTGCTGACAGAACACCCAGATGCTCTCCTACTCATCTCAGGTGATTTCAACCACATTTCACTGTCCCCCATTCTGCCCACCTTCACCCAGTATGTCACATGCCACACTAGAGACAATAAAACACTGGACTTATTCTATGCAAATACTAAGGAGGCGTACACCTCATCACCACTCCCCCCACTCGGGAGATCGGATCACAACTTGGTTCATCTCCTGCCGGTGTACAAACCCCTAGTACACTGACAACCTCCGGTCATGCGCACGGTGAAGTTATGGTCTGAGGAGACAATGGACGCTCTAAAGGACTGTTTTGAAACCACTGCCTGGGAGCTGCTCTGCGATCCACATGGTGAGGACATCAATGGCCTCACTCACACCATCACGGACTACATCAACTTCTGTGTGGACAACACCGTACCCACCAAGACCATAAGGTGTCGCTCGAACAACAAACCCTGGATCAACCCTGAGATAAAAACACTTCTGAGAGAGAAGAAGAGGATCTTCAGGTCAGGGAACAGGGAGATGCTGAAGTCCATACAGAGGGAGCTGAGGAGAAAGATCAGAGAAGGCAAGGACAGCTTCAGGAAGACGATGGAGGACAAGTTGCAACAGAGCGACATCAGCGGGGTCTGGAGAAACCTTAAAACCATCTCTGGGGTCCAGAATACCTCCTCCCAGGGCACGAGGGGCATGGAGTGGGCGAACAATCTGAACCTGTTTTTTAATAGGTTTGACCAACCGCCCCCCCCCCCCCCCTCCGACTGCACACCAACCACTGCTGCCTCTAAAGTCATCGAGACCGGCTGTCCACACCACACTCCACCAAACCCCCCCACTCCCAGCACACAGCCCCCCAACCTGACCCTCGCTAAGACCCAGGTGAGGACGGAGCTGAGGAAGATCAAGGCGAGGAAGGCCTCGGGACCGGACAGCATCAGCGCGAAGCATCTCAAGTCCTGTGCAGACCAGCTGTGTGGGATTGTGGAGCACATCTTCAACCTGAGCCTGAAGCTGGGGAGGGTACCACAGTTGTGGAAAACATCTTGTGTGGTACCTGTACCAAAGACTTCCCACCCCAAAGACCTGAACAGCTACAGACCAGTGGCCTTGAAGTCTCACATGATGAAGACCCTGGAGAGACTGCTCCTTGCTCACCTTCACGCCCTGATGGGACCAGCGATGGATCCACTCCAGTTCGCCTACCAGCATGGCATTGGGGTGGAGGATGCAGTGATTTTCCTCCTTCACCATTCCCTGTCCCACCTGGAGAAGCCCGGGAACACGGTGAGGATCATGTTCTTTGACTTCTCCAGTACTTCCAACACCATCCAACCGATGATCCTGAGGGACAAGCTGCTGTGCGCAGGGGTGGACCAGCACCTGTCATCATGGATCCTGGACTACCTCACTAACCGGCCTCAGTTTGTGAGAACCCGGGACTGTGTGTCCGATACAATCATCGGTAGCACGGGGGCCCCCCAGGGAATGGTTTTGGCTCCCTTCCTGTTCACCCTTTATACTGCGGACTTCTCACACAACACAACACACTGCCATCTACAGAAGTTCTCTGATGACTCTGCGATCGTCAGCCTCATCTCCAACGGAGATGAAGCTGAGTACAGAGGACTTATCCAGGACCTCCAGATCAACGCAAGGAAAACTAAGCAGCTGGTGGTGGACTGCCGCAGGCAAGGACAACCCCTCACAGCACCAGTAAACATCCAGGGAACAGACATTGAGATGGTGACATCCTACAAGTACCTGGGTGTTCATCTGAACAATAAACTAGACTGGTCACACAATACTGACACACTCTACAAGAAGGGACAGCACAGGCTGTTCCTACTGAGGAGGCTCAAGTCTTTTTGTGTACAAGGGGCACTGTTGAAGTCATTCTACGACATGGTGGTGGCATCAGCCGTCACTTTTGGAGTGGTCTTCTGGGGTAGTGGCATTACAGCAGCCGATAGGAAAACAACAAACTAATCAAGAAAGCTAGCTCTGTCCTGGGACAACACCTTGACCCAGTGAAGGAGATAGGCGAGAGAAGGATGGTGGTTAAACTGTCATCTCTGCTGGAGTCCGAGTGCCACCCTATGCAGGACATACTGAACGCACTGAGGAGCTCATTTAGCAGTAGACTACATCATCCTAGGTGCGCGACTGAGAGGTTTCGCAGGTCCTTCCTGCCTACGGCTGTTAGACTGTATAACCTAAGCAGGGCTGCTTGCAGAGATAGCAAAAAAATGTGACAATCTAATAGTATTGAATGCAAAAGATGCAACAGACTTACACAAATGGTCCCCTCCAGCATACAACTAGGACAATATCAGTCGCTACGGAGGGTGACAATATGTATGGGTACATATTCATACTATGTAGGGTAACTAAATAGACGGTTATGTCATGGCGGCCGTTGGGCCGTCATCATCCTCAGCTGCGCACACACCGGCTGTTGGTAATCAACGGGCTTTAAAAGCCAGGATCTCAGACTGCTCTGCACTGAGTCGTCTGTCGCCTTTGCCTCGCAATGCGTCTGAGATACGACCTCAAGCCAGAGTCAGAGCCAAGTCGCCATGCCAAGCCACGTCACGTAAGATACCTCATCACTCATCCCTTCCTAGTATTCTCCCCTGTGCACAGGTGGACCTCCCTGGCGGCGGACTTACCTTCCCTGTCAACGGGACACCATTTCCTCCTCCTCGGAGTTCTTCCTCATCACCTCAGCGTCGAGCACCACGCGCACCACGTCGCACTGGGACACGGAGCCAGCAAGATTCTCTCTGCGGCGCCTGCAAGTAAGCAGCACAAGCTTCAGCTTCCTGTTCATGTGAATTGTAATAATCCCTTGTGCTTGTGTGTTCCAGGGTTGCCATGTCGCAGCAGGAATCACTCAGCTCCAGTGACCAGACAGCATCGCACTCACTCACCCATTCACACACACTACACTCATCACTTTAATTAATAAATATTGTCTAACAATCTACTCGTGTCAGCGTCTGTCTCCTGGGTCCCTAATCATGTCAGTACGACTCCGACAAGATGACCCAGCTGACAGCGTGCTGACGCGCCATATTAACACTCTTAGCGCTCGAGTAGATTTGATTACTCGCCAACAGACAGTTATTTTGAACTTGTTACCTCAGGTGAACAGCCGGCTGGATCGCCTGGAAGGATGCCAGGTGTTCCCCCCAGCCACCGGGGTTTCACCAGCCCCTGTAGCCTCACCAACTAGCCAAACATACCAGCCTTCATTACCTCGTCTCACTCCCGTGCCTACCCCCGCCCACTTTAACGGAAAACTCGGGGAGGCACAAGGCTTTTTGCTCCAATGTGAATCAGTTTTTCACCGCGTCCCGGGAGATTTCGCCACCAATCACAGCAAAATTGGGTACATCTCCAATCTGCTCGGGGGAAGGGCATTAGATTGGGCCTACTCTATGATGACTAAACCCAACTTTTCCCTTTTGACTTACCAGCAGTTTGTGGCGGAATTTTCGAAAGTGTTTGATCATACAGACCGGGGCGCGGTGCTAACTGATTGGCTGCTTAGCCTTCGGCAGGGCAGTAGATCTGCTACCGATTACGCCATAGACTTCCGGGTATTAGCTGCCGAGGTCGGGTGGGGGGAGCCAGAGCTTTGTGGTATTTTCCTTCGCAGCCTAAGTTCGGAGATGAAGGATGAGTTAGCGACACGGGATAAACCAGACAGGTTAGGGGAATTAATTTCTCTCACCATTAGTTTGGACAGTAGGCTAAGGGAGCGAGCGGCCGAATGGAGGACTGATAGCTGTTCGAGTAAACCCCGCCCTCACTCCGCTGGGTCACCTCTCCTCACTCTGCCCTCGTCAGAGGAACTTCCGGAGCAGGAGGATATGGTTATCGGACAATCGGGAGTTTCAGCGGCCGAGAGACAGCGCCGCAGGGATCTGGGCCTATGTTTTGTTTGTGGCAATGGGTCTCATGGGATTGCCGAATGTTCAAATCGGTTAAAAGGGGGAGGTCCGCGGATCACAGTAGGGGGATTCACGGACATTAAACAGAAAAACCCCTCACTAGTTGCCGTGTCCCCATTAGGCTACTTTACAAACATAAGGAACATACTACACATGCCCTAGTTGACTCTGGAGCTGAGCAGAACTTCATCTCCAGAGACCTGGCAACCCAGATGGGCCTCAGCTGTTAACCTCTTTGCCCACCTGTCAATCTCGTCACGTTATCCAAGACGTCACTGACTTCTGTTTCCCACCAGACGATCCCTGTGTCAGTGATAGTCTCTGGAAACCACCGGGAGGAGATTCGTTTTTTGGTATTACCCATCTCCTCTTCACCTGTGATCCTGGGGTATCCATGGCTACGGCTCCACAACCCCACTTTTGATTGGCAAGCTGGGAGTATTATCGCATGGAGTTCCTTTTGTTTGAGTGCCTGCCTCCAGTCTGCGGCGTGTGCTCCCTCGGTATCTGTGCCCTCTCCTTCGACGCCACCCCTGGACCTGTCCATGGTGCCAGAAGTCTACCACGATCTGGGAGCGGTGTTCAGCAAGTCACGGGCGCTGTCCCTTCCCCCCCACCGTCCTTATGACTGTGCGATCAATCTCAGGGCGGAGGCCCCTCTTCCGGCCAGTCGTCTATACAGCCTGTCTGCCCGGGAGCGCGAGGCTATGGACACTTATATTAAGGAGTCCCTTAGTTCTGGGATTATTCGTCCTTCGTCCTCGGCGGTGGGTGCAGGTTTCTTCTTTGTGGGAAAGAAGGATGGTTCGCTGCATCCCTGCATCGACTTCCGAGGGCTCAACGAGATCACCATCAAGGACAAATACACGCTGCCACTGATGAACACGGCCTTTGACTCCCTCCAGGGGGCGTCCTGGTTTACGAAGCTGGACCTGCGTAACACGTACCACCTGGTGCGCATCAGGGAGGGCGACGAGTGGAAGACGGCATTCCGGACCACAAGCGGCCATTTCGAGTACCTGGTGATGCCGTTTGGGTTAACCAACACTCCGGCCGTCTTTCAGCGTCTGATAAACGACGTCCTCCGGGATTTCCTTAACTCCTTCGTGTTTGTCTACCTTGATGACATCCTCATCTTCTCACGCACGTTGGAGGAGCACCAGGTGCATGTGCGACGGGTCCTGCAGCACCTCCTGGACAACCAGCTGTTCATCAAAGCTGAGAAATGTGAGTTCCACACTGATAAGACCTCCTTTCTTGGTTTTATTATTGCCCGCAATCAGGTGCTTCCCGACCCGGCCAAGGTCAAGGCGGTGGTGGATTGGCCCACGCCAACGTCCAGGAAACAGTTGCAGGGATTCCTGGGTTTTGCCAATGTCTATCGCCGGTTTGTGCCGAATTTTGGGAACATCGCCCACCCCCAGACCGCTCTTACATCTCCTAAGGTGCCTTTTTATTGGAGTGAGGAGGCTGCCACAGCGTTCGGGAGATTAAAGGAGGAGTTCGCTTCGGCCCGTGTCCTGACCCAGGTGGATCCAGCACTGCAGTGCCTTGTGTAGGTGGATGCCTCGGATTCAGGAGTTGGGGTGGTTCTATCCCAGCGTTCTCCAGTGGATGGTAGGATCCGGTCGTGTGCTTACTTCTCCCACCGGCTGACACCCGCAGAGAGGAATTACTGTATTGGTGACAGGGAGCTGCTGGCTGTGAAACTCGCCCTGGAGGAGTGGAGGCACTGGCTGGAGGGGGCTTCCCAGCCGTTCGTCGTCTGGACAGATCATCGGAACCTTGAGTATCTCCGGATGGCCAAGCGGTTGAACGCTCGCCAGGCCCGCTGGTCTCTTTTTTTCGGCCGGTTCAATTTTACCATCACCTACTGGCCGGGGAGCAAGAATGGCAAGCCAGACGCCCTCTGGAGGGAGTTTGACGTACAGTCCACTGAGGAGCAGGAGGAAACTATCCTGCCATCGTCTTGTGTAGTGGGTGCTCTGTCATGGAAGATTCGGGACAAGGTCAGGAGAGTGCAGGAGACGGAGCCCGACCCGGGTGGGGGTCCCCCGGGCCGTTTGTTCGTTCCCCCTTCTGTCAGGAGCCAGGTTATTCAATGGGGTCACGCGTCCAAGCTGGCGTGCCATCCGGGAGTTGGCCGCACCATCGATCTTCTCCAGAGAGCCTTTTGGTGGCCAGGATTGAGGAGGGATGTTAACAACTATGTCCAGGCCTGCGCCCAGTGCGCCACCGGGAAATCATCATCTTCCCCCCCGGCAGGTCTTCTTCATCCTTTATCAGTCCCTTCTCGCCTCTGGTCCCACGTGGCCTTGGACTTTGTAACAGGCCTGCCCCCCTCTGGTCGTTTTACGTCAGTCTTGACAATAGTGGACCGTTTCTCCAAGGCAGCTCATTTTGTGCCTCTCCGGGGGCTGCCTTCGGCGCGGGAGACAGCGGGCCTTCTAGTGCAGCATGTGGTCCATCATCATGGTATCCCGGCTGACATCGTATCGGATCGAGGACCACAGTTTGTATCCCAGGTCTGGAAGGCATTCTGCACGGTGCTGGGGACCACAGCTAGCCTCTCTTCTGGGTACCACCCGCAGAGCAACAGTCAGTGCGAGCGGGCTAATCAGGAGCTGGACGCTGGGCTTCGCTGTGTCATCTCTTCCTGCTCCTCTTCTTGGAGCACATTTCTACCCTGGATCGAGTATGCACATAACACCACGGTGTCCTCTGCTATGGAGATGTCCCCTTTCAATGCGTCTCTGTTCCCGGAGGAGGAGAAGGAGGTGGCAGTTCCTTCGGTGCAGGCTCACGCTAGGCGTTGCTGGCGAATCTGGTCCATCACCCGCAGAGCCCTCCTTCGGACTACGGAACGTAATACTCAGGTGGCCAACCGCCACAGGAGGCCCGCCCCGGACTACAAGGTGGGTCAGAAGGTCTGGTTGTCCACTAAGAACATCAATGTGCCGGCCGAAAAGTGCAAGCTGACCAAGCGCTTCATCGGTCCTTTTGTGATTTCTCATATTATCAACCCTGTGTCTGTGTGCCTTGCTCTCCCCTCTTCTATGCACATCTGCCCTACCTTTCACGTCTCCCAGGTCAAGCCTTACATCGCCGATCCTCTGTTCCCGCCCCCCGCGGCTCCTGCCCCCCCGAGGATGATCGACGGCCACCCGGCTTGGGGGGTGACTGCCATCTTGGATGTCCGCCGGCGGGGTCGGGGTCTTCAGTATTTGGTGGACTGGGAGGGGTTTGGTCCTGAGCATTGCTCCTGGATTCGCCCAGCGTTGATCCTCGACAAGCAGCTGATCCGTGATTTTCATCGGGCGCATCCAGGTAGGATTGGGCAGGTGCCTGGAGGCACCTCTAGAGGGGGGAGTACTGTCATGGTGGCCGTTGGGCCGTCATCATCCTCAGCTGCGCACACATCGGCTGTTGGTAATCAATGGGCTTTAAAAGCCAGGATCTCAGACTGCTCTGCACGGAGTCGTCTGTCGCCTTTGCCTCGCACTGCGTCTGAGATACGACCTCAAGCCAGAGTCAGAGCCAAGTCGCCACGCCAAGCCATGTCACGTAAGATACCTCATCACTCATCCCTTCCTAGTATTCTTCCCTGTGCACAGGTGGACCTCCCTGGCGGTGGACTTACCTTCCCTGTCAACGGGACGCCATTTCCTCCTCCTCGGAGTTCTTCCTCATCACCTCAGCGTCGAGCACCACGCGCACCACGTCGCACTGGGACATGGAACCAGCAAGATTCTCTCTGTGGCGCCTGCAAGTAAGCAGCACAAGCTTCAGCTTCCTGTTCATGTGAACTGTAATAATCCCTTGTGCTTGTGTGTTCCAGGGTTGCCAGGTCGCAGTAGGAATCGCTCAGCTCCAGTGACCAGACAGCATCGCACTCACTCACCCATTCACACACACTACACTCATCACTTTAATTAATAAATATTGTCTAACAATCTACTCGTGTCAGCGTCTGTCTCCTGGGTCCCTAATCAAGTCAGGTTATGCTGTTTATTCCATCTAGCTACAATGCTCCGCACTGTGTATATATATATTTATATATTTATGTGTACATATGTATATTCACTGCTCTTATTTTATTTTCTTATCTTCTTAGTTATTGCTCTGAGTGTTGCTATCCCTGTGCTGTTGCAATCCTGGAATTTCCCATTGTGGGACTAATAAAGGCCTGTCTTATCTTATCTTATCTTATCTTATCTTATCTTATCTTATCTTATCTTACTAGTATTGATGCATATCTATTACCTTGGCATCCGTTTGGAGAGCAGAGTAAGAATTTCATTGCTCAGGAAATGTTGCATTTCTTAACTGTGCACATGACAATAAAGCCTTTGAATCTTTAATTTTTTGAGAATAATTCCTCTAAATCTTGGAGAAATTACATCTTTTGGGGTCTTTTCTTAATTCTTTGCCCTGGGTGTTGGGTTACCAGGGCCCCACCCTAGAGCCATGCCTTGTGAAGAGGCCTGTGGGCAGGTGCCAAGTGGAAAGGTTTCTGACCATGGGACTTTGTCAGGCTTGGCCCGAGCCACACAGATCTGCCCTCCAGTGGACTCACCACCTGCATGAGGGATCATGGGGGCCTGGTGCTCTGTGGATCAGGCGACAGTCAAAGGCGGGAGACCTTATTGGTCCTGTCCCCAGCTTCCTAAACAGGCTATTGCAACATGGTTGGGTATTTTTTTTTTTTGTTTGTTTTTTTTGTTACTTATTTGTACCCGTAGGTAGACTTGGTTTGCAGTCTGGTGACAAGCCACCGGCTGCTGGTCGCTGCGTGCGCGAGCGCCCTAAACCTACATGTTTTTGGTGTGCGGGAGGAAACCGGAGAAATCCCGGAGTAAACCCGCGCAACACGGGGAGAACATGCAAACTCCACACAGCTCACTGTTGGTCGGGGGCTGGGATCGAACCCACGATCTCATGATCCCCGCGGTCCCCCGGCCGAGGGTAAAACTGTGCTGCCACAGTGCTAAATTAATCAGGCATTTCCCACTGGGAAGAGACCAGCTGGCTTGTGAATGCCTCAGTATTCTTCAAGAAGAGCTGTAGGTGTCATATGTGCCCCTCCGGGGCATAATGGTGGACTCAAACACCAGACAGAAGATTGCAGTATTTAATAATGTACACACAGCCCATAGACTGGAAAACACAAATGCTGGCTGGTAATGGCAGACAACTTAAAGTTAGTTGAATACGCCTAGGCAGTGGCGTGGAGAGAACGTGTAGCGTGACACGCAGGATACAAGCACTACAACATTTTAAGATGTTGCAATGAGGTCAAAGGGCGGTGAGAATAAAAAGAGATGTAGATAATTACAAAATAAGAAACAACCGTGAAAATTAGTGAAAGAACGGAACAGAAAACAGATGAACTATGCTACACCAGAAGAAAACAAAAGACACTGTCAAAATAAAAGATAACTCAGAATGATGACAATGTAAGGAGAATACAATACCAAAACCCATCCATCCATCCATCCATCCATCCATCCATCTATCCATCCATTTTCTACTGCTTTTCCGAAGGTCCAGGTCACGGAGGCAACAGCTCAAGAAGAGAAGCCCAGACTTCCCTCTCCCTGGCCACCTGCTCCAGCACTTCAGAGAGGATACCAAGATGTTCCTAGGTCAGCTGGGAGACATAGTCTCCCCAGCGTGTCTTGGGTCTGCCCCAGGGTCTCCTCCCAGTGGGACGTGCTCAAAACACCTCAAGTGGGGAGCGTCCAGGGGGCATCTTGAGCAGATGCCCAAACCTCCTCAACTGGCTCGTTTCAATGTGGAGGAGCAGCGGTTCTACTCTGAGCCTCTCCCGGATAACTGAGCTCCTCATAAGGGTGAGTCAAGCAATCCTCGGGAATAAGCTCATTTCAGCCGCTTGTATACACGATCTCACTTTTTTGGTCATTACCCACAGCTCATGACCATAGGTGAGGGTAAGAATGTAGATTGACCGTTAAACTGACAGCTTTGCTTTACAGCTCAGGTCCCTCTTCACCACAACAGACCAGTACAACATCCACATCACTGCAGATGTTGCTCCGATCCGTCTGTCAATCTCTCGTTACATTTTTCCCTCATTCATGAATGAGACCCCAATACTTAAACTCCTCCACTTGAGGCTGGAGCTTGTCCCAAACCCAGAGAGCACAATCCACCCTTTTCCTGCTGATGACCATGGATTGGAGGTGTTGATTCTCATCCCAGCTGCTTCACACTCAGTAGAAAACTGGCCCAGCAAGACCTGTAGGTCATTGCTCGATGAAACCAAGAGGACAACATCATCTGCAAACAGCAGAGATGAGATCCTGAGGTCACTGAAAATGACACCCTCCCGCCCATTTCTTGGCTGTGCCTAGAAATCCTGTCCATAAAAATTATGAACAGGATCAGTGACAAAAGGCAGCCCTGGCAGAGTCCAACTCTCACTGGAAATAAGTTTGATTGATTTATTGATGGATTGATATGTATTTCAAACAAGACAACATAAAAACCAGAATAAAAACAAAAAATCAAAATGCAGTCCAAAAAGGACAGGAATGAAGTCAAAAGCTTACCTTGTTCTGTCCGACTGGGTGTTAGCAATATGAACCAAACTCTTGCAACGGTCATGTAGGGACCGGATCGCTCGTAACAACAAGCCCAACACCCCATTCTCCTGCAGCACACCCCACAAGAGACCACTAGGTACATGGTCGAATGCCTTCTCCAACTCCACAAAACACATGCGGACTGGTTGGGCAAACTCCCACCAACCCTCGCAGATTCTCGAGAGGGTAGAGTTACTCAAGTATGCTCATTTTTTCTTCTTTTCCAATAATTAATTTACTGTTTCTTTCTTTTTTTTTTTAAGAAAAAAAGATAGAAGATGTTTGTTTATACCTATACATGATGACACAAGGCGTGTCCAGTGTGGTGGATCTGTCAGGTCCATCGGGTTTACCACGCCTAAGGAAAACAGCTGATAAACGACACATCACAGCGATCAGCTGAGGCTTCTGAAGATGAAGGCAAATGCCAGTCAAAACATGTAAAGGTCAAAAAAACAAACATCTTCTACCTTTTTTTCTGAAAAAAAAAAAAGAAACAGTAAATCAATTAGGATAAAGAGTTGGTCCGATTTGCTACTGCCAGGACAAAAACCACATCGCTCCTCCTGAATCTGAGGTTCAACCAGTGGTAAGACTCTCCTCTCTAGTATCATGGCATAGACCTTCACAGGGAGGCTGAGAAGTTTGATCCCCTAAAGTTGGAACACACCCTCAAGTCCCCCATTTTAAAAAGAGGAACCACCACACCAGTTTGTTGCGCAAAAGGCACTGTCCCCTACCTTCACACAATGTTGCAGAGGCGTGTCAACCATGACAGCCCTAAAACATCCAGGTACTCAGAGCAAATCTCGTCCACCCCTGGGGCCCAGGCATCAAAGAGTTTTTTAACCATTTAGGTGACATCAGCCCCTGTGATGGGTGAGTCGCCCCCCTTGTCCTCAAGTTCTGCTTCCTCTGTGGAAGGTGTGTCAGTGGGATTGAAATCTTTGAAGCATTCTTTCTAACTCTCGACATTGTCCCCAGTCAAAATCAGCAGCACCCCATCTGCATCATACACAGTGTGGACAAGGAGCTTCTCCCCCTCCTGAGCCGCCGGAGAGTTTGTCAGAATGTCTTCAAGGGCGACCAAAAATCTTGTTCCATGGCCTCACCAAACTCGTCTCACACCCAAGTGTTTGCTTCAGCAACCGCCTGAGTTGCACTCCGCTTGGCTTGCCGGTACACCTCAGCTGCTTCTGGAGTCCCACAAGCCAACCAAGCCTGATAGGACACTTCTTCAGCTTGATGGCCCCCTCACCATGACTCCAAAAAGGGTAGGAACTCTGAATCATCATTTGGTGCATAGGCACAAATGATGGTCAGGTCCCATTTTCCAACTCAAAGGCATAGGAAAACTACTCTTTCATCCACCGAGGAGAACTCCAATGTCAAGGCAGCAAGGTGGGGGAATACAAGAATACCCACCCCTGCTCATCACTTCTCACCTAGGGCAACTCTAGACTAGGCCAAACTCCAGCCCCTCTCCAAGTTGGTGAGCCCAACTATATCTAACTGGTATCTCTCAACCTCGTGCACCAGCTCAGGCTCCTTCCCTGCCAGAGAGGTGATGTTCCAAATCCCAAAGCCAGTTTTGAAAACCAAGGATCAGACCGTCAATGTCTCCGCCCTCGACCGCCACCGATCACATTGCACCGCCATGGTCCCTCCTGCAAGTGGTGAGCCCACTGGAGGGTGGACCCATGTACCAAAACCCTACCAAAGTAAATGAGGCGTGACAAGAAATATAATAACAGTAATAATAATCATAAAGAAAGTCCAAAACAAGTAAAGGCACATGTCCAGATTGTGACAGTGCCCCGGTCTAAGGAAGGACTCAAGACACACTAAAGAAAAAGAAAAAGGGACTCTTAAAACCGGGTGGGTGGTGCGAGACACAGGAGTTGAGGGCTTGAAATATGCCCCCCCCCCCACCTCCCAAACAGCTTGCAGCTGAGCCGGAAGAAACACAGTCCATCAGGTGGTCTGCCAGAGTCCACGGACCACCCGGCGAAGGGAGACAGTCTGTCGGGTGGTCTGCCAGAGCCCATGGACCACCAGGCGAAGGAAGACAGTCCATCGGGTGGTCATCCAGAGTCCATGGGCTCCCAACTGGAACTGCATGGCATGCCGGAGGGCTGCCCAGAGTCCAAGGGCCTCCGGACGGAGAGAAACAGTTTGCTAGGTGACTGAACAGCCACAGGAGAAACCCCAGGAAAGGGCAGAGGAATGTGCATCCCCTGGGACAAAAGCTGAAGACTACATGTTGGGGAGAGCAGGAACCACTGAAGTGTGCATGTGAGGGAGAGCTGCAGGCGGCGATGGACCTTGGACCACAGGCGATGAAGGTGAAGGGGTGTGCACCTCCTCGAGTGAAGGCGGCAAAAAATGAACCTCCTGCCACATTGACTGGAGAGCTGACACTTGGACCTCCTGCAGTGATGACTGGGGAGCTGGCACATTGACCCTCTGCAGCAACAACTGGAGAGCTGGCGCAAGGACCTCTAGCAAAGCCTCCTCAGATGTTGCCACCTTGGACCAGGATGAAGACGCAGAGGTTAGTGTAGTGTCTACACAGGAACCAGTAGTGGAGCTCAGCAGAGAGAGTCCAGAAGCAGATGGGAGCTGCAACTGGGTCCCCCCGCCAGCCGCAAGGCAAGACCTTTCAAGTATGGATTTTAAGAGAACAAAAGAGAGAACATGCCTTAACTCCTTCTTCACTGCTGGCGAGGACCCCAGTGACTCCGCCAGGACCACATCAGGCAAGATGGGCTCAGGAGATGCTGTTGAAGCCGGAGAGATGACCTCAGGAGATGGTACTGGAGTGACGACCTCAGGATGAGCTGAAGGGGTGAGGACCTCAGGATGAGTTGCAGGCAAAGCAGCAAGGGAGGAGGTCTGCAGGGAAGCGGGCAGGCGAGGAGATCAGCACAGAAACAGCTGAAGTGGAGCTCTGAAATGGTGAAGCTGATGGCTCAGCAGGTGAGGAACTCTGGAGCTGAGGAGCTGACGTGATAACAGGTGAGGAGGTCTGGAGCTGAGGAGCTGACTTGACAGCAGGTGAGGAGCTCTTGAGCTGAGGAGCTGACATGACAGCAGATGAGGAGCTCTGGAGCTGAGGAGATGGGGTGAAAGCTGGTGAGGAGCTCTGGAGCTGAGGAGCTGGCATGACAGCAGGTGAGGAGCCCTGGAGCTGAGAAACTGGTGTGACAGCAGGACTGGGGGGAAGGGGGAAGGGGCAAGGGAAAACTCCCATTCATACCTCCCCAGTTGATGCCAGTTAACCTAACCTGCATGTTTTGGGTCCTGCATGTTTTTTTTTTTTAATAATGTACACACAGCCCTTGGGCTGAAAACCCAAATGCTGGTAATGGCAGGCAACTCACAGTTAGCTGAATATGCCAAGGCAGTGGTGTGGAGAGAACGTCTAGCATGACATGCAGGACACAAGGACTACAACAACTTACAATTCCGCGATGAGAACAAAGGGCGGTGAGAATAAAAAGAGATGTGGATAATTCCAAAATAAGAAACAGCTGTGACAATTAGGGAGAGAACAGAACCGAAAAGAGATGAGCTATGGTACACCAGAAAAAAAAACAAGACACTGATGAGTTGTGCTTGGGGGAGGGGTCTTCCCCCACCCCTGCTGCCCTCCTTCTGCTGGGGGCCTGGGAGCCTGGCGGGAGGCCTGCGGCCCGTCATGTCAAAATCTCTGGGTGCTGCCGAATGAATAGGTGCGAGCAAGGGAGTGAGAGAGTGATTGAACAAGCGAGTAAGTGAGAGTGAGAAAGTGATTAGTGGAGATGGTGTGGCATTTAGCATGTCGGAGCATTTGAGGTGGTCCGCTGATCAGTCACTTCGGGTGGGCGTTGGGGGTGGTGGTCTGCTCTTGTGGCCGCAGATGCCCTGGGGCAGGTTGGCTGGGTTGTGGCTGCTGGCCTGAGCAGACGGTCTCCCCGGCCACTCCCGGGCACTGGTGCATGTTCATGCTTGCTGCATCTGCAGTGCGGCCACCCCAAGTAATAAGTGTGAATAAGTGTGGGGGAGAGCACAAGTGGATGTGAGTGGGTCAGAGCGCAAGTGAGAGTGTGTGTATGGGTGAGCGTGAGTGGGTGTGGGTGACTCTGAGGGCGAGTGGGAGTTGGAATCAAATTGAGCGGATACACGAGTGGGAGAGAGTGGGTGGGTCCGGGAGTGCGGGTGTGGGATTGTTTGGGGGAGAGGGCAAGTGAGAGTGAGTGAATGTGTGTGGGTGCAAGTGGGTGTGTATGAGAGCATGAGGGTGTGAGTGCGTGGGAATGGGTGTGTGTACTGGTCAGGAGCTGCTGGATTGAGGGGGTAGCACCTCCTGGCTGCGTGGGCTCCCCTGGATGGGGGGGGGGGTGACCCCCGTGGGGCCCCTGTGCCTTGCTGCCACTTTCTTTGGGCATGGGGCATGGGGATCACCGAGGTGTGTGGTGGTGGCGCTGTGGTGGTGGCGAGCCCACTGTGGGAGTGTCTGGGGGGCTCGCGCTGGGGATGTGGGCCATTCTCCATTCTAGGGCATGCGGGCGCCGGCCTCCCGGTGCCTGGGGCCCGGGGACTGGCATTGGTGCTGCTGGGGGGACAGGGGTTGGCCGGTCTGGGGGCAAGGGTCTGCCGCGCTGGCTGCTTGGTGGACCGGCCTCCCTCGGCCGTCCATCCTGGGCCAGATGCGTTGCTGTCCTGGGGCTTTGTCCTGCTTGCTCGGGGTTTCCGGGGGAGGGGGGTATAGCTGTGATTGGCGACCCTCTCCATGTGTTTCCTGGCAAACCACTCACATGCACACTTATTTGCATGCACTCTCATATACACGCACACATATGCACACACACACACACACACATACAGTATGTCTCTCCTTTAACAGATGCAGATACCAGACTCGTGTTGAATCCTCCTCAGTGGAAGAAATAGTCTATCTTCTGTTTGTTTCAGTTGTGTTAGTCTGTTTGTCTTCTTTGTCTGGTCCTCTCCCTTTTATTTCCCCCTCCCCAACCCCCACCCCCAGTCCTTCATGGGTAAAACAATTTAAATAAAGTATTCAAAGTTATTACAAGAGGAGTTTATAAACAATATACAGTTCATATATATGTACTGTATAAAACTCCTTTTGGCAAAATAAATCTGTTTGGCACAATAAGGGAAGCAGATTTCTGTTCTGCTCACCTAGCTGCTTGACAGGACGGGAAGGGGGGCAGTCGAGGCAGTGGTGTGGAGAGAACGTGTAGCGTGACGCGCAAGATACATGGATTACAACTACTTAGCAAGCTACAATGAAGACAAAGGGCGGTGAGAATAAAAAGAGATGTTGATAATTACAAAAAAAAACAGCTGTGACAATCAGGGAGAGAATGGAAACAAAAACAGATGAGCTATGGTGCACCGGAAGAAAACAAACGACACTGTCAAAATAAAAGACAACTGAGAACAATGACAGGGTGAGGAAAACACGATACCAAAACCCTACCAAAGTAACTGAGGACTGACAAGGAATATAAAAACCATAATTGTAGTAGTAATAATAATGAAGAAAGTCCAAAACAACAAAAGGCGTGGACATGGTCTCTGACCATATCCAAATTGTGACAGGAGGAGGTGGTCCACGGATGTGGAAATCTTGGCTTTTTAGCACATACTGCTGCCTCTGTGACCCAAAGCTTAAGTTAATTAGTAGAAGATGAACGGAGGAATAGATGGAAGGAGGGGTATAATGATACTGACGGTGATACTAGGCTGCCTCTTAAATGATCTCTATTTTATGCTCTTACTTTGTCTCAACATAGGCACACAGAGGCAAAAGTGGACTGGGACAATAAAGCATGATGGGCTAAGTGCCAGTTATGCTTCTTTCTTGCATTTTGAAGCCAAATGTTGTAGGCTTGTTTTAACTGATGAGAGTCACTTGTTTATCATACAGAGTCTAGCAACTTTGCATCCCCAATTCCAGCATTCTCCCTTAATTGGGTTTCCATCACTTCTGGCACAAGTCCCATCCTTCAAATGCTGTTTACATTAGAAAAGCTGTTTTACAAACACAGACAAAAGCTCTTTCTTTCTGGCTGTGTGGATTCAAACATCAAACTTTGAAGGTATATTACCTACTGAGCAAGCCATTTCCCCTTGGGGTCCCTAAAATTGTGGTCTTTATTTCGTTTTAATCACTCACAAAAAAATGAAACAAATTTAAATTTTTCTTGTCAGCCAGTTTCATCTAAATGAATTATGCTAAAAGAACATCCATCCATCCATCCATCTTCTTCTGCTTAATCCTTTTTGGGTTGCGGGGGGGGGGGGGGTGCTGGAGCCTATCCCAACATCTTTGGGCTAAAAATATCAATTTAATCTAACATTATAATGTTGATAGAAAATTGCTGTGAAACACTGATTTCTTTAAATAGTGTATTGTTGCATTTCATTCTCTTTCACTGATTGCACATTGTTTAGATGTGAGTTCATTCAAGTTCAATGTATTGTCTTTGTCCTCTTTCAATTGAAGGGCTTTGATCTTGAAGATAAGAAAATCTGTCAGTACAGCACAAGTTTCAACTCTTACCTCTCTCTCTCTCTCTCTCTCTCTCTCTCTCTCTCTCTCTCTCTCTCTCTCTCTCTCTCTCTCTGAGTGGGTGTGGTCGTGAGTGCGAGCTGAGAGCGTGTGACAGCGTGAGTGATTTATCTCAAATTTTTCTCTGTCTTTTTGTGTTAAAGGTTTTTTTTTCTGCTAAATAATCTTAATTTTTGTTGTCTTCTGTAGCTGGGGTGGGGTAGGCGTTTTGGGAGGGGGGTTTCTGCTGCCAGCTCTGCTGGTCAGCATGGTTTTGGAGCGAGGCTCCGGTTTTGAGCAGCTGACACGCCGCCATGCTGTCAAACTGACACCGGCTGTCAGCTGCTCGGTGGAGGAGTGTAGTCTGGCTGTGGGGGAGCTGGTCGGTTATAAAAGCATTAGATCAGCTTCTAGAATGAATAGTGCCGTGGTGATTTTCCTGGATAGTATTGAAAAAGTTAACCAGGTAGTGGAGAGCGGGGTTGTGATTAAAGACACACTGGTTCCTGTTCTGTCTCTGGTGAATCCCGCGAAGAGAATTACCATCTCAAATGTCCCACCATTTTTAAAGAACGAGCTGTTGGAGAAGGAGCTGTCGAGACACGGGCAGCTTTTGTCCCCGATTAAGCACATCCCTCTCGGTTGTAAGTCCCCGCGTTTAAAGCATGTCATGTCTTTTAGGCGACAGGTGCTCATGATTTTAAAGAATAGCGAGGAAAGCCTCAACCTCGTGTTTAAATACCGAATTGACGGCTTTGATTACACCATCCACGTCACCTCCGATAATATGAAGTGTTTCGGCTGCGGAATGGAGGGACATTTGATTCGATCATGCCCTCAGGGAGTGGGGGGTGATCACTCGGGGGAGGCCGCTAGTGCGGCCTCGGGGCCGTCTGGTGACGGAGCGGCTTTGCCGCCCTCCGAGGCTGATGGCGCTGCTGCGCCGTCGGGCGTTTCGGCCGAAGCCGCGGGGCCGTCTGGCGGCGGCGCTTCGGCCGAGGCCGCGAGGCTGTCTGGCGGCGGGGCGGCTTTGCCGCCCTCCGCAGCCGGCCTGTCGATCATAACTGAAACAGCAACAACAGTTAAAGCACATCGCGGGGCTGCTGCACAGACCAACATTGCAGACAAGGGTGAGATTACCGAGAGGGATCGCGCTGAGGATCAGACAGAGGAGCCAAATGAGGCCCAGGTAGATGGTGGGACCAGAAAGATGAATATAAAAGCACAGCACAGGATGAGCGAAAGACAGGAAGAGACAGCTACCAGGGTGGCTGAGTCAGTGTTGGAGGATGAGGATGACATCGAAATAGATGAAGAGTTATGTAAAATCTCCATCAAGCGGAAGAATTTGGAAACCAAACAGCAGAGGAGCAAAGTAAAAAGGGTTGTCAAAGACAGTTCTGAGGTTTCTCTATCTCAGCCAGATTCTTATGCTGGGTCTGAGATAGAGAGTGATGGTGAAAGCAGTGATGATGTGGCCAGTGGAGGCGGTTACCCCTTCACAAAAATACAGAAGTTTTTGCAGGACACTAAGGGGTCCAGAATGGTTAAAGTTGAAAACTTCTTCCCCGATCTAAAACGTTTTGTTGACTCTGCTTGGGCCTACATGAAAAATAGGGGAGAGCTTGAGCAGGAAAGTTTTACTGATCAGGAGATCTACAGACTAAAAAAGCTTGTACTAAAAGTTAAGAACCAAATTGCCCAGGATGATTAGTCTTTTATCGCTCATTCTTTCTTTTCTGTTTTTGTATTGGCTTTGCCCTCTTATACACATGTGTAGTTTTAATTTTGGCACACTCAACATCAATGGAGCAAGAGAAATGTCCAAGCGAGCAAGTGTTTTTACTCTTGCAGAATGCAAGAAAATTAATGTTCTGTTTGTTCAGGAGACTCATAGTTCTGAGGACAATGCTGCTGACTGGAGGAGGGAATTTCAGGGTGAAATTATTCTTAGTCATAGAAGCAGCAAATGTGGTGGGGTGGGTATTTTATTTTCTCGAGATTTTATTCCACTTTCTTATGACATTGATGAGATAATTGCAGGCCACATTTTAAAAGTTCGAGCTGTTTTTGAGAATGTGAAAGTTGTTTTTATAAATGTGTATGCTCCAACCGTAGGCACAGAAAGATTGGCCTTTTTAAATATTTTAGATGACACGATCAAAAATTGTAGTAATGATGACTTTTTATTTGTGGGAGGTGATTTTAATTGTACAGAAAATCCTCTTATGGATAGGAATCACCCAGAGCCACATGCTGCATCCAAAAGAGTTTTAAAAGGTTTCATAGAAGCTCATGATCTGTGTGATGTGTGGAGAAATTTTCATGGCAAGGCTAGACAGTACACGTGGAGCCATAGAAAGGACAATATTTTGTCCTTAGCTAGACTGGATAGGGTTTACAGTTTTAAGCACCATTTTAGCATTTTTAAAAGTGCTTTTATAGTCCCCGTTGGCTTCACAGATCATTCCCTGGTTCAGTGTTGTGTTTTTATCAAGAATATAAAGTGCAGTAGTGCATACTGGCATTTTAACACGTCACTTTTATCGGATAACAGTTTTAAAACTGCTTTTATGTTTTTTTGGAGTAATTTTAAATTGACAAAATCAAATTTTAGTTCTTTGCAGCAGTGGTGGGATGCAGGGAAGAGCCAAATAAAGAATCTGTGCCTACAGTATACTCGCAATGTCTCTGGAGACTTGGCCAGGTCTGTCAGGGACCTGGAGAGAGAAGTAGTGGAGCTGCAGTCTTTGGCAGGCTCCACAGGAGAAAGAGGACATTTTGAGGCCCTCAATGGTAAAAAGTCTGTTCTAACTGACCTACTGGGTGTGGCTGCCAGGGGCGCTGTGGTACGCAGTAGGTTCCAGAACATCGCACTAATGGACGCTCCATCTCATTTTTTCTTTGGTCTGGAGAGGAAGAATGGTCAGAGGAGGATGATCCACTCTCTCAGCTCCGAGGACGGGCGGCCGATCCATGAGTCTGCGGAGATCCGTCGCTTTGCAGTTGCTTTCTACAAGGATCTCTTTAAGAAAGAATTTGTTGAGAATCCACACGCACTGAGTCATTTTTTGACGGACTTGCCAAAAGTGATGGCTGGCGTGAATGCGGAGCTGGAGAGCGGGATCACTCTGCAAGAACTGGCAGTGGCTGTCCAGTCTCTTCAGTGTGGAAAAGCCCCAGGGATAGATGGCCTACCAGCGGAGTTCTACAAGGCGTTCTGGTCTGAGATCTGTGAGGACTTGCTGGAAGTACTGTCTGACAGTCTGCGGAAGGGTCACCTGCCCCTAAGTTGTAGGAGAGCAGTCCTCACCCTCCTTCCAAAAAAAGGCGACTTGAAAGACATTAAGAACTGGCGTCCGGTGGCCCTCCTCTGTACTGACTACAAAATTCTCTCCAAAGTGTTGGCTACCAGACTGAGGAAGGCGATGGAGCAGGTCATCCATGTAGACCAGACCTACTGTGTACCTGGTAGGTTGGTTACAGACAACATTTTTTTAATTCGTGATGTTTTGGACCTCTCCAGCTCATTGGTCAAAGAACTTGGTCTTATTTCAATAGACCAAGAAAAGGCGTTTGACCGAGTTGAACATCCATACCTTTGGCAGACATTAGAGGCCTTTGGTTTCAGCTCAGGGTTCATCGCCATGATCCAGGCTTTGTATAGAGACATTGAGAGTATTCTTAAGATTAATGGTGGTTTGAGTGCTCCTTTCAAAGTTGAGAGGGGTGTCCGACAGGGCTGCCCCCTCTCAGGTATGCTGTACTCTCTTGCCATTGAGCCCCTCCTTTGTAAACTAAGGCAAGGCCTCACTGGTTTTAAAGTCCCCGACTCTGACTCTGTTTTTAAAGTGTCTGCCTATGCTGATGACGTTGTTGTTTTTACAAGAAATCAAAACGATGTAGACTACCTTTTAAGAACTGTTAATCTTTTTGGTGAGTGCTCCTCAGCGAGAGTGAATTGGGGTAAGAGTGAAGCTGTTGTGGTGGGGGGGAGACCACAAAAAATTGCCCTACCTGGTGGCCTCTCGTGGACACAAGGTGGTTTTAAATATCTTGGTGTGTTTTTAGGAAATCAGACTTTTACTGAGAAAAATTGGGAGTGTTTTTTAGAAAAAACTGAAGGAAGACTAAAAAAATGGAAATGGATTCTGCCAAACTTGTCCTTCAGAGGTCGTGTTTTAATTATCAACAACTTGATTGCTTCAATGCTGTGGCATCGACTGTCTTGTCTGGACCCTCCACCCAATTTGCTGGCCAGAGTGCAATCTATAGTCGTGGACTTTTTCTGGGACCGTCTTCACTGGGTTCCACAGAGTATCCTGTTTTTACCGAGGGAAGAAGGTGGTCAAGGGCTCATCCATCTGGCCAGCAGGGGGGCTGTCTTTTGCCTGCAGTTCATTCAGCGACTGCTGAGTGGCCCCCTTGACCTTGTGTGGAGACCTATTGCCAGGGCTGTCCTGGCTCGCTGTGGAGGGCTTGGACTAGAGGAGTCGCTGCTTTTAATGGATTTAAGGGGCCAAAAACTCCCAGAACTTCCCCAGTTTTACCAAAGTGCTTTTAAAATCTGGGGACTTTTTAAAAAGAACTCTCCCCAGGCTTCCTTGTCGCCTTTCTGGCTTTTAAAGGAACCACTTGTGTTCGGGACCCGTTTTGATGTGGGCAATGTTTTAGGACCTTCTGTTTTAAAAAAGTTTATTTTTGCAAAGGTTACAACGCTGGGACATTTGGTGAATTTATGTGGTCCTAACTTGGACAATGCTGTTGCCCTGTGCTCGGCTCTTGGCGTCTCTTCAGTCAGAGTTATAATGAACTTGTTGAAAGATTGGAGAGACTGCCTGTCTGCAGAAGAACACTCTGCTATTGTTTTACACTGCGAAAACTCTGTACAAACTGCTGATGAACCTTTTCCTTTTAGTGTTTTATCTCCTGATTTTAAAGATGGCACTGGTGTGTTTTTAAACTCTGAGCACATTAACATTTGTGACTCTCCTGGTAAAAAAATGTATGGACTTTTGGTGAAAATTCTAAATGTGAATAAGTTAAAAGGTCGAGCTGATACACCATGGAGGAAACACTTGGGTCTGGGTCCTGAGGTGAGGCCTGCCTGGAGAGCACTCTATAAACCACCATTAACTAAGAAGGTTGGAGACCTACAATGGCGAGTTTTACATGGTGCTGTGGCTGTAAATGCTTTTATCTCTCTTTTAAACCCAAATGTTGTTGAGGTTTGTCCATTTTGTCCTCAGAAAGAAACTGTGTTCCATTGTTTTCTGGACTGTAACAGACTGCAATTGTTGTTTGTTTTTTTGGGGAAGCTGTTTTATCTGTTTGGAGAAGTCTTTTCCCAGCAGATTTTTATCTTGGGCTTTCCATATAGACAGAGGACTAAGAAAAAGAGTGAACTCTTAAATTTCATCCTGGGTCAGGCTAAAATGGCTATCTATGTTAGTAGGAAAAGAAAAATTGAACAACTGCTGGATTGTAATGTAAAAGACATGCTGGTTGGCATGATTAAGGCTCGAATAGTGATTGATTACAATTACTATCATCTGATGCAGAATGTTGAAACCTTTGAGGCTATGTGGTGCTTTAAGCACATCCTGTGTTGTGTTAAGGAGGGGAAAATTATCTATGGTATAATCCTGATGTAAGAAGCAAGTTTTTTGTTTTAGTTTTCCTTGTTTGGTTACTTGTGTCTTTGATTTCTTGTCAGTGAGACATTTTTCTTTTCCATTGCTTCTTTTAGTTGTTTTAGTTGTTGTGTTTTTCTGTTGAATTTGTGACAATAAAGGTGTGTTGAAAAATCAAAAATCTCTCTCTCTCTCTCTCTCTCTCTCTCTCTCTCTTGCCTCCTCCTTCTCTTTCATCCAAAATATGATGTCACTGTTGGTACAGTATTAAAAGAATGGTATTGTACTCTGATGGTTTTAGAGCTCTCCTGATTAAAGAAGATTAATCACCTCAAACTTTTCTGAAGTTCTTTATTTAGGTCTGACAGTGTTATTAAAATAACACAACATTTTTTAATTCTTAAAACTAACTAAAATCACTTTGGTTAAACAAGAACAATATAAGCTCAACCAATTCAATTTGGTCATGTTATTTGTACTAAACAAATTTACTTTCAACCGACATGTACAGTGGGGTAAAAAAGTAATTAGTCAGCCACCAATTGTGCAAGTTCTCCCACTTAAAAGATGAGCAAGGTCTCCAATTTTCATCATAGGTATACTTCAACTATGAGAGACAAAATGAGAAAAAAAAAATCCAGAAAATCACATTGAATGATTTTTAAAGAATTTATTTATAAATTATGGTGGAAAATAAGTATTTGGTCAATAACAAAAGTTCATCTCAATACTTTGTTATATACCCTTTGTTGGCAATGACAGAGGTCAAACGTTTTCTGTAAGTTTTTGCAAGGTTTTCACACACTGTTGCTGGTATTTTGGCCCATTCCTCCATGCAGATCTCCTCTAGAGCAGTGATGTTTTGGGGCTGTCGCTGGGCAACACGGACTTTCAACTCCCTCCAAAGATTTTCTATGGGGTTGAGATCTGGAGACTGGCTAGGCCACTCCAGGACCTTGAAATGCTTCTTACAAAGCCACTCCTTCATTGCCCGGTCGGTGTCTTTGGGATCATTGTCATGCTGAAAGACCCAGCCACATTTCATCTTCAATGCCCTTGCTGATGGAAGGAGGTTTTCACTCAAAATCTCACGATACATGGCCCCATTGATTCTTTTCTTTACACGGATCAGTCGTCCCGGTCCCTTTGCAGAAAAACAGCCCCAAAGCATGATGTTTCCACCACCATCCTTCACAGTAGGTATGGTGTTCTTTCTCCTCCAAACACGACAAGTTGAGTTTTTACCAAAAAGTTCTATTTTGGTTTCATCTGACCATATGACATTCTCCCAGTCCTCTTCTGGATCATCCAAATGCTCTCTAGCAAACTTCAGACGGGCCTGGACATGTACTGGCTTAAGCAGGGGGACACGTCTGGCACTGCAGGATTTGAGTCCCTGGCAGCGTAGTGTGTTACTGATGGTAGCCTTTGTTACTTTGGTCCCAGCTCAGTGCAGGTCATTCACTAGGTTCACCCGTGCGGTTCTGGGATTTTTGCTCACCGTTCTCGTGATCATTTTGACCCCATGGGGTGAGATCTTGCGTGGAGCCCCAGATCGAGGGAGATTTTCAGTGGTCTTGTATGTCTTCCATTTTCTAATAATTGCTCCCACAGTTGATTTCTTCACACCAAGCTGCTTACCTATTGCAGATTCAGTCTTCTCAGCCTGGTGCAGGTCTACAATTTTGTTTCTGGTGTCCTTTGACAGCTCTTTGGTCTTGGCCATAGTGGAGTTTGGAGTCTGACTGTTTGAGGTTGTGGACAGGTGTCTTTTATACTGATAACGAGTTCAAACAGGTGCCATTAATACAGGTAACGAGTGGAGGACAGAGGAGCCTCTTAAAGAAGAAGTTACAGGTCTGTGAGAGCCAGAAATCTTGCTTGTTTGTAGGTGACCAAATACTTATTTTCCACCATAATTTGCAAATAAATTCTTTAAAAATCAGACAGTGTGATTTTCTGGATTTTTTTTTCTCATTTTGTCTCTCATAGTTGAGGTATACCTATGACGAAAATTGGAGACCTCTCTCATCTTTTAAGTGGTAGAACTTGCACAATTGGTGGCTGACTAAATACTTTTTTACCCCACTGTACCTTTGTCCACTTAAGCTAATCTAACTACTTTTACCTAATTTTAATTTGTCAGCCGGTTCCATGAATTTAGTAGAACCAATGCATTCATTGTCATCGTTATTTATGAGCATATCAATAATGCACTTTACATTTTCGTGCCACTTAGTCCAGAAAAGTGAAGCTTTAATTACACCGAACAGTTGCAACAAGAATATAGACAACTCTTCTGGTACCAATGGAGAAAAACATTTACACTTTTAAACTGGCCTGTATAAACTAAACTGGGAAGACAATATGATTGTCCAACACGCACTACTCACAAAAAGATAGGGATAGTCGGCTTTCAGGTAAAATTTCAGGATGTACCTAAAATGCACTATAACCTTTACAGTTGAACTTAATTTGACCTTCACTAACTTTTTGAATGTACATGTCCAACTGTTAAATGTTTCACTACTTTTTGCATAACTTGCTGTTCTTTAACAAGGTACTTAACGGCAAAATTCACAACAGGTGTCTGATCCATGAATTTACCAACAAATGTTTTGGTTCAGTTAGAGTTGGTAATTAAAGAGTGTTCTTCATCATGCTGTTCACATTTTGAAATCATGAGACCAAGACATCACCTAACAATTGATCAATAGTACCGCACCATTGCAAGGCATCAAACGGGATGTTCTCTGAGGAAAGTGGCCACTGAGCTTAAATTGTTACAGAGTGTCATCAGCAGGTTGCAACAGAGATACAGAGAGACCGGAAGAGTCACAGAAAGGCATAGAAATGGACGTCCTTTGGCCACATCCAATGCTGATGACTGCTTCATTGTGAACAGTGCCTTGCTGAACCTGATGATGAATGCCACTCAACACCAGGCATATTTAAGTGGGTTGAGAGGCATCCAAGTGTTATGCTGGACCATTCGAAATTATTTACATCAGAACGGTCTGTGTGCTAGATGACTGGCAAGGGTACCTGACCACATCACCAAACACAGGCGTCATCATCTTTCATGGGCCAGGGAGCCTTTACACTGGACAAGGACAAGGGACTAGTGGACCTTGCTGCTGTTCTCTGATGAAAGTCAGTTCACAGTGAGCAGAAATAATTGCCACCAACGACATTGGAGATGTCAAGGAAAGTGCTATGCATCAACCGCTGTTGTCACCAGACGAGCCTTTGGTGGTGGTGGTGCTGTTACAGTCTGGGCAGGTGTGTCTAGTCATATACAGAACTGCCCTATACCTTGTGAATGGTACAGTGACAAGCCGATACTACCTCAAAAACCTCATTAATCCAGTCATTGTGCCCCTGCATGAACAACACAGGCCTAATTTCATCTTCATGGACGACAATGTTCCAGTTCATCAAGGTGGCATCATTAGGGGATGGCTGCTGGAGGCTAGGGTACCTCAAATAGAGTGGCCTGCACTTTCTCCAGACCCAAATCCCATAGAAAACCTATGGGATCAGCTGAGTCGCTGTGTAGAGGCTCGTAAACCTGCACCCCACAACCTTAATAACCTGAAGGCTGCCCTTCAAGAAGAGTGCCATGCCTCAGAAGACAATAAGTTGACTTGTGAACATCATGAGACGTCATTGTCAAGCTGTAATTGATGCTCAAGGGCACATGACAAGTGATTGAGACACTGATATTTTTTGTTCTGGTATACCCACCACTGTTGTTGGCTATTGTTTCAATTAATTGTTTGAGAAAAGGAAATCAGCATTGCAAGCTTCTACTTAAATGCCCTATTTTAATGAAATAATATCACTGTAGCATGAACTTTTTACATTTTTTCATCAATTTCACCTGAAAGCTAAATATTCATAACTTTTTGTGAGCAATATACCAAAAACATGCAAGTGTCAACTCTAAGTTACACCAGGTTAGTGGTACCAAATGATCACATCACAAAGTACTGTGAACCAAATCAAACGTCCTGTAAATTTTTTAACTGTTGTAACTGTTCCCAAGTATTTCTGTTTAACTTTTTCTCCTCTAAGTTAGGCCTAAAATATAACTGTGCCTCTTCCATGTCCCATGCAGAAAAAAAAACAAAAAAACAATTTAACATATTAGATTGCATACAGCGGGGAAAATAAGTATTGAAAATGTCAACATTTTTCTCATTAAACATATTTCTGATGGAGCCATTGACTTGAAACTTTCACCACATATCAATAACAACTCAAGTAATCCATACATACAGAGAAATCAAAGCAACTGTGTTCACAAAACAAGTCATATTTAATAAAGTGGAATGACAAAGGGAATGACTATTGAACACATGAAGAAAAAGAGGCACAAAAAGGCATAGAAAGCCAAGAAACCAGCTGAAATCCATCAGAATATAGGAAGCCATCTCATCCCCCAGCAGTGCAAATTAATTTCAGCTGGTTAAGTCCTGACTGATAGCCTTTTAAAAGGTTTGTCAATATCAGATTGTCACACCACAAAGAACTCATGATGGGTAGAAGCAAACAGCTCTCTCTAGACCTACACAACCTTATTGTTACAAAACATAATGATGGCATTGGTTACAACGCACATTTCTAAACTGCTGAATATTCCAGTGAGAACTGTTGGAGCCATATTTCGGAAGTGGAAAGAACATCATTTTACCATAAACCTGCCACGATCAGGAGCTACTTACAAGATTTCTGACAGAGGAGTCAAAAAATGATCAGAAAAGTCATCCAAGAACCAAAGGTCACTTATGGAGAGATCCAGAAAGACCTGTTGCTGACACTGTGAGACACTGTGAGCATCACATTCTTTGATTTCTCCAGTGCCTTTAACACCATCCAGCCACTGCTGCTGGGTGAGAAGCTGTGGGTGATGGGGGTCGACAGCTCTGTGATCTCCTGAATAACTGACTACCTGACAGGCAGGCCACAGTTTGTCCGGCTGGGCAGTGTCTTGTCTGACGTGGTGGTTAGTGACACGGGAGTTCCACAGTGGACTGTGCTCTCTCCTGTTCTCTTCACCTTATATACCACTGACTTTCAGTACAACACTAAGTCATGTTACCTGCAGAAATTCTCTGACGACTCAGGTGTTGTTTGGTGTATAAGAGGGGGAGAGGAGGGGGAGTACAGGGCACTGGTAGACAGATTTGTGGAGTGGACAGAACAGAATCACCTGAGGCTGCATGTCAGCAAGGCCAGAGAGATGGTGATTGATTTCAGGAAGAGGAGGGCACCTTCAAAGCCACTGCAGATTAGGGGGGAGGATGCGGAAGTGGTTGAGGAATACAAATGCCTGGGTGTCATGATCAGCAATGGGCTGGACTAGAGATGCAACATCGATGCTGCGCACAAGAAAGGGATGAGCAGACTCTACTTCCTGAGGAAGCTGAGATCCTTCAATGTGTGCAGCAGGATGCTGGAGCTTTTCTACCAGACCACTGTCACCAGCGCCATCTTCTTTGCTGCTGTCTGTTGGGGTAGCAGTATCAGACCCAGTGACACCAACAGACTTGACAAGATTATCAAGAGGGCTGCATCTATAATTAGTCTCAGGCTGGAGACTTTTGAGACTGTGGTGGAGAGGATGATGCTAAATAAACTGTGATCCATCATGGACAATTCAATTCAATTCAATTCAATTCAACTTTATTTATATAGCGCCATTTCACAACAACAGTCATCTCATAGCACTATCTCATAGCACTATCAACTGTAGGATCATCCCCGGATCATCCCCTCCACCACACACTGGACAGACAGCAGAGCACTTTCTTCAGCAGACTGCTACAGCTTCGCTGTTAAACAATTAGGTACAGGAAATCATTCCTGCCACATGCCATTTCACTGTACAATAACTCACTCTGATATTGTACTGTGGTCATAGCTATGCTGCCATACTGCACCTTACAGTCTAATAGGTACCTCACATCTCACTCTGCTCCTTATAGTCCTGCATTGTACAGTGGGTATGAGTCATGTGTCTATCCACCTTATTCCAAGTCCCCATGATGCCTTGTGTGAATTATGGTAGCAACTCCCGGTACTAGTTTAGAACATATGGTTGTCACTGAAGTGGGACACTTTTAAAAAACAATGACTTTGGCATCAGAAATGCAGGAACACGACCTCTTGCACCTCAAAACAGTAACATAATCATACCACTTCCCACGACTATCGAGGGATGGAAAGATGATCGTAAAAAGTGGCCTCGTACACAGTAGCTCTGTTAGTTAGCGCCGCTGCTAAGATGCTAATGATGTAAACAATATTTTAGCTAGGCTGAAAACTTGCGTTTGATCGGTCGGGAGTTATGTCTTCTGAAAAAACATAGGTATTTTTAGAAAGTACAATTTCTAAGCTTTAAAATGATACCAGACACTCTGGGGTTTCCTGGGACTTTGCTGTTAGCAAAGAAAGAAAGAAAGAAAGAATGAAAGAAAGAAAGAAAGAAAGTCATGATTTATGACTTCGCGTGCCTGTAGAGCTCGTAATAGCACGGCACACATTCAACACTGTGCTTGGGGGTTTTTAATTCAGGGTAAAACGTCAGATCTGTGACACTCATACAAGTGAAAACATACCTGGCTCTTGTCTTGACGTCTGTCCTGTGTCTGTCCCACTGATCTCAGGAACAATCCTTTAGTTTTCAGTGCATGATCTACTCATTGCTGTTGAAGCCATAGATTGAGCTGTGCTTATCTCTGAGGAACCTCACACAACTAAACATTCAAAAATACAAAAACTACAAGTGCTGAAATTAGCTGTCACTTGAGTGGAAAACACATGTGTGGACTATACATTAAAATGAATTTGAAAAACTTTTTGAAACGATATTTTAAATGCCCCTGCTACTCCACTCAAACTGACTGATTTTCCACTGGGTCAGCCGAAACTGGAAGTTCCGTCCATAACCGTTCCTACAGCGGCACCCCCAGGAATAAGGTGGATACACGTCACCATCTATTCATCTATGATGTAGATTGGCTTTCTTTTAGTAGTTTTACTTTCCATGGGTAATCCCTTTGTCTGTTATGCTGTGTGTATTTCTGTCATTTGGTTGTCTACTGTCATGCTGCTGTTACACTGCAATTTCCCAGTTTGGGATCAATAAAGTCTATCTATCTATCTATTTTTTTTTTTGAATGCAAAAGATGCAATAGACTTACACAATGGTCCTCTCCGGCATACAACTAGGAACATACCGGTCGCTATGGAGGGTGAGAATATGTATGGGCACATAATCATACCATGTAGGATAACTAAATAGACGGTTATGCTGTTTCATCCCACCTAGCAACAATGCTCTGCACTGTGTGTGTTTATATATTTACATATTTATTCCATCTAGCTACAATGCTCTGCACTGGGTGTGTTTATATTTATATATCTATATATTTATTCCATCTAGCTACAATGCTCCGCACTGTGTTTTTATATATCTACATATTATTCCATCTAGCTACATTGCTCCGCACTGTGTGTTTATATACTTGCATATTTATTCCACCTAGCTGCAATGCTCCATACTGTGGGTGTTTATATATTTACATATTTATTCCATCTAGCTACAATGCTCTGCACTGTGTGTTCATATATTCATATATTTATTCCATCCAGCTACAATGCTCTGCACTGTGTGTCTGTGTGTGTGTGTGTGTGTATATATATATATTTTATAGTAATATGTACATATGTATATTAGCTGCTCTTGCTTGCTTGTTTTTTCTTGCCTTCTGATTGTTGCTCTGAGTGTTGCTATCCCTGTGCTGTTGCAATCCTGGAATTTCCCCTTTGTGGGACTAATAAAGGCTTATCTTATCTTATCTTATCTTATCTATCTATCTATCTATCTATCTATCTATCTATCTATCTATCTATCTATCTATCTATCTATCTATCTATCTATCTATCTATCTATCTATCAATCTATCTAAAACAAGTAATGCACTCAACCGACATGGGCTCTATGTCCGCTCACCTCGCAAGACACCATTGCTGAAGAAAAAGCACGTTGAAGCTCGTTTAAACTTTTCTGCACAGCATTTGGGCAAGCCAGTAAAATACTGGGAGAATACAATCTAGTCAGATGAGTCCAAAATTCAACTTTTGTGGATGTCACAACACACAGCATGTTTGGAGGAGAAATGAGACTGCACATCAGCCCTAAAACACCATACCAGCAGTGAAGTTTGGAGGTAAGAGCATCATGGTGTGGGGGTGTTTTTCAGCACATGGTACAGGCAGACTTCATATAATTGAAGGAAAGACTAATGGACAAATGTACAGAGACATCCTTGATAAGAACCTGCTGCCAGCTGCCAAGATGCTGAACATGAAAAAAGGATGGACATTTCAGCAAGACAAGGATTCCAAACACACAGCCAAGGAAACTCTCAGCTGGATAAAGAGAAGGAAAATAAAGCTTCTAGAATTGCCCAGTCAGTCATCTGACCTGAATCCAATTGAAAATCTATGGAACGAACTGAAGATCAGAGTTCATAGAAGACAACCTGAGAACCTTCAAGACTTGAAGACGGACTGTGTGGAAGAATGGGCTAAAATCACTCCTGAGCAATGCCTGCACCTATTTTTTCCATACAGGCGGCATATGGAAGCTGTTATTACCAACAAAGGCTTTTCTGCTAAATATTAAATGAATTTCACCAAATGCGTTCAATACTTTTTCCCTGTGTCTTCTACTTTATTAAATATAACTTGTTTTGTGAACACAGTTGCCTTGATTTCTTTGTATGTATAGATTACTTGGGTTGTTACCAGTGTTGGTCAAGTTGCTAAAAATAGTAACTAATTTCAGCTACTAGTTAGTTCTTTTCAAAAATAATTGAGTTACTTTATCAATTACTGTATGGTTAAAGTAACTAGTTACTTGGAAAAGTAACTTTCACGTTACTTTTGAATGCATACTTAAATCATCTTGCACACATAGCAAGATAATTTAATTAATGGATTACATTAAGGGCTTATTAATGTCAGGCTGAAAACAAACTGTTTCAGACAGAACTTCACAGAAAGTTTTTTTTTTTTTTTTTTTTTAATGCTGCTATTGCTGCACATGTGTCAGTGTGGGACATAAAAGATGTTCATTTATGTTACCTTTATGTTATGGATTCAGCCAATGTGCGGTGATCCAAAGAAAATGTTAATTTTCCACAGTCCAAACATCTGCTGTGGCAGATACAGTACATGATCCAGTCTCTTAAATTCCTTCAAATGCCATCAAAATCCATTTTTGAATAATCTTATCCTGTAGTAGTAGGTATGTAAATGTGTTTTAACGTCAGGGGATCACAGTCCAGCATTTTGATGGAGAGTTACCATTATCATGTCTTCATTCTGTAATGACGTATCTTGCAATCAGTTGGTTTAATTCTTGCTGGGTCACAAACTGTCCGGATGCATACCTGTGATTGAAATCCAGCCGTAGATGGTCAGATAAGAGTATTTCCACTTTACATCCTGCTGTGGGATCCACTTCACAGTTTTAGTTTTTAGCATAGCTAGCAGTTACTTAGCGCTAGCTTTGCTGGAGCCTGTTGCTGTTTTCAGGCACTTCTGAAGAGAGCTCAATCGGCAGTTAGTTTGCAACCCATTAATATGCTTCTGTCCATAACTGCAAAAAAGAAAAATAATCTGTGTATGTCAACAAAAACAAAGTAACTTCATCTCTTCCTCCATTCAGTAATGAAGACCCAGCTCTCTTCAACAGGTCACGTCGACTGACAGCTCGTCTCACCTGCAGTTGTGTCAGTTTGTATGTTCATTTATTTGAGCTAAAAATATCTATCCATACTCATAAAACAAGTAACACATCTGATCAAATTTCAGTAACTGTAATGCATTACTGAATTTTAAAACAGTAATTTTGTTACACAACATGCTACTGCAAAAGTAGTGGCGTTACAATAATGTACTGGTTGTTACGGATATCTGGTGAAAATCTCGGGTCAATGGCTCTATTGGGCGGTGCGGTGGCGCAGTGGTTAGCACTGCACCAGCACAGCAACTCACCCTTGGCCATGGGATCCCTGGTTCGATCCCAGCCCCTGACCAACAGTGATCTGTGTGGAGTTTGCATGTTCTCCCCGTATCTGCATGGGTTTACTCCGGGATTTCTCCGGTTTCCTCCCACAGGCCAAAAACATGCAGGTTAGGTTAATTGGAGACTCTGAAGTGGCCCTAGGTGTGAATGTGTGTGTGAATGGTTAAGGGAAAGCGCTGTACCGTGGCTGCTTCATCCATCCAGGTGGATGCCCTCAATTTCCCCTCTGGGGATCAATAAAGTATACAAAATCAAAAAAAAAATAAAAATCAAAAAATCTATCAGAAATATGTTTCAGGAGAAAAATGTTGACTTGTTCAATGCTTATTTTCCCTGCTGTATGTATACACATGAAACGGTCATTGTTGCCCACAACAGACTGCTATGGTGATGATGATGATGCGTACACATACTACATATTAGATTTCAAACAATTGCTATGCTTAGCATGTTTCAGTGTGAGCTATCATGCTTAATGTCCGCTTATTTAAAAGATCACTGAGAAGTCAATATAAAGACACATTCTGTTTATACAGTGGAAACCAGATGTTTACATACACTGAATAAAAAAGATAACCTTTTTTTTCTCACTGTCTGACATTAAATCAGACTAAACTTTTCCTGTTTTAGTTCATTTAGGATAACCAAAATTATTTCTATTTGCTAAATGATTTTTATATTTGTTATGTCTTGGTGCAACAGAGGCATACAGTAATCATTCAGTGTGTGTGTGTGTGTGTGTGTGTTGCCAGCTTTTTAGCTCGCCTGGTCAAAATCAAGTGGAATTAAAGGCTTATATCATTATATCACCATATTTTCTCAACTTTTAATTTGCCACAATTTCGAGATAAGGCTTTGTTTTCAAAATAAACACAAATATAACTCACCATTATACTCTGAATGGAGTCGTGAAAAAAGGTATTGTAATAACTAGTCCGGGCCAGTAGAGCTCACACCGAGGGAGCTGCATCTTGATGCTTTCAATATTAAATAATTTTTGAGAGAATTTTTGTATTACTTTCTTCAATGTCAAAAGTGTACATATACACTAAGATTACTATGGCTTTAAACAATTTTGGAAACTTGAGATGATGTTGATGTCATAGCTTTGGAAGCATCTGCTAGGTTAATTCACAACATTTGAGTTAATTGGAGGTACACCTGTGGATGTATTTTAAGGCACACCTCAAACACACTGCTTCCTAGTGTGACATCATGGAAAAATTAAAAGAAATCAGGAAGAGAATTATGAACCTCCACAAGCCTGGTTCATCCTTGGGTACAATTTCCAGATACCTGATGGTGCTGCATTCATCTGTTCAAGCAATAATACACAAGTATGGGAATGTTCAGCCATCATACCACCCAGGAAGGAGACGGGTTCTGTGTCCCAGAGATGTTTCAGTGTGAAATGTGCATATCAATACCAGAACAAAAGCAAAAGACCTTGTGAAGATGCTGGCTGAAGCTGGTAAAAGAGCATCATTATGCGCAGTGAAAAGTCCTGCACATGGGCTGAAAGAGAACTCAGCGAGGAAGAAGCCATTACTCCAAAATTAAAAAAAAATTAAAAAAAATCCAGATTACAGTTTGCAAATTAAGAGTTTGTTTGCAAAAACCGATAAAAGCCACTTCCATGAAAATTTCACTCTTTACATCAAACAACTGTTAACGTTACCTACTTGTAGAAGTTCAAATCGTTTTGTCTCAAAAGCTGATATATCCTATGTTATAGACACTACAAATTCATGTTTATTTTTTATTTTTTTCAAAAGCCAATAAACGCCCACAGCATTTTTTTTTTTTTTTTTTTTTTTACAAAAGCAGATAAATCCACAGGGCAAATCAGCGCTTGGTATTTGGGGTACGTGACTCATCTTGGCTGCTTTCCAGGTCTGCTCACTCTGACTGATTTCCCTGGCTGTGTTCGGAATGTTCACTCACTCACTCCCTCCCTACTCGCTATATAGTGAATTTAGATATAATGGACTATACAGTAAACTCAATATAACAGTACAATTAACACTACTGACAACAATACAATCGGACACTACTGGGCTTGTTTTTGCAGCATGGTTAATGACATCATCATGTGAGAGTAAAATGTAACAGACTAATGGTGGTAAAAAAAAAATGAATACTTGCATGTAATTTGTGTAAATATGTATTAAATCAAATTATTTTTGCTGAATTATTAAATATAAATACATTAAGGTAGTTTAAGTTGTGATGTGAAGTTCTTCTCTCACTCATTCGTTGGCTGCGCATTCACTATAGTACACTATATGGGGAAGGAGTTTCGTTTTACCAGCCTTATTGCTTTTCTTTTTATACTGTGTACACCAAAGAAGAGAAAGAGAAACGCCATTTCAGTTCTCCTGTATGTCCTGTACATATAGTAGTGTTGACAATAAAATATTTGAATCTTGAATTATAGCTTTATCATAGCTATATTATACTATTTTATTGAGTGGATATGCCTAAATCAGTGTGTCAGTCATACTACACTGATGCTTATAGACATTCAAGTATGTTCCAGACAAAATATCATGGCTTCCGGAACTTATCTGTTTTTGCAAAAAAAAAAAACAACAACAAAAAAACAAAAAAAACGTACTGTGGAGAGATTAATAACCAGACCAAGTGTTCACAGTATAAGAGACTTTATTCTCACTCCATTTCTCTCACATCCACCAGAGTCAAAAGAATTAAACACACATGTTGCAATCACTCCCTTTTATCACTCCACACCTCCACTACGAGAGGTGCTGCATTTACATATTAATCCCCCATTATACTCTCTGTCCCCCAGCACCTTTGATCCGCTAAGCCGTTCAGTCTGAGGGGAAAACTACTGCGTGGGTCCCCACTACCCCCCCACCCCCGAGTCTCAGACTGAGTCTTAACCGCATGTCCTTTGGGCTTCAGCCTCCGCCCATATCTGCTGTAACGGGGAGTCTCCGGCTCCGAGGCGCTGCTGTGCCAGTGGGGGGTTCCTGGGGGTATGTCCGTCTGTGGGGGGACATTGTGGGGGGGGACCTTCAGCATGCTCATGTGACTGGTCTGAATCAGAATGAGAATCAGAATCAGAATCAGAATGAGATTTATTGCCATTGTTCATGTAGTACACAAACTAGGAATTTGTCTCGGTGCAATGCTGCAACATTAAACATAGAGTAACACTAAAGATAAAAACTATGCATGCAATAAAAGGTAGAATAAGAATAAGTAATGCTAATCTATGCAATTTTTAAATATATTAACAAGAGCAGCAGATATTATGGAGCTCCACATAGTGCAGTCGGCAATGCAAAAAGAAAACAAGTGACAATTGTCATGAGTCCGGTTGAGCTGCTGGACATAGTGCACGAGAGTCTAATAAGTCACTTAGTGTTCAGCAGTCTGATGGCAGAGGGGGAGAAGCTGTTCATGTAGCGGGAGGTTTTAGTCTGAATGGACCGAAGTCTCCTGCCTGAGGGGAGGGGGGCAAACAGTGCGTGTCCAGGGTGTGAAGGGTCGGCTATGATCCGACCTGCACGCCCCCGGGTCCTGGAGATGTACAGGTCCTGGAGGGATGGGAGCTTGCAGCTGATCACCTTCTCAGCAGTGCGCACAATGCGCTGCAGTCTTAGTCTGTCCCTGGCGGTGGCTCCTGCGTACCACACGGTGATGGAGGTGGTGAGGATGGACTTGATGATGGCCGTGTAGAACTGCACCAACATCTTGGTGGGCAGTTTGAGCTTCCTCAGCTGCCGGAGGAAGAACATCCTCTGCTGGGCCTTTTTGATGAGGGAGCTGATGGTCGGCTCCCACTTGAGATCCCGGGTGATGGTGGTGCCCAGGAAGCAGAAGGAATCCGCAGTGGTGATGGGAGAGTCTGAGAGGGTAAGGGGGAGCAGAGGGGCTGTGACTTTTCTGAAGTCCACGATCATCTCCACTGTCTTCAGAGCGTTTAGCTGCAGGTTGTTGTGGCTGCACCAGGACACCAGCCGGGCCACCTCTCTCCTGTAGACGGACTCATCGCCGTTGGAGATGAGCCCGATGAGGGTGGTGTCATCCGCAAACTTGATCAGCTTGACAGACTGGTGGCTGGAGGTGCAGGAGTTGGTGTACAGGGAGAAGAGCAGGGGGGAAAGTACACAGCCCTGGGGTGATCCGATGCTGAAGCTTACAGAGTCCGAGACAGTCTTTCCCAGCCGCACATGCTGCCTCCGGTCTGTCAGGAAGTCGGTGATCCACCTGCAGAGGGAGTCAGGCACGTTGAGCAGGGACAGCTTGTCCTGGAGCAGAGCGGGGCAGATGGTATTGAATGCAGAGCTGAAGTCCACAAACAGGATCCTGATGTAGGTTCCCGGAGAGTCCAGGTGCTGCAGGAAGGAGTGGAGGGCCAGGTTGACTGCGTCGTCCACAGACCTGTTGGCTCTGTAGGCGAACTGCAGCGGGTCCAGGAGGGGAGTGGTGAGGAGTCATTTACCTGGGGAGTTCTCAGTGGGGATCTTCCACACCGAGGAGCTCGGGCCAACACCACCTGTTCGTCTGCTAAAACAAAGGCGGGCTTAAGGCTGTCTATGCAGACTGTTTCCCTGCATCCCCCTAAGTCTAGCACAAAATGTTTGTCCCCGGGTTCCAGCACTCTGAACGGGCCATCGTAGGGCGGGCGCAATGGGGGCCGGTGGGCATCATGCCTGACAAATACTAACGCCGCGTCCTTCAAGGTCTTTGGCACAAAAGCACGTTGAAAACAGTGGTGGACCGGACCGGGTACCGTCCCTACCACTGCGCTACGCGGTGAAAGTGGGGATGGATCGGTATTCGGCGCCTGGCTGTCCTGTAAAAATTCCCCTGGGAACCGCAGTGGCTGGGAAAAAACCAGCTCTGCTGGGGAGGCTGCCAAATCCTCCTTCAGTGCTGAATGCAACCCTAATAGAACCCACAGCAACCGGTCCACCCAATTTGCATCCGTCAGCAAAGCCCTGAGCGCTGCTTTAAGCAATCTGTGGAAATGCTCGCATAACCCATTGGCCTGGGGGTTGTACGCGATCGTGTGATGGATTGTGATGCCCAGGCTCCAGGCCATGGTGGACCAGAGGTCGGAAACAAATTGCGGGCCCTGATCGGATGTGATATCCGAAGGGGTGCCGAAACGTGCCCCCCATGTTGTCAAAAAAGCGCCTGCAACTTCTGCGGACCCAGTGGAAGCTAGCGGGACTGCTTCAGGCCAGCGCGTGGTGCGGTCCACCACTGTCAGGAGGTGCGTGAACCCCTGCGATGACGGGAGAGGGCTCACGAGGTCCACGTGAACGTGGTCGAACCTCTTAGCCAGGATATGGAACGGCTCCAAGGGGGCCTTTGTGTACCTGTGCACTTTGGCTCGTTGGCACGCTACGCAGGCTGAAGCCCACTCTTTCACCTGTTTGTGCAGGCTTGGCCAGACGAACTTCACTCCCACCATTTTGACTGACGCGCGCACTCCTGGGTGTGCCAGGGAGTGAACCAACTCAAAAACGCGGCTGCGCCAAGCGCGTGGGACCACCGGGCGTGGGAGGCCTGTGGAGACGTCACAGATTGGGGGGGGCCCCCGTCTTGCAGCACTCTGCTCTCCAGCCTTAACCCTGTTGGTCCAGACTGGAGCACATAAACGTCTGCATCGCCAATCTGCTCCACAGCCATGGCTGTGTAATCTATCCCAACGTAGACTGGGGCCACTAATGCGCGCAAGAGGCAGTCCGCCACCATGTTGAGTTTATCGGCCACATGCTGAATGTCGGTCGTAAACTCCAAGCTGTCTCTGCTGCTGGCCTGACCACGGTTCCGAAACCTTTGCCATCGCGTACATTAGCAGCTTGTGGTCCACAAACGCAGTGAAGATGCGCCATTCCAACCAGAACTGGAAGTGGCGCATGGCCTGGTGGAGAGCCAGTAACTCTCTGTCGAACGCGCTGTATTTACGCTCACTGTCGCACAAAGACCTGCTAAAAAAGGCGAGCGGCTGCCAAGAACTGGCGACGCATTGCTCCACGACGGCCCCTATGGCCACGTCCGAGGCGTCGGTAGTGAGCGCTATCCGAGCCACTGGGTCCGGGTGCGCCAGCAGTGCAGCATTCGCCAGGGCTGTTTTAACCTCAGAGAACGCCTGCTCCTGCTCAGGAGTCCAGTAGACTCTGTCCGCCGGTTTCCGTTTCTTGAACGCGGCGTACAACGGCTGCATGAGCTGGGCTGCTCGGGGGAGGAAATGGTTATAAAAGTTAACCATCCCCAAAAACTCCTGCAGCGCCCTGACCGTCTGAGGCCGGGGAAAATCTGCTACCACGGGCACTTTGTCCGGTAAGGGTATCACACGCTCCAGTGAGATGTGGTGGTCCAAAAAATTGATTCCCGTCACCTCGAACTGGCAATTCGCCAGGTTGATTATTCATCTGTGCTCCTTCAACCTCTGGAAAACTGTCCTGAGGTGGGCTACGTGTTGGTCCTCGGACGCACTGGCCACCAGGATGTCGTCCAGGTAGACGAACACAAACGGCAGACCGCGCAACACCACATCCATCATGCGTTGGAAAGTCTGCGCCGCGCCTTTCAACCTGAAAGGCATGCGTAAAAACTCAAAAAGACCAAACGGTGTTATTACTGCCATTTTAGGTATGTCCTCAGCGTGCACTGGGACCTGGTGGTAACCGCGGACCAGGTCTATCTTGGAAAAAATGCGTGCCCTGGTGAGGTGAATGGAAAAATCCTGAATATGGGGGATCGGGTAGCGGTCTGCGTTGTGGCGTTGTTCAATCTGCGGAAATCTCCTCACAGTCGCCACAATCCCTCGGCTTTAGGAACCATATGTAGTGGGGATGCCCATGGGCTGTTTATCTGATGATGCCCAACTTTTCCATGTTGGCAAACTCCTCACGTGCTATGGCCAGTTTAGCTGCGTCCAGGTGATGAGATCATGCGAAAACTGGCGGCCCCGTGGTGGTAATGAAGTGTTCCACCCCATGTTTAGTGACGGTTGCCTAAAACATCGGGACCGTGAGTGCTGGGAACTGGTTGAGTAGTGTGTGGAACTTACCCCCTGGAGCTGTGACGTTGGCTAGTGTTGTTGGCCCAGTTCCTCGAGCTGTACAGGGCAGAGAATCAAAAAACATAACGTTAATCAGGTGTCTGTTAGCCACACTGACGAGTAGTCTGTGTGTACACAAAAAATCAGCACCCAAAATGGGGTAGCTGCATGCCGCTATGACGATTGGATGGCAGGATGAGGCTCTTTTGGGAGCCGGAGTCCACGAGGAACCGTCTCCCCGAGCGTGAGTCTGTCACATAGAGCAGCTTGCTTGCTTCGCCGGCGGTCACAGCTGCTACCGACTGCCGGCCCTTGCATCTCCCGAGTGCTTGAATTTGCACGGTGGCACGCATCGGCGTGCATCTTCTCCAAAACGGCGGTGGTAGAAACAGAGTGTGTCTCTCCAGTGCTTCTTGGCCTCCACTGCCGCCACCGTCGCTGGCTCCTCACCTCCGCTAGCCGTCTTGATGGGTTCTGATGCCACAGCGTTCACTGTGAGTGTTCTGGTGGCGAGGATGATCTGATCTGCCTCTTCGGCTAGTGACCGGTAGTTGCGCGCGGCCAGCAGCGGCAAATTGGCAAGGACTGCCCTGGCTGCTGTCGGGAGGTTACATAGAAAAAGGTGGGCAAATAGGAAATGCCCATCATCTGCGCCCATCAACGCCATCATCTTCTCCATCAATTCGACCGCCGACCTGTCTCCCAAGTCGGAGCGCATAAGGAGCCTCTCCGCTCTCTCACAGTCCGAGAGCGTGTAGCGCCAGGTCAGCGCGGTTTTGAGAGCACCGTATTTGTTGCGGGCTGGGGGCTTTTGGAGCAGGCTCGCCACCTGCTGCGTTGTGTGTGCGTCCAGTGCTGCAACCATGTAGTAGTATCTGGTGTCATCTGCCGTTATTCCCCGGAGCACGAACTGGGCCTCTGTGTGAAGGAACCAAGACTTCGGGTTGTGTAGCCAAAAGTCTGGGAGTTTGACCGAAACGGCGCACATGTTGCTGACTCTTCCTGTCCGGGTCATCTCTGGGGTGTTCGACTCGTGTTCCATTATGCATCTAGGGTCACCAGTGTGGAGAGATGAATAACCAGGCCAAGCGTTCACGTTATAAGGGACTTTATTCTCACTCCATCTCCCTCACATCCACCAGAGTCAAAAGAATTAAACACACACATTGCAATCACTCCCTTTTATCACCCCACACCTCCACTACGAGAGGTGCTGCATTTACATATTAATCCCCCATTATTCTCTTTGTCCCCTAGCACCTTTGATCCGCTAAGCCGTTCAGTCTGAGGGGAAAACTACTGCGTGGGTTCCCCACAGTACTAATAAATTGCCAAAAAGTAACAATGAGTTGATGGATTTTTTGCTTTATTATGTCTGAGATACTCATATTTCAAGTGACCATGTCTTAGAAGAAGATTTGGAAATACTAACACCTCTGACAGATGAAAAAGTGTTTTTTTTTTCTCATTTTGAACTGAACTGGATTTATCTGTTTTTGCAAAAGAACTCTTCAAATGCACACAAGGACAAAGATTTAAATTTTTAGATACACGTACTGTGGTTTGATGAAACTAAAGTAAAACTGTTTGGCCATAATGACCATTGCAACATTTGGAGGAAAAAGAAGGAACCTTCCTAACCTGAGAACACTATCCTAAATAGAATAAGACTTTATTAATCCCGCACTGCGGAAATTCATTTGCCATAGCAGCACAAAATCAGAAAAGAAGAACGGAAACCAAAACTAAAAAATAATAATAAAAAGAAATAAAAACACAAGCTCAATAATATTTAAAATATGTACAAATTGTACTATATACATCAATAAAAATAATATACATACATTCACGTTTATGGCAAGTAATATATCTTATGTGTATATTATACAGTCTAACTGCTGTCGGGATAAAGGGCCTGCAGTAATGTTCAGTCCTACACAGTGGCTGTAATAGTCTACTACTAAAGGAGCTGCTCAGGGCCTCCACAGACTCATGTAGGGGGTGAGAGGTGTTGTCCATAATAGACATTAGCTTAGCTAACATCCTTCTCTTCACTACCACCTCAGCGGAGTCCAAGGGGCCAGCCAGGGCAGAACTCGCCCTCTTGACCAATCATTTCAAACGTTTCCTGTCCCTCTCCGTGCTACCACTACCCCAGCAAACAACTGTATAAAAAATTGCAGAGGCCCCCACACTGTTGTAAATAGTCCTTAATAATGACCTGCAGACCCCAAATGACCTAAATCTACCCAACAGATGGAGCCGACTTTGACCCTTTTTGTATAGAGCTTGGGTGTTTTCTGACCAATCCAATTTGTTACTGAGGTGAACACCAAGGAATTTGTAACTATCCACCACCTCAATGTCCAGATCATGGATATTTACCGGTACAGTTGTTGATGGTTTCCTCCTAAAGTCAACCACCATCTCCTATGTTTTACTGGAGTCGATGTGAAGGTGGTTGAAGTCACACCAGATGATGAAGTCAGAGATGACCCTCATGTACTCCAGACTGTTTCCTTCTGACACACATCCAACAATAGCTGTATCGTCGAAAAACTTCTGAAGGTGACAGCTAGTGGAATTATATCTGAAATCTGATGTATAAATAGGAAAGGGGACCGCATTGTTCCCTGAGGGGCCCCTGTACTGCATACCACCACCTCAGACACACAGTCATGCAACCTCACGTACTGCAGTCTGCTGGTGAGATAGTCAATAGTCCATGCAGTAAATGTGAAGTATGGAGCTAACGGCATCATGTTGTGGGGGTGCACTTCACAAAATAGATGGCATCATAAGGAAAGAACATCATTGATGGAAATACTGAAGCAACATCTCAAGACATCAGCCAGGAACTTAAAGCCTGGGCGCAAATGGGTCTTCCAAATAGACCTGTGAAACTCATCAAAACAAATGTCTGACTCCCAGTTGTTACCTGACTTGTTTTAATATTAGTTTGTTTATGCAGAATCCCTTGATTATTGCTTTTACCATGACTGTTACTGATATAAGCCTAGTTATCTTCCAGTTGCTAGTGTAGCATCAACTCCCTTTGGCTCTAATCTATAAAATCACTCTTCACCTTAAAGAAATTGTTTCACCCAAAAAATGTGGTGAAGAATTGTTTCCTTCATCTAAGAACCACAGTTGAAAAATATATTCCATGGTAAAAGGTAGGATAAGGATCCCATTTCGTGCCAGGAACAGATTTAGTTTGCCATCATAAATAACTGAAACTTCCTCCCAACAAGGCAGTTTTATGCCTCAAGTACAGTTTGACAAACCCCAGACTCCTTGAGTGCATTCTATGGTCACTAGGAATTATCCACAGCTCAACATTACCCCCTGGTGGACGACTGTGGAATATGTTTGTTTTTGCCTCTACAAGCTGAACTGAGATTAATGAATGAAATGACTTCCTTTTAACAAAAACTCTCAATTCTCAGATTATTTTCTTTTTCAGGATACCCTGGAAAATCAAGCGGGACTCTGACATACCATTCTGGTTTGAAGTGTTTCATTAATCATTGATTTTAAAAGTGCTGCATGTTTGAAAAATGCTTAAATGAACCTTATTCTAATGCATGTTAATTATAGAAGGACAAGTTTATAAAAGTGCATGCTCACTGAAAGTTAGTCATGAATCACTGACATTAGCTTAGACTTTATACATAAGTATATAATTTGAATTTTACAGTTAATATGTGTGACTTCTAAAACTTACTCAAGTCATCTGACTGGCTCAGCCAATCACCAGCCAGTCTCTGTTGGACAGTGCCTCTTTCATTCTATTGGTTGGTTACAGACAAAGGACTGTTTTCTTATTGGACCAGAGTTCATTCAAATCTCCTGTGATGGGAGACAATTGGTTCCCTTTCATGTCAGTCAAGTTTTTCCCCAGGAAACTTACTCAATTTTAAGTGAGGAGCACCCTAGTTCAGAGAGTGGCAGAGAGTTGTTATGTGTGAAAGTCTGTGTGTCATGCCTTAAATTCTTTTTCCTTTAAATGTCTGGGAAAATACTGTTTCTTCCTTTCTGAGCTCAGACTTCTCTTTTATATGGAGTGAAACTCCGTGTACAGACATTTTTCTATTTTATTCTGTTAAACTTTTCCTTATTGATTTTTTGTAACTCACCATGTTTTAAAGCGGACTGATCATTTTTCTCACACTGGAAGCTGTTCTCACCAACCACCATGAAACCTGAAGAACTTGGATTTCGAGGATTGATTTTTTTTTTAAATTAACCTTGTCTCTCCAGTCCTATGACTTTGATCAGACTGTGAACTATATCCAATTCATTTGGACCCGAGAACACCACTGAAAGATTCTTGTGTTGCTCCACATGGCATGCTCCACAGCCAACAGCCTCATCAGCGTCACCAGACCTCAGCTCCTGACTACTGCCCTGGGAAGAAATATCTGCTGGCAGATGTTCTCTGGTATGATCTTCAAATAAAGCTTCAGTTCCTGGATCCAGCTAGAAGCCAACACATCAAGATTACATGAGCAAGATTCCTTTGTTTCATCTGCTGAATAATGCGATGTTAATCGCCTTAAATATGCCATAATTTGTCTCAGGTTTAAAGCTAGTTCAAAACTCTGATTGGAGCTATAGAATTAAAGAGAAATAATATTCCTCATTTCATTAAATTCTGTTTTTATTTTGAGAGTAAATAAGAATTTATTTTCCATATAATTAGCTTTTATAATTTTCTTCATAAAATTTGCGTCCAATTTTCTTCATATTTTTGTTAGTTATTTCAGTCTCCATTTTCAATTCTCAGTCTCCATTTTCAGTTGCAAATTCATACTAAGGTTTCCTTGGTTCCACAAATGTGATTACACTGTTGCTCAATAATCAGTTATAAGTTGAATGTGATGCTTAATACTTGGTCATTTCACTTTACCAACAAATCTGTTGAATGTAATGTAATTTAATCTGAGTCTGATTATTAAAACTGTAAGCAGTATATGGAAGTTTCTGTTTATTTCTTTTCCTGTGTTTGTTTTGAAAGTCACCCAGTAGAATTCACTGAGACTGATTGATTGAAGATATAAAGATTAATTATTAATAAATTGTCCAAGCTTGTGGACTGGTGCCCCAAAAACCAGTTTTTTCCGGTGTGTGCGTGGACTCAAAGTAAACCTTCGTTTCCACATACACCTCTAGGTATAAATTAAATAATCTTTGTGTGGGTCACCCCCACAGCCTACGGACAAGCAGAGCGCTCAGCTGGGGCAATTAGCAGAACAATGAGATGTGTGTATTGAGATCAATAGGCAGCCTCTCTTTGTCTAGTTCAGGCGCCAGTATCCTGTTGATATGTGTGACTCAAATGGAGGTGTTCATGGCTTCCTGCTCTGTACTGTGATGCTAATGTGCCTTTCATGTATTGTCTGTAACTGGGTATATAAGATGACTGAAATTCACATGCTCTCTCTCTCTCTGACCACTGCTTCTGACACACGCATTCCGTGTCTCCTGACGAGAGCCTGAGAGCTTGCTCCGGCATGCCTGCATGGCGCTGGAGTGAGTTCTGTGATGGCGGAATGAAATAAAACCCACTTTTAAACCTCAGTTTGCCGCTTATTATTTCATGCCGCCACACTGGTGACCCCGACGCTGACAACGAACGCAGCATCCGGCGGTGATTCTCCAACGATGAGCGAACGCAGCAGCCTGACGCAAATGGACTGCCCTCCCTTCTGCTACAGGGAGACCTCGACGCAGAGCCACCACCAGGCGAACTCTCCGGAGATCATCCACAACCGGGAAAGCGGCAGAAAGCTTCATGGTGCGTCCTTCGCCTGAGATCTGGACATCCACGCTGGGACCGGCCGCTCTCACAGCTCCTCCGCATACACACGAGAGCGCACGCACCTCATCCTCTCTCCACGACGGCAATCTCCAGGGCCGACGGAGAATGCAGCGCGTGGACCTGAACGCACCATGACCCGGCACTAGCGAACTACAGCAACAGCCAAGACAGGGAGGACCATCGGCGCCGACGACGCTGATCTCCATCAAGCTCCCTGACCCTGATTCACCTCTCAACAGCGGGACACCCACGCACTGAACCCCCGCGCCCACACCGGGGGATTACGAGGACGGCGCACCACTCACGGGACAATAACGGCTCCACAGACCGCCATCGTCCTTCGCCTCTGCACACAGAACCTTCAGGGCTGCTCACACACCTGAAGCACGCACGCAGCTCACTCACAGGATTTTGTATGGGTCTCAGCCACGGCGCACAATGGGAATTCAGCCGTCAGCTGTCCCTGAGGGCTTTAGGGCTGCGCGCGCGCACCTAAAGCCAACACGCCAAGTCCATCACACAGCTGCAGCTCCTTTTTTCTCACAGCCGCTACGCAGCCTTGCACCTCCTGCTTTTCTTCATAGCCACGAGAGGAGTCAGAGACAAGTTTTTCTTCTCACAGCCGCTGCGGACCACCGCACGTTCAACGGGACAGCCCCTCAACACCGTGGATCCACATGCAATTTTTGCGCAGCCCAGACAACTTCGGCCTGCACTTGCTACCCCCACCCCCCTCCCTCCATCAACTCGGCACAGAGCCTTCCCCGCAGCTCGCTTCCAAAGCCGGACTATCGAGGCCTCAGCTTCCTGCTGAGCCCTCTGGGGGGGAGTGTGTGGGTCACCCCCACAGCCTACGGACAAGCAGAGCGCTCAGCTGGGGCAATTAGCAGAACAATGAGATGTGTGTATTGAGATCAATAGGCAGCCTCTCTTTGTCTAGTTCAGGTGCCAGTATCCTGTTGATATGTGTGACTCAAATGGAGGTGTTCATGGCTTCCTGCACTGTACTGTGATGCTAATGTGCCTTTCATGTATTGTCTGTAACTGGGTATATAAGCTGACTGAAATTCACATGCTCTCTCTCTCTGACCACTGCTTCTGACACACGCATTCCGTGTCTCCTGACGAGAGCCTGAGAGCTCGCTCCGGCGCGCCTGCACGGCGCTGGAGTGAGTTCTGTGATGGCGGAATGAAATAAAACCCACTTTTAAACCTCAGTTCGCCGCTTATTATTTCATGCCGCCACATTTGTACCTTATAATTAAATGTTGCTTCGCTAGTGTATTATTTATTCTCATAATAAACTTCAAGTGACTCGTAATAACATTGCATGGACTCAAATAAGTGTGAATACGTTTGTGCAAAAACTGTGCACAGTTCATGTCCATTACACTGGTCTATTTTAGCTCATGCAGTGGTATTTGGAGTGGAAGAGACATAAACAACACAACAGCTGTGTTATGATAAACTAACTGGGCAAACTACTAAAGGGCGTAGTATGGTTACAAAACGATCAAAATGTGAAACACAAACTTTATAAAGGAAAAAAAATGATCTGCCCATACACTATTTCCAGCATTTACAATAATAAGTGAAAGTGATAAAATGGATTTATTGATGAGAACGTACCAGGGAATGGGAAAATATAATGGAAGCGGAACTGGAGCTACTCTGGGTCCAGAATGTGGAAATAAGTTATGCTACATTGTGTCAGAGGCCCATAGCTTTTCTTAGAAATTAAGATTTTTATGTCTTATATTGAATAGAAATCTTTTATGGTAAATGTAGCTTCATTATCAACTTGCTTTTTTCTGTTGAATTTGTGAATTTTTTCTCCTAAATGTGCTTTTTGGTGAATATGGTGATGATGGATTTGTCATTTACTTTAACTGGGGTTGAGCAGATGTGGACAAAAAACAAATATATTTAGATGACTGAATATTTGGTTACAGCTCAAACATGCAGATTAATCATCAGTTTTCTGTATTTCCCAAATAAGTAGACAAACATACCTGTGTGATGGGGCCAGTGTCAGTCTGATTTTTCTTCCCTTTGATCTTCTTTTATAAAACAAAAAAAAGTTGTGCAAAGCTTGTGGACACACAGGTAGTCATAATCCTCACAAATACAGATGCTACCTGGAAAAGAAACTGGCAAAAGTAGCATATTCTTCTTCTTCCGGCTATCAGAGAGAGTAGACGCATTTCTTCTCCTCTCCCTTCTCCTCCTCCCCTTACTGATCCCAGCTTGCTGTGTCCTGTCTGTGTCTCGCTCTTCTTCTGCTGCATCTCGACCCAAACGGAAATTATGGAATTGAGCTGGGCTTTAATGCTATTGACACCACTTTTTAACAGGAAATCGGGCCAGGGGGAGCCCAAGTGGAGAGACTCATGGAACAATTGGAACTCATGTGTCTGCGTGATTCGATTGAAGATGTGGAAGACATCTACCTGTTTTGGCTTCATGATCACAGGATTTCTGCTGATTGGCCTTGGAGTTTTCCTGGTGTATCGAAAATTAAAGAAGTTGGAAGAGCTAATCAAAATGCGGACCCGGCGAAGCTCCTTCAATAATTCGACCAGCTGGGGGGATCACTGATAGCGGCAATGGTGAACTGAATTGGAAAGGTGGGAAACATCTCGTGTCGCTGGGTGTTCTCCAGGGAATGATTTTAAAGCCTGTGAATGTTAATTTAAATTGTGATGCACAGAATCGCATGAGAGAGGAAATTTCTATGCTCTAAGTGAACTGTGCCTATCAGGCCTTGATTCGGCGCCCTTGAAATTTCATTCCTCCTGGAGGAAGATAAGGCAGAAGGGAGTTTTGGCTTGGCTTCTCCCTAACCCAAACACACTGGTGTGCAGTAATCTGAACTCTCAAGGACAGCGTCATGTGACTAGCATGGAATTTACCATCGGACATGCACTGAGAGATGAACTCTTGTGGACATTCTATGTTTTAGGACACTAAAGACATAACATCTAAACGTTGCTCAGGAGAGGATTTTTGCTGTTCACCAGTAACTGATACACACACTGCATACAACATAACATGAATGATACACAGACACTGACACACACACACACACACTGTCTCTCTCAACTTGCTTTGTTAACGTGTGTATTGTAACTTGTCTGCTAAGTGTGCATTGAGGTTTTTTTTTCTATGTGATCATAATTTTGCTCACTCGAGCGCTATTCTGATAACTATGGTTTTTTTCTCTCTGCCCAATGTGTCATCCCCTCCCCCTCCCCCTTCCCCTCTTTACCCCCCACTGTATAATGAGGTGCCTTGCATGGCTGCCGCGTCATTAGGAAGCGCTTACCGAGCGCACCTAATGTCAAGTCAAATCCCTCGTATGTGTAAACATGCTTGGCAATAAAGTTCATTCTGATTCTGATTCTGATTCTGATATTGTTGGTGTTAAGTAATTTATTCTGACTAGCTTCATATTAATTTGTTCTGACCCCCGACCCACCAGTAGTTCATTAACAGGTTTACATCAGTGGCTACAAGCAGCAAAATCCAAAATACACAGCTTTAAGCTCTGCAGTGCTTATCTAAACTCTGTTTACTTTTTTATTCTGCCAGTCAATAGACTGTTACCAACAAATCTAAGCCCCACATCCACTAAACTACATAATATCTTCAAACACTCAAGACTTTGAATGACAATCACAGAATCTGTTTCCCATCAAATCATTGTAGATTAAGGTAAAACTGAAATGTTAGACCATTGGTTCAGCACATACACAGTTTGCAGCTGCTTTCTATACTTCTTCATTGTCATTTCCTGGCGGCTTGAGTTTCATTACTTCCACCATTTGGGTATGAGTGGTATCTTTAGTCTTGTTGACTTAATTTAAAAGATATGCTGTTAAACAATATACTATCTGTTGTGTCCACAAACCTTGAATGAAGACGGACGATGATGCTGTGCTCAAACTGAACTAGTACACAACATTTAACAAGTACACTGCACACCTAACAGCCAGTTATATCCCTGACAATGAGCCGTAGCTAAGAGGGCTATGAGATGGCTGACTCTCCCCTATATATGGTGGTGTGATGATGCCACTAACAGGCTGTGTCATCATGCCACCCATTGTAGTAAATCCCATCATTACAATCCCCCCCCCCCTTGCAAAACACAGAACAAATACAAATCAGCCCTCCCCCAATTTGGTACACATGAAATCGAAAATTCAGAACTATGAACTAGGGTCAGCGGGTAGACTATCGCTGGACCCAACGCGGCTGATTGGATTATTCTGCCACCTCCTCTTAGCTGTGTTTCTACCTAAACAGTCACTGTTTTTTTTTGTTTTTTTTACAGTCTTCCATGGGGAAGGCGGTACTGCTCGGGGGCATTGTAGTGGGCCCGCGATAGGCACGCCCGTGGAGATGCCAGCCCTCGGGGCATCAAACCGTCTGTCAGTCCAAAACACACTGATTCCAGTTTTGCCACGATCCTCGGTGAAGTTTGCTGTCCCGTTGGCTATGACTTTGTCAGCCACTGTCCCGGTGTCTCATCAGTGCGGACTCAAACCCAGTCCATGACTTTGAGTGGTGCCTTGCTCGGTCTCATATGCCACTGTGATCGCTGTAGTGCTGCATGCACATCCGGTTTGAGACCTCCATTGTGCCGTAACAGTTCTGTCGCTACCATGCTCATCGCAGACCCTTCACCCAACTTCACCATCGCTGTGTCCGTAGTCCAAAGCTGGCCGTGGGTATGGAAGGTGTCCGGTGTCTCTCCCATGTCATTGGCTGTTGCGGACTCTTCACCCATCAGCTTGACCGTAACCCCCGTAGACTGACGCTGAGCATGGGTACTGAATCAGTCTGGTTCCTCCTCTCTCCCATCTGATGTGCTTTGTTGTGCCGCGTCGTAGATAGTGTGTGTGCCTGGTTGTTGTTCCTCAAGGTTCTCTGCGTGCACGGGCTCCAACTCCTTCAACTCCACACCAGCCTCCGGCTGGGCTAGGATCTGAGGTGAGTTATGCCGCTGCCTCCCTCCCGGACAGCTCTCCTCCTGTATGCACGGGGTTGATGGTTTGGTGTTGTGTCGCCCTTTATACTCTCGTCCCACACCATGTCATCATCGTAGATGTCTGCCGTGTCCCAGTTGCCGCAACCGGACAATTCAAACCCAGTGCTGTCGCGGATAGTGAAGCCCAGTCTGTAGAAGAGGTCACATCCCATAATGTTGTCATTGTGCGTAGACACTTGGAATGAGAAGTCATACACAATTTTCGACTTGAAGTAGACTGTTAGCTTGATTGTCCCTACATTACTGAGTCTGTGACTGCCATATCCATACTGCTCCGGTTGGGTCTTTTTTATTTTGTGGTTGGGGAAATATTTCTTCACCGTGGCCCAGTTTAACCATGACCTAAACGCCACCGTGTTGAGCAGTAGCGGTACAGCCATGCTGTCTAATTCAACCATGTCGTATGCATAAGCATCAATTTCAGGGCTTACCGCATGGATGGCGGTCGCTGGCTGGCGGTTTTGCTTGCTTGGTGGGCTCCACAGTGCCGTTCACCGGCACACTTTGGCGAAATGGTTAAAATGTCCCCACTTGTTACAACATTGTCCTCTTGCCGGGCAAAAATATGCTCTCTCATGGTGCATCGGGGAACCACAGTTACCACACGCGGGCCTCTCGGGGTGGTCCTCCGGTTAACGGCACTTGCCTCGTATTCATCTACCATGTCTTCATATTCCTCTATGCCCACCGCATTGGGTAACATCATCTGTCCTGGTAGCTTCTGTTGTTGGCGCCCATCTGGCTCCGATGCTATCTTGTATTGTATTAACTTTATTAGAAAAATACATTCTGAGTCAGAAAACATGTATATTTTAGGCCAAATTATATAGAATCATGAATGTAAAGTGCACAGTAACCCTTGTTCATTTTTTTGTGTTGTATGTAGCACTCAGGTTTCTGTCTAAACTAACATTTTCTCTCGGTCACAAAAAACCTGGGGCTATGTGAAAAAAATTTAAATGTTTTAAAATGCATCTGCATGTTTGCCATGTAAATAAAGCAAAGCATTAAGATGATGTATCATATTATACAGTATGTCATAACTTCCCCTTCACGGCGAAGGAGAGGACCCAATCATGTGGCGAAAAGAAAGCATAATTTATTGGAAAAATAACAAAACGTCGAACGAGGATGGAAAAAATAACACAACTGCATGGCACGATTAAACGAGACTGAACCTAAACCGAGAGTGTCACGCGGTGACCCTCGTGGGCCACCATAAGACGCCAAAAGTCGCCAGTGAGTTGATGTTTAATATACAAGACACAAGACAATAACACAAACTATGAGCTGCTGTGGCAAAAACACTCACTACAAGAGGCATGGGATCGTAGGGCTACACCCAGCCACCTACGATCTTAACGAGGACATGAACAAGAATACATACTGTACATGAACCTTGACACGAACGTAGACCAGGAATGTTTGACGATACTGCTGCATCAACAATAATAATAAAGCCGGCAGCTAACTAGTGGTGATGCAGAACAGCTGATCGGCTTTGACAGCAGGAAGCCTGACCGAGCGCTGTCACAATAAGAGCCCGGGGAGCCAGAATGTAATCCACTCGGGTTGAGTGGATTACATTCCTCTGGTCCTCGGGTCCTCGAGTCCTCGGGTTGAGGTTCCGGTTCCTTCAGGGAATAATCCTCCAACCTCCAGGCCAATTCCGGAAGGAGCCATGGCTTTGCCTCCAGGAGGAGGTCCGTCTCCGCCAGAAGGACCAGTCTGCATTCCTCCAGCTCCTCTGGAAATGGAGCGGGCCACGGCTCGTGAAGAGGAAGCGGGGCTGTCGCTGGAGAGGCTGGAGGCTTCTTGCGATAAGGGCACTTCCTCTTCACTGTGGACGGTTCAGGCACCAGACAAACCCCCACCATCGGCTCATCGCTTGGCAGCGAGTAGAAGGAGCGGAGAAGCTCCGTAGCATCCAGGGATGAAGGTGGAGTAGCCACAGGGGCCAAAAGTTCCTCACCCGACCCCTCATGTGCCTGGGAGAAAATGGAGTGAAGAATCTCCATTGCCTCTGAAAGGTTCCAGAGGCTGGGATCCCTGTCCATAACTTTCACTGCCGCATCCCAAGCCCGTTGAACTGCTTTGGGGGAACAGGGCTCCAACGTCCGCAAAAGAATCTCTTCCAGGATGCACAGTGAGCACAGCTTCCTCTCCTCCAGATCTGCCATGGCACCCGGAACTCAGGTGGGTGGAAAAATAGTCAAAAAGGAAAAATTAACATCTGGGTGTAACCCGCTAAATCCTTTAATGGCTGGATTATTCTGTCGTGATTCCCCCATGCGCTTTTACCCATTGCACAGAGAAGAAGGAAGACGAATTTACGTGCAGGGTTACAGCACAAACACATTTATTAGAGTAAAGATTCACAGTTCCCAAAAAAGTGCAGACATACAAAAAAGGCAACAGGATACACTTACGGATCACAAGACGGAACGTGTGCGGGCACACCACAGCGGAATGTGGCGAGGGCAAACCACGGAAGAACGTGGCTGAGACAGACACAAACAATAATCCAGCAGTGCTTGACTGACAATGAGCTGCTTAAGTACAAACACTGATGGAAGGAAGATAGAGTACACCTGGGCGAGGAGCGAGAAGAGTAATTACCAGGAGTTGAACCAGCTGACTGTCAAGAGAGAGGGGGCGTGGGTGGACCTGCAAGCTGTCAGACAGCGCCCACACAAGTGCAGGCCAAAGGAGGCTGCCTCACAGCTGCTGGCCAGAAAACAGTGGCTACAGGCACGGAAATAGAACTGGGAAACATAGAAACTACAAGAAACTCGAAAGATGAAACAATACACAAATACACAGATGAACCTGAGACACAGAAAGGTCAGAACCGAGCCCGAAGGACAAACTGGCTCGGTTCACGACAAAAACATAGCTTACCTTAAAGAAAGTTTTATATTTTTTCAGTTCTATTATGATAACATGTAGATCTCCAAGATGGAAATTTTTCAAATAACTTTCAAAACAGAGAAAAATATATTTCTGAAGTGTACAAAACTCTTTATTAAACTAATGCAAAACAGAAGTGGGTAGTAACTACTTAAATGTATTAAATTAGAAGTAAGTTTTTTTGCAAAATTGTACGTTACTCAGTAAATGTGTTGTGGAATAGTTTTTGACTCTTGAGTCCTCTTTTCACTTTTACTCAAGCATACTTAGTAGCACTCTAGTTACTTTTGTTTTCAGTGATTCATAAACTGTTTATTAATGTTCTGGTTTGCACTGTAATACCGTCCTCTGACCAGAAATGACAACATAGATAGATAGATAGAACATCGTGAGTGTTTCAGTAAATATAGAATTGGATCATTTGGAAAGCAACAAGGGAAAAAAGTTTCAGGAAAAGTTGAAAAAGTTGCAAAGTTCATGAAAAAAATCAGAATTTTAGCAAAAACCAGTCACAAATCCATGATAAAAATGCAAATTTACAAGAAAAAAAATGACACAAATAAATAACACAAATTTATGAAAAAAAAAGTCTTAAATGTACAGGGGGAAAAAGTCACAAATCTGAACATTTATTGGACAAAAATGAACTAAAAAAATCTTTAAAATGTATGAGGAAAAGGTACACATAGAAAGATCCTAAATCTTTTAGAAAAAAAAAATCTATGAGAGTGGAAAATTTTTAAAAAAATCTCACAAATTGGTCACCAATAGTCAAGTATGTTGTCAGTAGATACTTTCTTACTCCAACTCAAGTAACCTTTTAGGGCTTCTCCTACTTCTACTTCAATAATTAATAAAAAGTAAATCTATTTTTCCGTGAGTACAATTTCTGGAAACTTTCAAGATGGGTTTCACAGGCTCAAATGCAAACAGGAGTCCGGTGCAAAAATGATGATTTATTAACAAAACTTACTAAACAGCACTGACAGGAACAGATCAGGAATCCCAGATCAGTTCAGGATTAACAGAAATGTGTGGTTCACGTAACATGAGTAATGACGCAGCACCCGGGGAGGCACTGGGTCATTTAAATAACCAGTGAGCATAATAACAGGACACAAAACAGCTGTGAGTAATCAAGAACACAACGATGCAGGAATGGACCAGACCAGGGAGGAAAATAAACACAAAAATTCAAACCTAAGATAGCATCAGATAAACAAAATGACAAACAGGATCAAAATAATCAACAATAGTGAATACAGAAAAGCAGAAAATAAACTCAAAGCAAGGATGTGGTTTGGAGACACTTCCTGGTGACAAAAAAAATATAAATTATACAAGAAGAGAACATGGCTCCTACCCACAGCCTGACAGTACCCCCATTTGAAGGGGCAGCTTCCAGATGACCCAAGGTAACACCAACAACAAAAACCCTTAAAGACACCCCCCTCCCCAGGGTGGGTGGTGGGGGTTCAAGGCCAGTTGGGCCAAAACACCCCCCCCCCCACACTGAGACTAAAAGAAGGAACACAGACTGTGGGGCATAACCAAAATCCACAGCCCCAAACCAAAAATGGGTTAGGTGGTCTTCCAAAGTCCAAGGACCACCGGACCGGAGCACAAGGCAGGTCAGGTGGTCCTCCAGAGTCCCAGGTCCACCAGACCGGGGAGTAAGGCAGGTCAGGGGGCCTACCCAAATCCATGAGCCACCTGAGGTGTGAACATATTGTGTCAGGTGGCCTACCAAAGTCCCTGGGCCATCAGATGGGAGAAAGCACAGAGCCTTTTGTTCTGAAAATAACACACAAGCCTTTAGCTCAGAATAAAACACAGGTTCTTCTCGTTTCCGAAAATAACAAAGATTTCAATACAGAATTTTCACATTCACAAGAACTCAACACAGAATTTTTTAGGTCAGACAATAACTTGAAAATCCTAAAATCAAGAGGTGATATCAAAGAAACCACAAACTCGGGAAATGGTAATATAGACATATCAGCCTCAGAAGATGATAACATAGACATATCAACCTCAGGAGATGACAACACGGTAGCTTCAACCTCAGAACAACAAAACACAGAAACCTCAAACACACGAGACATCATAGATGACCTAACTTCAGAAGGAAACACTGGAGCTTCAGGCTTTGAAAACAAAACAGGAGCTTCCTGCTCTAAAGCTAACACCGGAGCTCCCTGCTGTGAAGCTAACACCAGAGCTTCCTGCTCTGAAGCTAACACAGGAGCTTTCTGTTTAAAAGCTAACACAGGAGTTCTCTGCTTAGAAGCCAACACAAGAGCCTTTTGCTCAGAAGCTAACACAGGGGCTCTTTGGTCAGGAGCTAACACAAGGGCATGATACTCAGGGGAAGGTGGCATGAAAACTTTACTCCCAGAACCCTCAATATCAGAGGGTGACAACAAAAACTGTTAAGCTCAGAAAGCAGAAGTACAAAACCCTTCAACTCAGAGGATAACATTGGAGCCCTTTGCTAAAAAGAAAACAGCATGGGAGTTTCAAACCCAAAAGGTAACAGTGGGGCCCTTTGCTTTGGAGACCACAAAGGAGCCCTTTGCCCCGGGGATAACAACATGGGAGTTTTAAACCACATAAGAGCTTCTGGCTCAGGCAGCAACATAGAAAGCTTATGCATGGGAAATAGTACAGAAACTCTAAGCTCCGGGGATAGCCCATGGAACCCTAATTTGGATGCAGATAACAGGGGAGTTTGTAGCTCAGGGGACACAGATGCATGAAGTTTTAGCGCACAGGACCCAGAAGCAGGAATCACTAGCTAAGGGGATACAGATGCAGAACTTTCTAGCTTAGGGGACACAGAGGCAGAAATTTCTAGCTCAAGGGACACAAATGCAGAAATTTCTAGCTCAGGGGACACAAAAGTAGAAATTTCTAGTTCAAGGGACACAAATGCAGAAATTTCTGGCTCAGAGGTCACAAATGCAGGAATTTCTAACTCAGGGGCCACAAATGCAGAAATTTCTAGCTCAGGGGACACAGATACAGAAATTTCTAGCTCAGGGGACACAGATGTAGAAATTTCTAGTTCAAGGGACACAAATGCAGAAATTTCTGGCTCAGGGGACACAAATGCAAAAATTTCTGGCTCAGGGGTCACAAATGCAGGAATTTCTAGCTCAGGGGCCACAAATGCAGAAATTTCTAGCTCAGGGGACAAAGATACAGAAATTTCTAGCTCAGGGGACACAAATGCAGAAATGTTTAATTCACAGACAGATGACAGGTGAGCAGTTAGTTCTGTAACTGGTGATGATGGCACTTTTAGCTCCGTAGCTGGTGGCTGAGATGCACAGCCCTCAGAAGCATCTGACATAAACGTGCTGGCTTATGGAACAGATAACAGTGGGGAGGGGGGGGGGGGGGCTGTTGTTCAGCTAACTGCAGCAGATGAGTGTCCGATTCAGCGACCAGTAGTTGGAGATGCCCCAGGTCCGAGTTGGATGACAACAGGCGTGCGTCGACCTTGGTGAGCCCAGATAGGAACTTGACAGCCATAGGAACCAGCAGTGGAGGCCCACTGGCCTCAACCTCAGGAACTTTGACAGGTGGCTCAGACTGCTTGTCCTCAGGAACTGTGATGGGTAGAGGTCACCTGACCTCTTCGACAACGAGTAGACTATAGTCCTCAGTCAATGGGGTGACACCACAGTCATTAGCAGCAGAGACTAGTGGGGAAGACCCAAGAGGTTATGGGCTCTGCGCTTGGGTCCCCCCAGCAGGAGCAAGGCAATTCCTTTCTAAAATAGTTGTGGAAATTAATGGAAAAAGTACTTGCCTTGACTCCGGGTCTCCTGCTGTAGGAGTGACTACGTCAGGCTCGACAGGTGGAGGCCCTCTAACCACAGGCTTGACAGGTGGAGGTCCTCTGACCTCAGGCTCAAATGCAAATGGCTCATCCACCTCCGGCATGCAGGAAAACTCACTGGAGAGCATGAAGTCTCTGAAGAGGGGTGGAATATTCTCCCACAGGTGGGGCTTGGCAGCTGTGATCCAATGAGCTCTTCTCCAAGCCAGGTTTTGCCACTCGTCCCTCTGATGACAAAGCTTGAAGCATTCCCCCAGTTCCTTGATGAGGCGCTGCAACTCCTCGCAGCAGCCAGTGTCCTTAGGTGTGAAAGCAGGAGCTGGAGGGACCCTGGAACGTAGAGCTTGGGAAAGAAGGAAACAAGGAGGCAGGTGAGGATATGGGAGCAGTAGGAGTGCATAAAACAGAGACATGGAAAGAGAGCTCAGTGGTGGTGTGCAGCTGCCGCTGAGACCCCTTCCCAGGAACAGGACAACTCCTTTCATTTGTAGATGAAAAATAATGAAAAGAAACTTTCCCATGTTCCTGCTCTGCTGCTGGTGAAGCATCAAGCGAGTCCGCCCAGGAACTGCTGGAACCCACCTGACTGAGAATCTCTGCCCGATGGAGTGGAGCAGAGATGTGTCCTTCTGGAACAAACAGCTGAGGCACGCTGATGTCCCACTCTATAGCCACTGAAGCTGCCACTGATGAAGCACTTGAGGGATGTGGGGCCATGGCAGCAGAATCCCCCAGAGAAACCTGGAGTGAAGGACCCTGCTGGCTCTTTAGAAGGTTGCTGGTCCTCACACACTGGAAAAAGTACCTCAGGAGCGAGCCAAGGCTTATATTCCAGCAGGTTATCATTCTGTGCCAGGATTGCCTGCCTCCACTCCTCCTGCTCCAATATGTCCACAGCCGTGGGTGGTAGGTCCTCCTTCCAAACTAGCTGATTTCCACCCAGTATGGGCAAAACTTCAGAAAAACCCACAGTGGCAGCAGACAGCACCAGAGTGACAGTGACAACGAGAGGCAGTGCACCAGACACAGGAGATTGAAACGCAGATCCGGAGGTTGGCTGGAAGGGGCTGTCAGGGATGCGCTCCTCAGCACGGGAGACCTGGGCAGAAAACCCCGCTGAGTTCTTGTAACCAGCGCCTTTCCTTCTCCTGTCAAACTTGCCCGCTGAGTCCTTAACGAGCTGCGTCATTCTGTCAAGGTGGGTTTCACAGGCTCAAATGCAGGCAGGATTCCGGTGCAGAAATGATCATTTATTAACAAAACTTACTAAACAGGACAGACAAGAACAGAACAGGAATCACAGATCAGGTCAGGATTAACAGAAGCATGATGTTCATGTAACATTAGTAATGACGCAACACCCAGGTGAGGGGCTGCATCCCTTTAACAACTGGTGAGCATAATAACAGAACACAAAACAGCTGTGAGTAATCAAGAACACAATGACGCAGGAAAGGACAAGACCAGGGAGGAAAATAAACACAAAAATTCAAACCCAAGATACAACCAGATAAACAAAATGACAAACAGGACCAAAATAATAAACAATAGTGCATACAGAAATGCAGAAAATAAACTCAAAACAAGAATGTGGGTTTGGAGACGCATCCTGGTGATAAAAAATATAAATTATAAGAAGAGAATATGGCTCCAACCCATGTCCTGACAGAAACTCTATCCACCGTTGCTGTACAAAAAAAAAAAAAGAAGTTTTTTTTTATCTATGGTACATTCTTGTCTTCTCTTTGTAGTCTTCTCTCTGCACAACTGCACAGATATAAGGTGATCTGTTTCTTATCATCAGTGGTTAAATCCCAGTCCATCAAAGCTGTGTTGTGAAATGCAGCCTGAAACGGTTCCAATCTGTAAACAGAGTCAAGACGTGTCGATGACTTAGTGATATTTTGACCACAAACGAGCCAGCTTTATCAAGTAAACAATGGGCAGTTTGCACCTGTTAGAGAGCAGTTTATATATACATACACACATTTCTGATTCATTTTATTGGACTGTTTCATTTAAATCAAAGACAAAAACTTGTAATGGCATCTATGCAGGTAATTTTGGCTTTATTTATTCAGATTTCAACTGCTATCTTGTCTACTTACATATCACACACAGACAGAGAGATGCATGTGTCCAAATATGAAGCAGATGTAAACACACGCATGAGCAGACTAATGTACGCACCCGTGGGCACAAGTGCAAATGAACATTCAGACCCATTTATATACAGGCATGTTGATACAGTACATATGCATGGGAATGTAAGCATAACGACTGTGAATCTGTGAACCAAACGCACAGTATATACATACAGCACATACAATATGTACAACAGTATGTAAAAGCATCCCCATGTAAATTCCATTCACACAAAAATCATTGATATGAACCTGCAATGCGTTTCTTCATTTTTTTTTATACATTACAGGTACTGACATGTGCACACAGGTCAAGGTCAGTGTCCCTTTTTAAAAGCATTTTGCTAAAAATCTGAGGTAAATATTAAAAAGTTTCTCACTTTGCTAATGTCCAACTCAATATTTTTTTCCACCTCACTCAAGAAGATTTGCCAGAATAACCACAGAGAATAAATTATTTGAATCATGTAGTTGGTCATTATACAATACCTTAGTTTATCTGCTATGTGGAGCAAGCAGTTTTAACTCCTTGTTGCCTCTCTTTAAAGCCTGATTTATACATCTGTGTTAACCCTGTGTTGAACCATGGCATAGCCTACACAAGTTGTCTAAGTGTTGTTGGCCACCAATACTGGTTTCTCCATCAGTGTGCAGTGGTTTCCTTTGTGTGTTTTTATTTATTGAAGTAATAGTAATGGAAAACTGGAGTGGTGGCCTATTGGTAGAGCATCTGCCCCACAGCTGGGAGATTGTGGGTTCAAGCCCTGACTGAGGCACATCAGCATCCATATAAAAATGGTGCTTTGTGCATTGAAAACTGGGCTGTGTTTAGTGTATCTTATATGAGCCATTTTTAACCCAAAAATAGATGTTGAAAATTGCGTATAGTCCATCTAGTACAGATCATATTTAACCAGAAACAGCTGTTGAGAATTGGGCTCCGCCTGACCCTGTTAACAAAAAAAAAAGTCCAATAATTGGACTGTTCAGTTCAAAGGGTTTGGCCAAAATTTATCCTGCCACCTGGACAGCACAGTAGCGCAGTGGTTAGCACTGTGGCACCACAACAACTCACCCTTGGCCATGGGACCTTGGGTTCCATCTCACCCCCCTGACCAACGGTAATCTTTCTGTGTGGAGTTTGCATGTTGTCTGCATGAGTTTACTCTGGAATTTCTTCGGTTTCCTCCCACAGGGGCCAAAAACATGTGAGTTAGGTTAATTGGCATCAACTGGGGAGGTATGAATGTGAGTTGTCCCTTCCCCCCAGGTCACAGTTGTAAACGAGAAAAGCACTCAGAGAGCGTATAACTCTGCCAAGGCTCCTTCCGTCGCTTATGGATCACCTCCAAAATGTAATGGGTTTGTGGGCAGGCCTAGAGCTACTGGTGGTGAAAATTGCATCAAAGTCTGTCCATTAGTTTTGGAGTATTGTTGCTAACACACTGTGAGAAGATAAGACCCTTGGCTGAGGTATGCATTCTGAGATTATCACCAAAATATAATGGGTTCCTCTCTAGGCCAAGAACCACCTCTGGTGAAAATTTCATCCAAATCTATCCAGTAGTTTTTGTGTAATCCTGCAGCACAAATACAAACAAAGCCCTTGGTGGAGGTATGCACTCTCAAATTATCACCAAAATCTAATCATCTGTTCCCTGTGCCATTACACACCTTTCCTGAAAATTTCATCAAAATCCATTCATAACTTTTTGAGTTATGTTGGTGACAGACAGACAGACAGACAAACCCCGATAAAAACATTACCTCCTTGGTGGAAGTAATAAGAATGTGTTCTTAATCTGTCTTGCCTGGTTAAATTAAAAAAAAAAAATCCTCACAATAGTTTTTGACATTTGGTGACGGTGATGGGGGTCTGTCTGTCAAAAGTCAAATACAGGCACTTTTACAACCACCGGGACTCTGTTAAAAGCGCTTTATATATAAATGGATACTTTTTGAACAACTTTTTTTTTTTTTCAGTTCAACAATTGGCATAATGCTTGTTAAGTAGAACACTCTGAAACCAGTGCTAGTGCAATAGGCTTAAAAAGCACTATTTTAATACATTTTACAAATTTCTCTGTGTGTCTTTTAAATGATGTTCACACCTTGGGCTCTGGGTGTCCCCAGACACTTGCGGTCTTGTCTGATCTTTAAAGCTATACATGGTCTATATTGATTAGTACTTGGATGGGACGCTGCTTGGGAATACCAGATGCTGTGATGGACTGATGACCTGCCCAGTATGTACTGTGCCTCTTGCCCAAAGATGCTGGTATAGGTGTATCCCTCACACATCCCAAAAATGATCAGAAGATGAAATTGATTGCTATGATGCCTTTTTTTTAAACAACCTTCAAAAAGTAGCTTTTCATATTCATTTTTCAACCAGATTCAGATCATACAGATATGTTGATATGAAGACGTCTTTTCAACAACCTGAAAAAAGATGGCTTTTCATCTTTCATTTCTCAACCAAATTGGAGCATTTTTTAGACAGTGGGCAAAACTGTTTTTCAACAATCACCCCGGTTACGTCATTACAAGAAACCACTTACTAGGAATAAACTGATAATGGCAATAATCAGTGTTGTCCTGTTTACATGCACTGACTTAACAGATTACTGGAAGAAGAAGTAGCAGGAAACGGTGTTGGAGGAGACAAAGTGAACCAATCACAGTAACCAGTAGTTACATTTACATTTGTAATTTCCCAGTTTTGGATAAATAAAGTACATCTATCTATCTATCTATCTATCTATCTATCTATCTATCTATCTATCTATCTATCTATCTATCTATCTATCTATCTATCATTTCTGTAGAAGTGCACATCAGGTTATGATGTAAGGTCCATGGCTATGCCAAGCTACACTATCATTTTGATGTGGAAGTACGAATAAGGCTTAAGCCATTTTACTTGTGATTTGATCCCCCTTGTTTGCAAATTAATAATTTAAACGGCAATTGGCTTTGACTCTCACAACAAAAATTGTGTCAGAAGGCCCCTGTATCCAGTTGCATCAGTAAGAACAAAGAGGAGGAGATAGATATGAGATAAATAACCAACTTCATTGTTTAAATTGTCCCATTTAATTTACAATGTATGCCTTTAACTTTAAAAGAAGTCCAGCACAATACAGTTTCATCATTTTGGAATGACTTTTGGCACATGTTTGAGTTTATCTAAAAGAAGATAACACAGACAAAATATTTCAGACATCACTGATTCAACAAATGTCACCAGTACTGCTTTTCCCTTCTTGACCTATGCTGGCTGCTTCCACCATCAGGTTTGCTGAAGCACAACATTACAAAGTAAGAAGGACAACCACTTTGCCCCTACAGTGAACAGTAATGTTCACTTCTTTGTCTGTATAATTCCTATTATCAGGAGATTTCTAGCATGTATTGTAGTAGGCAGTTGATGTCCATTGAATATGCAAATTTCTCTTCCTTTTCTTTGAGATTTAAATATACAAAAAGCTGTTACCAAAAGAAACAATGCACTTATGTATCTTATGTAACAATTCTCAAAGGGCCTTTAAGCATTGCACAAACCCAGTTTCATTATAAGAAAAAACAGAAAGTCAATTATGAACTTTCAGCTGAACTGTAATAATTAACGTTAATATGTGTTATACAAAATACTGTACACAATGTAAATGGAAATCTTTTTATACAAAGGAGCTGTCCTGAGGGCAAACGTTAAATTGTTTTCAAACAGAACTGAACTTTTGCAGTGATGCTAGGGTAAGCATCACTGAAGGTTATTTAAAATGAAACACCATAAAGTTAAGCATATGATATTAAACCTAAACAAATAGTTGAGTTAAAATTAATTTAGGCCAGTAAAGACTGGTTCTCAGGTTGCCTTATCTGCTGTATGGAAAAACAAGAGCAATTTTATTGTAAAGGTTCAATTCAATTCAATTCAATTCAATTCAACTTTATTTATATAGCGCCATTTCACAACAACAGTCATCTCATAGCACTATCAACTGTAGGGAGGACCCCCACAGTTGCAGAAACTGCAACTGTGGGGGAGTTGCAGAAAGAACCTGTGGGGCAGGTTCAGTCATAGACTATGCTGTGTGTTGGTATGTGTTACATTTCCATATACTTGGATATACAGTGGTGTGAAAAAAGTATTTGCCCCATTCCTGATTCCTTGTATTTTTGTATATTTATGACACTTAAATGTTTCAGATCATCATGAATTACCTGTGATAACCACATTTTTTGAAAGCTGAGATCAATTTCACTAGTCACACATAGGCCTGATTATTGCCAGACCTGCTGAACCAAGACATCACTTAAATAGAACCCATCTGACAAAGTGAATTAGGCTAAAAGATCTCAAAAAGCAACACATCATACTGCAATCTAACGAAATTCAAAAACATGCATTTAAAGAACTGCAGACCTCACTTGCCTATGTTTGGACACTGGTCCATGATTGAACAATAAGAAAGAGACTGGGCAAAAATGGCAAACCACTGCTGACCAAAAAGAACACAAAGGCTTATTTCACATTTTCCAAAAAAACATCTTGATAATCCCCAAGACTTTGAGGGAAATATTCTATGGACTGACAAGGCAAAATTTGAACTTTTTGATGCTGGTCCCGTAACATCGAGCATAAAATGAACACAGCATTTCATAACTAGAAAAGTACTCGGAGAGCGCAGACCTCCGCCAAGCGACACAGTTCCCCCCATACAGTGTTTGTGTGTACGTTTTCAGATTCCTTGACCATGAAAATATATGACTAGCAATTGGATTCACAATGGTAGGATTAGTGGTTCAGTAGTTATTGACGAAAATGGCATTTTCCGTAATGGGGGTTTAGCACCACAGTTCCCCCCATACAGTGTTTGTGTGTACGTTTTCCGATTCCTTGACCATGAAAACATATAACAAGCAATTGGATTGACAATGATAGGATTAGTGGTTTATTTAGTTATTCACGAAAGTGGCATTTTGCGTAATGGCGGTTTTCTTGTGGACGGTGATCCAGATCACCACCAAAATCTATTCATCTGTAGGATACCCCATTTCTGACAATCTGTGAAAATTTCATGAAAATCCATCCATAACTTTTTGAGTTATCTTGCTAACAAACAAACAGACAAACAAACAAACAGACAAACAAACAAACCAACGCCGATGATCACATAACCTCCCCCTTTGGCGGAGGTAAAAAGAACATCATACCAAAAAGAACAACATACCGTCTGGGGTTGCTCTTCAGCTTCAGGACCTGGACAACTTGCCATAACAGATAGATAGATAGATAGATAGATAGATAGATAGATAGATAGATAGATAGATAGATAGATAGATAGATAGATAGATAGATAGATAGATAGATAGATAGATAGATAGATAGATAGATAGATAGATAGATCCCAAACTGGAAAATTACAGTGTGAGAGCAGCATGACAACAGACGACCAAAACGACAGAAACACACAGCATAATAGACAAAGGTATTACCCATGGAAAGTAAAACTGCCTAAATAACTTATATACATCATAGATAAATGATGTATATAAGTAGTATCTATTGTATCTAAATGTATCTATTTATCATAGATAAAAAAAAACACCAAAAAATGCCTGTAGAGGAAACGAACCCTGAACCCTTCGAGGCTGCTGAACTGGAGAAAGTCCTACAGGGCCTGAAATGTGGAAAAGCAGCAGGATACGATAACATCTTCCCAGAATTCATGAAAAATCTTGGCCCCCGAGCCCTAACCTGGTTGACACAATTCTACACAAGGATCACACAAACAAACTCGATCCCAAAGAAATGGCGGACAGCAAAGGTCATTGCCATCCCAAAACCTGGCAAAGACCACAAACTACCAGCAAGCTACCGCCCAATCTCCCTACTCAGCGTTCCTTACAAAATCATGGAGCGCCTAATACTGCAACGCATTTCCCCAGAAATAGAGGATATTCTAAGTGTGGATCAAGCAGGTTTCCGCAAGGACCGCAGTACAGGAGAACAAGTACTGGCCCTAACCACCTTCATCGAAAATGGCTTCGAGAGCAGACTGAAGACAGGGGCTGTGTTTCTCGATCTTACAGCCGCCTATGATACGGTCTGGCACAAAGGCCTCCTCCTGAAACTTATAAAGGCGATCCCTGCTTGGGCAACAGCAATTATAAAAACCCTGCTGACCAACCGAAGGTTCAGAGTCCACCTCAGTCAGAACACAAGTGCATGGAGAATGCAGAAAAACGGACTCCCACAAGGCTCAGTTCTAGCTCCAACTCTGTTCAACCTCTACATAAACGACCTGCCTACTACAAAATCCCGCAAATTCATCTATGCAGACGACATCTGTTTGGCATTCCAAGCACCAGACTTTGAACCACTGGAACGGGTGCTCACGGAAGATCTTGCCAAACTGGACCAGTTCTGTAAAATCTGGCGCCTAAAACAAAGCCCAGCAAAAACCGTCTCCAGTGTATTCCATCTCCACAATGCAAAAGCTGCCAGAGAACTAAACATCCACCTGAGCGGACTCAAGCTTAAGCATGCCCCAAATCCAACTTATCTTGGAGTGACCCTTGATAGGACCTTATCCTTCAAGGAACATCTAAAGGGGACGGCTGCTAAGGTGAAGGTACGAAACAACCTGCTCTGCAAGCTCGCTGGTGCAAAATGGGGGGCGGCAGTCTCCACCCTGCGCACCTCAGCACTGGCCCTTTCATACTCTGTAGCAGAATATTGTGCCCCTGTCTGGTCCAGGTCATCTTACACACACCATGTAGACACCCAGCTCAACTCAACCATGAGAACTATAACTGGAACAATCCGCTCAACACCACTCCCCTGGCTCTCTGTACTGTCAAACATAGCCCCTCCACACATCCGGCGAGCAGCATTAACTCAAAGGATGCTCCAAAAAGTTAAAGATTTTCCTCACTTGCCAATCCATGCAGATATCTACACCCCACCCACTGCCCGACTTTCATCCAGACGGACGATTTGGAAAAACCCTCCCCCAGCTGACTTTAGCATCCAGACAGCTTGGCAAGAGGAATGGGAGACCAAGGAGGTCCCAAACAAACAGCTGGTGATAAACCCCAACCAACAGGTCCCGGGCACCAACCTCCCAAGGAGACAGTGGTCTACACTCAATCGCTTCAGGACTGGACATGGCCCCTGCTTGGCCAGCCTTCACAGATGGGGCAGTAGCCCTAGCCCACTGTGCGCATGTGGAGAGGAGCAAACAATGGAACACATCATAGAGGTTTGCCCGCTCCAAAGACTGGAAGGAGGATTACACACCCTCCATACAGCAAACCAGGAGGCAACTGCTTGGCTTAAGGACTTTGCATTCGCTAAATAAATAAAATCATAGACAAATAGATGGTTACCTGTATAGATACATGAATCATACCCACTGTACAAAGCAGGACTATCAGGTGCAGAGTGAAATGTGAGGTTGTGGAGTGTGTGAATAAAGAGGCAGGTTTATGGACAGACGATTTATTCCACACTCACACATCTCTCAAGCACAGAAGAGACTGAATGATTACAGCACAATCTCCACTTTTCCCCAACTCACTCTTCACACGTTTACATGGCTTTTCTCATCACACAGCATGACATTTACATTACACTGCTTTCAACCCCCTATGTTCCTGACTCCTTCCTGCTCTATCCCCAGGAACCCCCTGGGCATTGTTCTCCCATGTTTATTCACTGTCTCTGTCTGAGATGTTGCATAACCTGACTCCCCACACCGCCCCCCCCCCCCAGCAACTTAGATAGAACATCAGTCCACACGCTCTTTTGGCTTCAGTCTCCTCCCATATCTGCTGTAACTGGGGTTTACCGCCTCCGTGGCACTGCTGTGCCGGTGGGGGGCTGCTGGGAGTGTGTCTGACTGCGGGTGGGCCGTGGCGAGGGGGGGGGGGGGACTTCGGTCTGTCTGTGTGGCTGCCCTGGTGAATCGTTTCCCTGGGGAGCTCTCCGTGGGGGTCTTCCACGCCGAGGGGCCCTAGCCAACTGCACTTGCTCGTCCGCCACTACAAAGGCGGGTTTGAGTCTGTCTATGCCAATTTTCTCCCGCCGACCCCCCAAGTCTAGCAAAAAATGCTTATCCCCTGTTTCCAGCACTCTGAACGGTCCATCATAGGGTGGGCGCAATGGAGGGCAGTGGGCATCGTGTCTGACGAACACGAACTCCACGCTCTTCAAAGTTTTAGGCACGAAGGCACGCGGAAAACAGTGGCGGGCTGGGCCCGGCAGCGTGCCTGTGTTTGCACTACGCTGCAAAAGCTGAGACGGGCAGCTGTCCGGCGCGGGATTATCTGGCAGAAATTCACCGGGCAGCCGTAGGGGCTGCACAAAAACCAGCTCTGCCGGGGAAGCTTCCAAATCCTCTTTTGGCGCGGAGCACAACCCCAATAAAACCCACGGCAACCTGTCTACTCAATTTGCATCCGTCAGTGAAGCCCTGAGCGCTGCTTTCAGTGATCTATGAAAACGCTCGCATAACCCATTGGCCTGTGGGTTGTACGCGGTTGTGCGATGAATTGCAACACCCAGGCTGCGGGCCATCGCGGACCAGAGGTTGGAAACAAATTGAGGGCCCGACGGGACTCCAAAACGCGCCACCCATGCTGTTAAAAAAGCGCGTGCCACATCCGCGGACGTGGTTGCCGCCAGCAGGACTGCTTCTGGCCAGCGCGTAGTGCGGCCCACCACTGTCAGGAGGTGTGTGCACCCCTGTGATGGCGGGAGGGGGCCCACGAGGTCCACGTGAACATGGTCGAACCTCTTAGCCGGTACCCGAAACGGCTCCAAGGGAGCCTTCGTGTGTCTGTGTACCTTGGCTCGTTGGCACGCCACGCAGGCCGCAGCCCACTCTTTTACTTGTTTGCGTAGGCTTGGCCACACAAACTTCTCTCCCACCATTTTGACTGATGCACGTACTCCTGGGTGCGCCAGAGTGTGAACCGACTCAAACATGCGGCGGCATCACGCGATGGGGACCACCGGACACGGGCGTCCCGTGGAGACATAGCAGATTAGAGGCGGCATGCCGTCTTGCAGCACCCTGCTCTCCAGCCTTAACCCTGTTGGTCCAGACTGGAGCGCAAGCACGTCTGCATCGCTAATCTGCTCTGCGGCCATGGCTGCGTAATCTATCCCCACATAGATCGGGGCCACCACGGCGTGTGAGAGGCAGTCCGCCACCACATTCAGTTTACCCGACACATGCTGAATAGCGGTAGTAAACTCTGAGATCGCGGCCAGCAGTCTCTGCTGCCGGTCCGACCACGATTCTGAAACCTTGGCCATTGCGGACATTAGTGGCTTGTGGTCCACGAACACGGTGAAGCTGCGACCTTCCAGCCAGAACTGGAAGTGACGTATGGCCAGGTGGAGAGCCAGCAACTCTCTGTCGAACGTGCTGTATTTACGTTCACTGTCGCGCAAAGTTCTGCTGAAAAAGGCGAGCGGCTGCCAAGCCCCGGCAACGCGCTGCTCCACGACAACCCCTATGGCCATGTCTGAATCGTCAGTGGTGAGCGCTATCCGGGCCGCCGGGTCCGGATGCGCCAGCAGTGCGGCATCTGCCAGGGTTGCTTTAACCTCCGATAACGCCCGCTCTCGCTCCGGGGTCCATTCGACCCCATCTGCGGGTTTCTGTCCCTTGAGCGCGGCGTACAATGGTTGCATGAGCCGCGCAGGGAAGGAAACGGTTATAAAAGTTCACCATCCCAAAAAATTCTTGCAGAGCCCGGACTGTCTGAGGCCGGGGAAAATCCGCCACGGTGCTCACTTTGTCGGGCAACGGGATTGCTCCTTCCGGAGAGACGCGGTGCCCCAAAAAATCAATTTCCGTCACTGGCATTTCGCCGGGTTGATTATTAACCCGTGCTCCTCCAACCTCCGGAAAACCGTTGTGAGGTGGGTTACGTGTTCGTTTTCGGACGCACTGGCTACCAGGATGTCGTCCAGGTAGACGAACATGAATGGGAGATCACGCAGCACTGCATCCATCATGCGCTGGAACGTCTGTGCTGCTCCTTTTAACCCGAATGGCATGCGCAGGAACTTGAATAAGCCGAACGGGGTTATTACCGCTGTTTTGGGTACGTCCTCCGCACGCACTGGGACCTGGTGGTAATGGCGGACCAGGTCTATTTTGGAAAAAATGCGTGCTCCGGCGAGGTGAACGGAAAAATCCTGTATGTGGGGAGTCGGGTAGCGGTCGAGTGCTGTGGCGTTGTTCAACCTGCGGAAATCACCGCACGGTCGCCACAACCCCTCAGCCTTAGGGACCATGTGTAGCGGGGACACCCATGGGCTGTTTGATCGCCTGAGGATGCCCAACCTTTCCAGGTTGGCAAACTCCTTGCGCGCTATGGCCAGTTTAGCTGCGTCCAGGCGCGGAGGTCTTGCGAAAATGGGCGGCCCGGTGGTGGTGATAATGTGCTCCACCCCATGTTTAGCGATGGCTGCCGAAAACGTCGGGGCCGTGAGTGCTGGGAACTGAGTGAGCAGTGAGTGGAACTTACTGCCTGGAGCTGTAACGTTGGCTTGTGCTGTTGGCTGGGTCCCTCAAGCTATACAGGGGAGAGAATCAAAGGACAGTGCATTAACCAGGTGCCTGTTAGCAACATCCACAAGTAAACCATGCGCACACAGAAAATCAGCTCCTAGGATTGGGCAACACAGTGCTGCTATGACAAAAGTCCACTTGTACGAGTGGCCATGTAGACCAGTGTTCTCTCACCGAACGTCTTAATCTCTGAGCCGTTTACTGCCACAAGTCCAGGGCCGCTAGGTCCTGCCAGCCGGTCAGTGTAGGACGGCAGGATGGCGCTCTTCTGGGCTCTGGAGTCGATAAGGAAGCGTCTCCCCGAGCGCGAGTCCGTCACGTAGAGCATTTTGTTCTCTTCACCGGCGGTCGCAGCTGCTACCAACTGCCAGCCTTGGCATTTCCCAAGCGCTTGAACTGGCACGGTGACGCACATCTGCCCGCGTTCTCTCCGAAGCGGCAGTGGTAGAAGCAGAGCGTGTCTCTCTGGCGCTCCTTGTCCCCTGCTGCCGCTACCGTCGGTGGCTCCTCGCCTCCTCTGGTCGTCTCGCTGGGCTCCGCCGCCGCCGCATTGACTGTGATCGCCCTGGTGATGAGGATGATCCGGTCTGCCTCCTGGGCTAGCGCATGGTAGTCACGCACGGCCAGCAACGGCGAATTGGCCAGAACCGCTCTCGCCTCTGTTTGAAGGTTCCGGAGGAAAAGGTGGGCAAACAGAAAGTGCCCATCTTCCGTGCCCATTAACACCAGCATCTTCTCCATCAGGTCGACGGCCGAACCATCTCCTAACTCGGTCTGCCCCAGGAGCCTCTCCGCTCTCTCACATTCCGAGAGCGTGTAGCGCCGGGTCAGTGCAGCCTTGAGTGCTTCGTATTTGTTGCGGGCTGGAGGCTGATCGAGCAGGCTCACTACCCGCTGGGCTGTGCGAGCGTCCAACGCTGCTACCACATGGTAGAACTTGGTGTCGTCTGCCATTACTCCCCGGAGGGCGAACTGGGCCTCGGTGTGGTGGAACCAAGAGAAACCGTGCACGCGTTGCTGGAGGTTTCAATTTGGGCTGTCTGTGGAATGGCTGCTGCGTCGCTGGGGCTTCCCGACTGGGCCAGCTCCGGGGTTCTTGCCTCGTGTTCCATAATTCATCTGGGGTCACCAGTGTGGAGTGTGTGAATAAAGAGGCAGGTTTATGGACAGACGATTTATTCCACACTCACACATCTCTCAAGCACAGAAGAGACTGAATGATTACAGCACGATCTCCACTTTTCCCCAACTCACTCTTCACACGTTTACATGACATTTCTCATCACACAGCATGACATTTACATTACACTGCTTTCAACCCCCTATGTTCCTGACTCCTTCCTGCTCTATCCCCAGGAACCCCCTGGGCATTGTTCTCCCATGTTTATTCACTGTCTCTGTTTGAGATGCTGCATAACCTGACTCCCCACAAGGTACCAATTAGACTGCAAGGTGCATTATGGCAGCATAGTTATGACCAAAATTCAACATCAGAGGGAGTTATTATACAATGAAATGGCATGTGGCAGAAAAGATTCCCTGTACCTAACTGTTTGGCAGCAAAGCTGTAGCAGTCTGCTGGAGAAAGTGCTCTGCTTTCTGTGCAGTGTGTGGCAGAGTGGGTGATCAGTATAGTCCATGATGGATCGCAGTTTGTTTAGTGTCCTCCTCTCGACATCAGTTTCAAAGGTCTCCAGCCTGAAACCAATAACAGAACCAGCCCTCTTGACAATCTTGTCAAGTCTGTTGGTGTCGCTTGCTGTGATGCTGCTACCCCAACAGACAGCCACAAAGAAGAAGGCGCTGGCAACAACAGCCTAGTAGAAAAGCTCTAGCATCCTGTTGCACACATTGAAGGATCTCAGCTTCCTCAGAAAGCAGAGTCTGCTCATCCTCTTCTTGTATGCAGCATCAGTGTTAGATTTCCAGTCCAGTCCATTGCTGATTGTGACACCCAAGTATTTGTAGTCCTCAATCACCTCCACAACCCCCCCCCCCCCACCCACCCAATCTGCAATGGCTGTGAAAGCATCCTCTTCTTCCTGGACTCAATCACCAGCTCTCTGGTCTTGCTGATGTTCAGCCTCAGGTGATTCTGCTCGATCCACTCCACAAATTTATCTACCAGTGCCCTGTACTCCCCGTCCTCTCCCCCTCTTATACACCCAACAACAGCTGAGTCATCAGATAATTTCTGCAGGTGGCATTATTCTGTGTTGTACTGAAAGTCGGTGATGTTTAAGGTGAAGATAAAAGGAGAAATCACAGTCTCCTGTGGAGCTCCTGTATCACTAACCACCACATCAGACAAGACACTGCCCGGCCACACAAACTGTGGCCTGCCTGTCAGGCAGTCAGTAGTCCAGGAGATCACAGAGCTGTTGACCCCCCCCCCCCCCCCACCCCGCCACAGCTTCTCACCCAACAGCAGTGGCTGGATGGTGTTAAAGGCACTGGAGAAATCAAAGAATGTGATTCTCACAGTGTCTCCTTCACCATCCAGATGCAAATGGGCTCGTTGCAGCAAGTAGATGACAGCATCTTCAACTCCTAAATGGGGCTGATATGCAAACTGCAGGGAGTCCAGCCATGTCTTCACCTGTGGCCTCAGGTGGGCTAAGACCAGTCTCTCCAGGACCTTCATCACATGCGTACTTTCTACAGACTTAGGGTCAGGTTGTACAGGTGTTTCAGTACCAGAGCTAGCTGGTTGGCACAGGTACTCAGGATCCTGGCAGAGATGCCATCAGGGCATCTCCTTCCGCTGATGGAGTCTCTCGAGCTGTTTCTTAACCTTGTCTGTAGTCACAGTGATGTGAGGGGGCTGGTGCTGGTGTCCCCAGATGAAGGGAGGGTGTGAGGGGGGAGAGAGAGAGCAGTGCTGCACAGGAAGGTGAGGGGTGAGGGGTGTGTGAGGGTCTGGCTGTGTTGTGGGGGTGACAGACGGTGAGTTAAACCTATTAAAAAAAACAGATTCAGCTCATCGACTCTCTCAAGGCTCACTGATGTCTGTCTGTCTCTCACCTTATACCCTGTGATTTGTTTAATTCCCGGCCACACATCCTTCATATTGCTTTGCCTGAGTTTATCCTCCAACTTCCTCCTGTAATTGTCTTTGCACCTCCTCAGCATCTCTCTCAGTTCACGCTGCACTCTCCTCACTTCCTCCTTGTCTCCAGACCTAAAAGCCCTCTTCTACTTGTTAAGAAGTCCTTTCAGGTCACTGGTGATCAATGTTTGTTTTGGGTTTTTTTGGGGGGGGCAGTGCACAGTCTGAGCAGGCATGGTTGTGTTTTCACAGAATCTGATGTATTCTGTGATGCAGTCAATCATATTTTCTGTGTCCACCCCATGTGATTCATAGAGTACATCCCAGTCTGTCGTCTCAAAGCAGTCCTTTAGTGCATCAGCAGGCTCCTGTGTCCACCTCCTCACATCGGTGTATAAGCAGGCTGGCTGCCTTTGCACAAAGGGAACATACTTGGGTGATAGCAGGACCAGCTTGTGATCTGATCTGCTGGGTGGGTGGGGGTTGTGGCACTGTATGCATCTCTTGCATTTGCATTCAGTATTGTAGATCCAGAGTTTTATTTTCTCTGGTGGGACAGTCAACAAACTGGTAGAAGTTTGGTAGTGTTTTGCCCAGCGAGACGTGGTTAAAATCACGTGTGGTGGCCATAAATGCGTTCAGGTGCTGCTCCAGTAATGTGGCAGTCGTGGAGCTCATGACATCACAGGCCACCACTGCATCAGCTGACAGAGGTACGTAAACAGTAATCACAATGGCACATGTGAACTCTCACAGCATGTAATAAGGTTGCATACTCACAGCCAGCAGTTCAATGTCCGGGCTGCAGCGCCATTCCTTCACATAAATGTGTCTGGGATTACATCACTTTTCATTTACAAGAAGTGCCAATCCTCCCCCCACCTTTTTCCCTATTACTTATAATGTCCCTGTCCCACCAGATAGTCTTAAAGCCAGATATTGCAATGTTGTTGTCCGGGATATGCGAGTGTAACCACATCTCAGTACAACACATGATATTACACTCATGACATTCCCTGTGAGCTCAACCGTCTTGTTTCCCAGCAACTCATGCTACCCATAATGAATATCAATACTTCTGGCTTGTGCTTCCTCTTCCTCCTCCTCACCTTGGCTGCAGCCCTTTGCCCGTGGCGTCTCCTCTTCAGCTCATTTGGGATGAGAGGCTTCCCTCCAAGCAGCAGCGCTGGCCTCCTCAGCACAATCAGCTGGAAGCATAAACTCTGCTCTCTATCAAAAAATTCTGAAGGATAATGTCCAGCCATCAGCCTCGTGACCTCAAGCTCAAGTCCTTCAGTGTGACTGAATTAAAACAATTCTGCAAAGGAGAGTGGGCCAAAATTCCTCTACAGTGATGTACTAAAAGACTCATCGCCAGTTACTGCAAATGATCCCATCTCATACCTTTTATAGTAGAGATGGTAATCAGGACCAGGTGAAAGCAATCAGTATGCTGCATGAAATCAGCCATCCTTGGTTCTGTGGAGAGTGGTTGTGCAACCATATAGAGTTAGAAATGAACACTCGATGGGTATGCTCAACTGTCCACTGCATGGCCACTCAGAATAATACAAGATAAAATAATAATTGCTTAATGTTGAAAACTGTCCAAAGCAAACCAACAGTGACTATGAAGGGCTGGTAGTTTTTGACAGCATGGTTCACACATCCAGTACCAGTATGGCAACTATAACCGAGCTTTTAGGGAGCCGACATTAACCAGAACCTGCTGTAAATGAAGATCAGAGCCCATATGCACAAAGTGTCCTAGTGCTAAGAATTAAGGCCATTACATACTCTGCAAGAACAGAGAAATTTGTTCTCTTTCCCAGGGCTGCAAGAGAAAAATGACATTGTGTGGAGAGTGTAAATAACAGAGGCAGATTTATGCAGCAGATGACTTTATTCACTCTCACATCAGTCATACACAGAAAAAGCATATCTCAATACACCAGGGTGTCTCCTTATATATAAACCGCCCATCTCACATCTGCATGACATCTCCCATCACAATACATTCAACCCTTCTCCCCCACTACTTCTTCCTGCTACCTCACCATAATCTTTTTCATCTCAATACCTATTGTCCTTCTCTGTTTACCCTCTGCATCCAGTCTGAGATGATTAACCCAGCCTCTACACCCCCCCCCCCCCCGAATCTCAGACTGAGTTTCAGTCCTGATGTCCTTTTGGCTTCAGTCTCCTCCCGTATCTGCTGTAACGGGGTTTTTCCGCCTCCGCGACGCTGCTGTGCCGGTGGGGGGCTCCTGGGGGTGTGTCTGTCTGCGGGTGGGCAATGGCGAGGGCGGGGGCGGGGGGGACCTTCGACTTGCCTGTGTGGCTGCTGTGATGAATCGTTTACCTGGGGAGTTCTCAGTGGGGGTCTTCCACGCCGAGGGGCCCAAGCGAACACCACTTGCTCGTCCGCCACCACAAAGGCGGGCTTAAGTCTGTCTATACATGTTTTCTCCCTACGACCCCCCAAGTCTAACAAAAAATGTTTGTCCCCTGTTTCCAGCACTCTGAACGGGCCATCATAGGGTGGGCACAATGGGGGGCAGTGGGCATCGTGCCTGACAAACACTAACGCCGCGTTCTTCAAAGGTTTTGGCACAAAAGCGCGTGGAAAACAGTGGTGGGCCAGGCCTGGCAGCATGCCTGTGTCTGCGCTATGCTGCAAACGCTGAAATGGACAGTTGTCGGGCGGGGATTATCTGGCAAAAATTCCCCGGGAAGCCGCAGTGGCTGAGAAAAAACAAGCTCTGCCGGGGAAGCCTCCAAATCCTCTTTTGATGCGGAACGCAACCCCAATAAAACCCACGGCAACCGGTCTACCCAATTTGCATCTGTCAGCAAAGCCCTGAGCGCTGCTTTCAGTGACCTATGGAAAAGCTCGCATAACCCATTGGCCTGCGGGTTGTACGCGGTTGTGCGATGAATTGCAACAACCAGGCTATGGGCCATTGCGGACCAGAGGTGGGAAACAAACTGTGGGCACCTATCGGACATGATGTCCGATGGGATGCCAAAACGTGCCACCCATGTTGTCAAAAAAGCGCGAGCCACGTCCGCGGATGTGGTTGCCTCCAGCTGGACTGCTTCTGGCCAGCGTGTGTTGTGGTCCACCACTGTCAGAAGGTGCGTGGACCCCTGCGATGGCGGGAGGGGGCCCACGAGGTCCATGTGAACATGGTCGAACCTCTTAGCCGGTATACGAAATGGCTCCAAAGGAGCCTTCGTGTGTCTGTGTACTTTGGCTCTTTGGCAAGCTATGCAGGCTGCAGCCCACTCTTTCACTTGTTTGCGCAGGCCTGGCCATACGAACTTTGCTCCCACCATTTTGAGGAAGCGCGCACTCCTGGGTGCGCCAGACCGTGAACTGACTCAAACACTCGGTGGCGCCAAGCAACTGGGACCACCGGGCGCGGGCGTCCCGTGGAGACGTCGCAGATTAGGGGGAGGGGGCTGCCATCTTGCAGTACTCTGCTCTCCAGCCTTAACCCTGTTGGTCCAGACTGGAGCGCGCACACGTCCGCATCGCCAATCTGCTCTGCGGCCATGGCTGTATAATCTATCCCCACGCAGACTGGGGCCACTACTGCGCGCAAGAGGCAGTCCGCCACCACATTCAGTTTACCCCACACATGCTGAATATCAGTCGTAAACTCTGAGATCGCGGCCAGCTGTCTCTGCTGCCGGCCTGACAATTGTTCCGAAACCTTGGCCATTGCGAACGTTAGCGGCTTGTGGTCCACAAACGCAGTGAAACTGCGCCGTTCCAGCCAGAACTGGAAGTGGTGTACGGCCAGGTGGAGAGCCAGCGACTCCCTGTCGAACGCACTGTATTTACGCTCACTGTCGCGCAAAGCCCTGCTGAAAAAAGCGAGCGGCTGCCAAGAACCGGCAACGCGTTGGTCCACGATGGCCCCTATGGCCACGTCCGAGGAGTCAGTAGTGAGCGCTATCCGGGCCGCCGGGTCCGGGTGCACCAACAGTGCGGCGTTTGCCAGGGCTGTTTTAACCTCAGAGAACGCCTGCTCCCGCTCAGAAGTCCATTCGACTCTGTCCGCCAGTTTCCGTTTCTTGAGCGCAGCGTACAATGACTGCATGAGCTGAGCTACGTGGGGGAGGAACCGGTTATAGAAGTTAACCATCCCCAAAAACTCTTGCAGCACCCTGACCATCTGAGGCCAGGGAAAATTCACCACAGTACGCATCTTGTTGGGCAAGGGTATCGCTCCCTCCGCTGAGACGCAGTGCCACAAAAAATCAACCCCCGTCACTCTGAGCTGGCATTTCGCCTGGTTGATTATTAACCTGTGCTCCTCCAACCTCCGGAAAACCGTCCTGAGGTGGGTTACATGTTCATCCTCGGACGCACTGGCCACCAGGATATCATCCAGGTAGACGAACACAAACTGCAGATCGCGCAAAATGTCTGTGCCGCGCCTTTTAATCCAAAGGGCATGCGTAAAAACTCAAACAAGCCCAACGGAGTTATTACCGCTGTTTTGGGTATGTCCTCCACGTGCACTGGGACCTGGTGGTAACCACGGACCAGGTCTATTTTAGAAAAAATGTGTGCCCCGGCAAGGTGAATGGAAAAATCCTGATTATGGGGAATTGGGTAGCGGTTGTGCGCTGTGGCGTTATTCAACCTGCGGAAATCTCCACATGGTCGCCACAATCCCTCGGCCTTAGGGACCATGTGTAGCGGGGATGCCCATGGGCTGTTTGAGTGCCTGATGATGCCAACCTTTCCAAGCTGGCAAACTCCTCACACGCTATGGCCAGTTTAGCTGCGTCCAGGCGCCGAGGTCATGCGAAAACGGGCGGCCCAGTGGTGGTGATAAAGTGTTCCACCCCATGTTTAATGCTGGCCGCCGAAAACATTGGGACAGTGAGTGCTGGGAACTGAGTGAGCAGTGTGTGGAACTTACCACCTGGAGCTGTGACGTTGGCTTGTGTTATTGGCCCAGCCCCTCGAGCTGTACAGGGGAGAGAATCAAAAGACATTGCATTAACCAGGAGTCTGTTAGCAACATTGACTAGCAACCCGTGTGCACACAGAAAATCAGCTCCCAGGATTGGGAAACTCAATGCCGCTATGACAAAAGTCCACTCGTACATACGGCCGTGTAGGGATAAAGTCAGTGTTCTCTCACCAAAAGTCTTAATGTCCGAGGCGATGGTGGTAGAAGCAGAGCATGTCTCTCTGACGCTTCCTGGCCCCCGCTGCCGCTGGGTTCCGACGCCGCCGCGTTCACTGTGAGGGCTCTGGTGGTGAGGATGATCCAATCTGCCTCCTGGGCTAGCGCACAGTAGTCACGCACGGCCAGCAATGGCAAATTGGCAAGAACCGCTCTTGCCTCTGTTGAGAGGTTCCGGAGGAAAAGGTGGGCAAACAGAAAATGCCCGTCGTCTGTGCCCATCAACGCCAACATCTTCTCCATCAGTTCGACCGCCGACCCATCTCCTAACTCGGAGCGCCTCAGGAGCCTATCTGCTCTCTCACAGTCCTAGAGCGTGTAGCGCCGGGTCAGCGCAGCCTTGAGAGTCCCGTATTTGTCGTGGGCTGGAGGCTGTTGGAGCAGGCTCGCTACTTGCTGAGACGTGCGAGCGTCCAGCGCTGCAACCACATAGTAATATCTGGTGTCATCTGCCGTTATTCCCCGGAGGGCGAACTGAGCCTTGGTGTGGTTTAACCAAGACCGCGGGTCGTGCAGCCAAAAGTCCGGTAGTTTGACCAAAACAGCGCACGCGTTGCTGGGGGTTCCCGTCCGGGCCGTCTCTGGGATGCTTGCCGTGTTGCTGGGGATTCCCGTCCAGGCCGACTCCGGGGTTGTTGCCTCATGTTCCATAATTCGTCAAGGGGTCACCAGTGTGGAGCGTGTAAATAACGGAGGCAGATTTATGCAGCAGACGACTTTATTCACTCTCACATCAGTCATACACAGAAAACGCATATCTCAGTACACCAGGGTGTCTACTTTTATATCAACCGCTCATCTCACATCTGCATGACATCTCGCATCACAATACATTTTCAGCCCTTCTCCCCCACTACTTCTTCCTGCTACCTCACCATAATCTCTTTCATCTCAATACCGATTGTCCTTCTCTGTTTACCCTCTGCATCCAGTCTGAGATGATTAACCCAGCCTCTACACCTGTTTTGTTTTTGCAGCCCTGGTTTGGGAGTTATTGCAGCTTGTTCTTGACACATCATTGTGGCAGAACTTTTTTCTTGCATGGTGTCCAAGAACTATTGTGTGATCAGTTAGAAATTTGAATTTCCCAGGAGTTTTGCACTTGAGTTTCTTGTCAAGAATGAAATGTCCTGTCCAGAAAGAAGTTCTTGTTCTTGCCACCTCAAGAAAAAGAAGTTTCTCTGTTCTTGCAGAGTATGTAATGGTCTTTACTCCCAGTACTTTGTATGCTCTCCATGTACTTTCACTAAAAGTACATCGAAAGCACCCTGCAGTTATTAAAAAAAAATAGTATGTTACCAAACATTTCACCATTCTTACCAATTTACACTTGTAATTTGACTGAAAGTACCCTAACTTTGGGCTGTATTATAAAGTTTAACCAGATAATGTTTTTAGTTCATATTATTAGAGATGCATATCCCTCACGGGCGCAACAACATTATACCACCAGTGGTTGTTCCTCACATTTTCCACTATCCACACTCACACTGTCTTAATTGGAATCCATTTATTAAACTATATTCCTCCATGTGATGGAAGTGTTTCTGTCATTAGGGGGGAGACAGATAGATCTGCTTCTGAGCCCCATAAAGATTAAAATATTTTTATTTGTCAATACTTCTATATGTACAGGACATACAATAGAATTGAAATGCCATTTCTCTCTCTCTTAGTGGTGTGCACAATATATAGGGCAAGAAGGAATAAGGAGACAAAACAAAAACAGCAATCTACAGTATGTACGGTAATGCTACCTAATCGTGCAAATAACAGTAGAAACACAGCAATCCTATGCATAGTACACTGTAATACCGGTAAATTGCAAGTTCAATGTGGTAACAGGGTGCAGACAGTGACAGATTGGTCTATGCATGATCACTATTGGAATGACAGACAGCAGCATGTATGGTATTTGTGCAAATGGTTGTAGTAAGGTGCAAGACATACAGCAGCAGATGTCTGAGAGGGGGGGCAGAGGGGTACCAATGATTTTGCTGGCTGCTTCCACCGGAGTGGTGGCCTAGTTGATAGAGCATCCCCAGTGGTGGAGACAGTTTAGCTTCCATATCACATAGTGATGCAGCTGATGAAGTTACTCTCAATGGTGCCCTGGTAGAATAAGCACATGATGGGGGATGGGACTCGTGCTCTCCTGAGTTTGCAGAGGAAATAGTGGCAAGTTTGAGTCTTGTTTGCCAATGATGTGGTGTTGTTAGACCCGGAGAGGTCCTCGGAGATGTGCATCCCCAGGAACTTTGTGCTGCTCACCCTCTCCACAGTTGTTCCATCAATTATCAGAGGGGGATGTTGTGTGTGTCCTCTCCTGAAGTCAACTGCAATCTCCTTGGATTTTCCCATGTTCAGGAAGAGATTATTGTGTTTACACCACTGGACCAGTTGGCTCACTTCATTTCGGTAGTTGGCCTCTTCATTGTTTGTGATCAGTGTCACCATGGGTTGAGATGCCGTCTCGGCACTCAGCCCATGTTTTCCCTCATCCCTGCTTCCCATTGAGCAGCGTCTCAGCTGGCCCCCAGCTGGCAGCATTATGGACGGCTGGGGCCAATTAGTCTTCATCAGCTGGGGCGCTGCCAATGAGGATAAATAGGAGCAGCCTCGATGACTCGGGGCTGCGACATAAACACATTGCTAAGCTGAAGCCCCTTCGTCTGGTGTCAGCTTATACTCCTCTTGCAGCATTCCTGTGTTTGTATCCCGCTGTGAGTATGTACATCTTGTTACCCCCACGTCCGGTACGAGCTGCTTACCTCTGCGCTGTGCAACCTGTGAGTGTACGTCTGCATGAGTATCTGTGCTCTCATCCCTTCCCCTTTACCCTGAATAAAATATCACGACTCACTGGCTTGCCCCTGGCTCTGATTGCCCGGCTCCCTAGAGCCGGATATGACAGTATGTCGCAGCCAGAAGAGTTGCCGGTGGCCGTGAGTCGCTGTGGAAATGTACCTTTCTGTCCGGGTGTCAGCGCTGCTAGCATGCCGCTTCCCAGGAGTCACTTCCGGCGCCAGGGCGACGAGCTGAGGTCCATCTCGGAGGCTGTCGACGGGACGCTCTTCACCCTGCACGACGCCTCCAACGCGAGACGCTGGCATCCGGGCCGTGCTGAGGAACTCCTGGACTGTCACCCTCACTCTCTGTACCATCTGGAGGACAGTGCCAGGATAGACGCTGCAGGTACACAGCGAGAGAAGCTCCACGGGGTGGATGGAAATCCCGGCAGGGAGTCGAAGTGGGCGACGTTTTTCCCCGCTTCGGAGTCCCGTTCCTGCCGCCATTCCAGTCCGGGAGTTCGCGCCAACCAGAGGACTTCCCCCAACCTGTGCCACGTCACTCGGGATTCCCTTCAAGGAGCCGCAGCTGACAGCAGTTATGTCCGGGGTCGAGTGGCTGTCGCGAGCTCCACTGTGTTTCCTGTCACCACCTTCAGGCATGTGGCGGCGGCAGTGAGATTGATGGTGAGGACTTCAGGGCTACGAAGCTTTCCCGTGCTCGACGCCTTCCTCGTCTCGATCTCCGATCTGGAGCGGCGAATCCTGGGTTTCCCCCTCGCTTCGTCCCCTGGGAGTAGTCATCACATCGCCGAGTCACCTCTGCACGAACCTCGTCCGGATCCAGTTCTGGGTCATCGTCAGGACCGTTCCTCCCACACAGCTGTCATCCCTTCGCCTCGTCAGTGTGGAGATTCTACAGCCTCGTCCCATGAGCCTCGTTCCCCCGCTGTCATTCCTGGACATTCGGGCTGGCTCACCCCGGCTGTTTCCCCCTCCTCCTCGACGCGCTTCCTGACCGCTGTGTGTGCCTGGAATCCCGGCCTGGTGAGCTCTCTGCTGGAGACAACGCGAGCGACCCTCAGACGAATTCCCGGGGGGTCCTCCGTTATCGCCGGGCGGGGAGAGGAAGAAGCAGATTCCACTACAGCAGGCGATACTCAACCTCCAGGGGGCAGGCAAGTCATTGTTTTTTCACACCTGCTTAATGATTTGCTCTGTCACATCCCTGGAGGAGAAGTTCAGGGTTCGCAGCTCCCTGAACTCTCCCCACCTGCTGTAACCTGTATGCCTAATCCCGCATCCTCTGTGTCTCTCTCCGCCGAGCGGTCCCCGGCTCCGGGTCAACGTGGTGGAATATGGAGAGGGCCTGTGGTTCCGCAGCTACATTGCGGACGGAGGAGGGGGACTGACTGCTGCGTGGAGTCTACGCTGACGACTGAGCGTCCCCGGGTCTCCACGGAGGAGCGGTTCGGTCCGGCGGGACGAGATTCTTCTGGCTTCACGCCGAGTGGATCGTCGGCGGGGTTACCTGAGCTGGAGGGATCTCAAGCTGCGCTGACCATCGTGCTGGCTGCGGGGCCCGACGCGGCTAGATGGGAGCCTGACAACGACCTCCTGACGACGGATCCTGGATCTTCGCAGTCCTGGACGGCGTCAGAACCCGAGATCAGGCGAGTGCTCTCCTTTCTTTTCTCTCTTTTTATCCCCGAGCACTTCAGCCTATCTCCAGGGGAGACGAGCCGGGTGCAGCCGTCTGCTGCGTCTGAACTCGTCTCGCCGGGTTCTGGCGCTGCCGGTGATCCTGATCCCGGTTCTGTTTTCTCTTCTGAGCCTTCTTCCAGGGTCACCGGCAAGGAGTTGCTGTTCCTCGTGGTGCTGGAGGGTCCGGGTTCAACGTTGGAGGTCGGTTCTGGTGCAGTATTCAACGTGGGTTCGCCCGAGACCCAGTCGGGGTCCAACGTGGGTTCGCCTGAGGCCCGATCGGGGTCCGACGTGGGTGCTGCCCCAGTATTGTCCAGGTCCGGTGAGGAGGTGGCCGTTTTCCTGCGGCCTGACGCCCGCCGCCCTCGTCATCGGCTCTCCCCTGAGCCTCTTCCACCGGGATCCGCTCTGATCCTTCGCCCGTCTCAACGGTCCTGGTGGTTGAGTGAAGCGGGTCGACGACCGACCCACAAGACTTTCGGTTCGGTGATCTGGTTCCCCCCACTGGTCTGTGTTTCCCTCTGGGCAGCCTGGTTCGGCTGCCGGTGGACTGGATTCCTGGGATCTGGGTCCAGAGTTCGCCGTCCGAACACTTCTCTTTCCCTGATTCGCCAGCTGGACGATGGGCAGGGAGATCTCCGGAGCCATCTCGGCCATTTTTGGACTCTGCCTGCCATTCACCTCGGGTGTCACTTTTTCTTTTGTTATTAAGGTCACTCGGGTGTAATGTTTTGTCCTGTTGGTGGATTCGTTTTTATAGTGCTGTGTTTTCCATCGCTCATGCTCAGCATTTTACTTTTTGTGCCATGTTTTTAGCCTCGTTTTTTGTATTGTAGAGTTATGTTTTGTTTTCCGTAACACCATGCTCTGCAGTTATCCATTTATTCCAGTCACTTTCATTTCTTTAGGTGACTGGGTATTTATATATTCGTGTGTGTGGGTTTTTCTTTGCCTGCACTCAGTATTTCTTTTTTGTCCTGTTGGTTCGTTATAGTCATGTGCCTTGTTTTCCGTAACACCATGCTCTATAATTGTCATTTGTTCCAGTCACCCTCACTTTTCTTGGTGACTGTGTGTATGTACTTAAATTAGCGCTGTGTATAGGTTCCCCTTTATTTAACCGTACTCAGCATTTTTTGCCCTGTACCTTTTTGGTGGTTCTTTTTTCCTTGCTCTGGGTCACGCATGGTTGGTACTCTCTGGGTAGTATGTAACCGGCGTGCTGACCCAGTTCTTCTCCCCATCTGTACCTGGGTTAATTATTCTGTTTTGTCAGTATTGTATTTGGGTTTTTCTTTCCCGCTACCCTACATTGCCCCATTGGTGTTGTCCTTCCCTTGGCTTCTTCCCCTCCGGTCCGCCTCCCTTCCTCCCACCCTGGGGGGGGGGGGGGGGGGGGCTGGGATGTTCCTGGTCGTTCAGGAGCCCGAACTTGAGGGAGGGGCTCTGTCACCATGGGTTGAGATGCCGTCTCGGCACTCAGCCCATGTTTTCCCTCATCCTTGCTTCCCATTGAGCAGCGTCTCAGCTGGCCCCCAGCTGGCAGCATTATGGACGGCTGGGGCCAATTAGTCTTCATCAGCTGGGGCGCTGCCAATGAGGATAAATAGGAGCAGCCTCGATGACTCGGGGCTGCGACATAAACACATTGCTAAGCTGAAGCCCCTTCGTCTGGTGTCAGCTTATACTCCTCTTGCAGCATTCCTGTGTTTGTATCCCGCTGTGAGTATGTACGTCTTGTTACCCCCACGTCCGGTACGAGCTGCTTACCTCTGCGCTGTGCAACCTGTGAGTGTACGTCTGCATGAGTATCTGTGCTCTCATCCCTTCCCCTTTACCCTGAATAAAATATCACGACTCACTGGCTTGCCCCTGGCTCTGATTGCCCGGCTCCCTAGAGCCGGATATGACAATCAGGCCCACCACCGCTGTGTCATCAGCAAATTTGATGATGTGGTTGGGACTGTAGGCTGGTACACAGTCATGAGTCAGCAGGGTGAAGAGAAGTGGGCTGAGCAGACACCCTTGTGGGGCCCCTGTGCTCAGTGTGATGGTCTTGGAGGTGATGCTGCCAACCTGCACGTTCTCTGGCCTCCCTGTGAGAAAGTCCAGCACCCAGTTACAAAGAGAGGTTTTGAGTCCCAAGTGTCTGAGTTTTTGTATTAGGTGCTGGGGGATGATTTTGTTGAATGCTGAACTGAAGTCCAAGAATAGCATTCGCACATAAGAGTTCTTTGAGTCCAGGTGGGTGAGGGCTAGATAGAGAACAGCAGAGATAGCATCTTCTGTGGATCTGTTTGACCTGTATGCAAACTGAGATGGGTCATGGGAGGGAGGCAGGGTGGACATGATTTTCTGCATGACCAGCAGCTGGAAGCACTTCATTATGATGGAGGTCAGTGCTACCTGCCGATAATCGTTGTGTGGGACGGGTTTCTTTTGGACTGGTATTATAGTAGCAGTTCTGAAACACGTGGGGACGACAGCTTGCCTCAGGGGACTGTTGAAGATGTCAGCCAGGACATCCTGAGGTCCTCCGCACAGTCCTTGAGAACGCGACCTGATATGTTATCTCGTCCAGCTGCCTTGTGTGTGTTGATCCTGGAGAAGGTCATCTTCACACTAGCCGGATCCAGACATATAGCCTGCTAATCTGGGAAAGGAGTGGTCTTCTGTGCTGTTTTGTACTTCAGAGCAGCCAAAGAAGTCATTTAAGTTGTTAAGCAGTGTGATGTCACTCGCACATGTCTGAGGTGGGGGTTTCCAAATTAGGGTTAAGCAGTTGAAAATGAATGAATGAATAACTGAATGGTTGGACTGACTGTATTGAAACTGCACACACGAACACACAGCTCGCCTCTTAATTAATCTGTGGCAAATCATATACGATTTATGACAAGGGTTTAGAAAAACAGTTGACACAACATAAGGTGCAAACTGTTTCGGTGACTGGTAAATGGGTGTCTGGCCGGGCAGGATCATTTCTGTTTCTCATTTCCCAGCTGCCCTTGTGGCTGATGGGACATGTTAAATGTTGGAAAAATAAGCATCATCTCCTTTGTTATATACTGTATGTTCAAGAACTCTATGCTATATATGTTCAAGAACTGATTGCTGTGATATTTGAGTTTTAGATATCATTTGTGTACCATTAAAAGTTTTGAACACTAACAAGTTTTGTTTTAAGTGCTACCCCACCCCCACCCCACTGTATTGACCAATCACAACTCCCAATGGACAGCAATGGAGGTCAACCACATCTCCACATTAAGATAAAAGATTTTGGACCTACCTTGCTCAGAGTTGCTCTAGGAGTGATCCTTTATCGCTTTTAAGGTGGGACTCCTTGATAGAAATTCTTAGGAGCTCTCCGAGAGGACTTTCACAATGTTTGAGTATACAGACCCTGGTGATGGAGTAAGTTGTCGATGTCAGCCAATTTTCATTCCCCTGGTGATTGTGATGAATGTTTGTGTATGAGGTGATTTACCAGACCAATCCATGATGCACACGGGTTAGTGCAAATGGAACACATGTGTTGGGTTGGTGGTGGCAGGGCTGGTGAAGGTGATGATGACTGTGGTGGTGATGGATGTTGATTCTGTGTGGCAGCATATCTGGCATTGTGTTGGGCAATCAGCTGGGCTGGTCTTTCACTTTTGAAAAGGTTAACACTTTTGTGGCAGATATTTATTTATTTTTTTCCCCTTGTCCTGTCAGGCAGCTAGGTAAGCAGAACAGAGATCTGTCACCCTTATTGAGCCAAAACAGATTTACTTTGCCAAGAGGAGCTTATACAGTACCTAACTATGTACTGTATTTTGTTGTAAACTCCTCCTGTAATAACTTTTAATACTTTATTTTAATTATTTTACACATGTAGGACCCAACAGGATGGGGACTAGGGAAAGGAAGTGTGTGGAGGGGGAAAGAAAAGGGAGGGGAACAGACAAAAAGACAAACAAACCAACAACTAAAACAAACAGAGGACAACCTGCTTCTTCCACGGAAGAGGTCTGAACACGAGTCTGGTTTCCGCACCTGTTAAAGGAGAGACACTTTTGCGTGTGCATCTGTGTGCGTATATATGAGAGCACCCACAAAATAAGTGTGTGCATGTGAGTGATTTGTCAGGAAACATACAAAGTGGGGGGCCAGTCGCAGCAGCTCTCCCTCTGGGAACGCAGAGCAGGCAAGGCAGTGTCACCAGCCCCCACAGGGCACCAACATCCAAGGTCAGCAAGCCCCAGGAAAGCCAGGCATCTGCCCCGGAGGAACGATTGAGGGAGGTCAGGCCGCCAGGTGGCTGGTGCAACAGGTCCACCCCCCGGACCCGTTAGCCCCCCCTGTGGGGCCAAGGCCCGCCCCTGGGCCCCAGGCGCCAGGAAGCCAGCAACCCCACCCCCCGGGCATGAGACCCGCCCCCCCCCCCCAGGCACCCCCACAGTGGGCCTGCCTCTCCCAGCACCACCACCGCACACCCCGGGGACCCCATGCACAAAGAAGTTCCCCCCACCCAGGAGAGCCTTCAAAGCCGAGAGGTACTACCCCCTCAATCCAGCACCTCCCGACTTGCAGACACACCCCTCCTCAAACCTTCACAGCCACATGCTCCCATGCGCACCCACATGCACTCCCTCACTCTCACTTACCCGGACCCACCCATTCTCTCTCACTCCTGTACTCGTTCAATCTCAACCCTCTTTCACCCTTGATTCTTAAGGCGGCTGCAAAGCAGATGCAGCGAGCCTGAATGCGCACCAGTGCCCGGCAGCGGCTGGGGAGACCACCCCCCCGCTGACCCACCCCAGGGTGGCCGCAGCCACAGATGCAGACCCCACCCCCCAGCGCCCACCCAAGTGACTGATCAGCTGACCACTGCAGGTACCCCGAGATGCCATCTGACACGTAAAGCGCCGCACAAAACTGACCCACCATCACCACAAAAGTGACAGATATTTATAAAGCACTTTAAAAACAACAGCTGTACATCAACAGTAAATAAAATATAAAAACAGAAAACAGAAAAAAAATAAAAACAATAAAATACAGCTTAAAAAAGTTCAAAACAGCACAAATAAAACAGTCGTCATACAATAGAGACAATAAGACCAGCTAAAATCAATGTCTCAAACTGGGTCAAAAACCAGAGAATAAAAATGGGTTTTGATATTAGTTTTAAAACTGGACAGTGAAGAGGCCTGTCTGATGGACAAAGGCAGATTATTCCACAATTAAGGAGCAGCAACAGAAAAAGCTCTCTCCCCTCTGAGCTTCCTCTTTGATTTCGGTATCTCCAGAAGCAACTGATCAGCTGACCTGAGAGACCGAGCAGCAGTTTACGGGAGAAGTAGCTCAGAGAGGTAAGGCGGGGCAAGGCTATTTAATGATATAAAAACAAATTTGTAAAAACATATAAAAGAATTGTAAAATGAACCCTCCATCAAGATTGGTTCTTAGCCTGCGTCTCCCATGTTATCGTGTCGATCTCACACAACTTAAGAGTGGCCTTGAGGATGTCCTTGAATTGCTTTGGTTTACTACCCTGTGACCTCCGTCCCTCGTCCAGTTAAACGAATAGCAGGGTCTTCAAGATGTGTTCATCTCCCATCCTTGAGATATGTCCAGCCTAATACAGGCTCAACGCTGGTAATGTTGCATCTGCAGAGAAGACAGATGCCGAAGTACTTCCATTTCCTTGATGTCGGTGATCTTGTCCTTCCAGGTGACACCACATAGCTTTCTGAGGCATCTCATGTGAAATTGCTCAAGCCTCTTCACATATGGATGGTACGCTGTCCACGTCTCGCATCCATACAGGAGGGCTGACAGGACCATCGTTCGATAGTCTTGAATCTTGGTACTCAGCCAGATGTCACGCTTCGACCACAGTCAGTATTCCAGCTGTCCATACAAGGTGCTGGCCTTGCTGATGCGTGATGTGACCTTATCACTGATCTTGGCATTATGCGAGATGGCAAAACTTACCACCTTTCTATCAAAGGTGATCTCTGGGTTCATCAGGAGTGTGCCAGGTCGGGGATGCTGAAGTACTTCCATTTCCTTGATGTTGATGGTGAGTAGGGCTGCTGTGCACATTTAACCTCATTTGTTTAAGCCTGCACACCTGTGAAAATCACTTTGTTGTCAGTCTCTGGCTTAATACAATGCAGTCTATTATAAACATTTCCCATAGCTAAATAGAATAACGACACATGAAACAAATTGGAAATTTGAACTTGACAGCTTAATAAAAAGTGTTTGGAGCAACACAGTTAAACAACAGAAATTAAAATGTAGACCTTTAACTAAAAAAATTAAGTGCAAAAACTCAAATAGCAGCTTCTGCTGTAAAATGGAAAGCTGCTGTGACTTTGTATGTTGAAAACAAACTAGAGTAAAATTCAAATCCGTAAAAGTAAAAAAAAAACAACAAACTAGTCCATCTTATTAAATGCATTCTGGATCTGGAAGTTTAAAAGTTCAATTAAGTTTCAGATGAAAATTACAAGAACTTCTTCCAGTCCAAAATAACAGTTTGCAAATGATTTACAGATTTACAGACCAGTGGCCTTGACGTCCCACATGATGAAGACCCTGGAGAGACTGCTCCTTGCTCACCTCCGCCCCCTGGTGGGACCAGCGATGGATCCACTCCAGTTCGCCTATCAGCATGGCATTGGGGTGGAGGATGCAGTGATCTTCCTCCTTCACCATTCTCTGTCCCACCTGGAGAAGCCCGGGAATGCGGTGAGGATCATGTTCTTTGACTTCTCCAGTGCTTTCAACACCATCCAACCGATGATCCTGAAGGACAAGCTGCTGTGCGGAGGGGTGGACCAGCACCTGTCATCATGGATCCTAGACTACCTCACTAACCGGCTACAGTTTGTGAGAACCCGGGACTGTGTGTCCAACACGATCATCGGTAGCACGGGAGCCCCCGAGGGAACGGTTTTGGCTCCCTTCCTGTTCACCCTTTATACTGCGGACTTCTCACACAACACAACACACTGCCATCTAGAGAAGTTCTCTGATGACTCTGCGATCGTTGGCCTCATCTCCAACGGAGATGAAGGTGAGTACAGAGGGCTTATCCAGGACTTCGTGGACTGGTGCCATCGGAACTGCCTCCAGATCAACGCGAGGAAAACTAAGGAGCTGGTGGTGGACTGCCGCAGGCAAGGACAACCCCTCACAGCACCAGTAAATATACAGGAAACAGACATCAAGATGGTGACATCCTATAAGTTCCTGGGTGTTCATCTGAACAATAAACTAGACTGGTCACACAATACTCACGCACTCTACAAGAAGGGACAGCACAGGCTGTTCCTACTGAGGAGACTCATGTCTTTTGGTGTACAAGGGGTGCTGCTGAAGACATTCTATGACACGGTGGTGGCATCAGCCATCACTTTTGGAGTGGTCTGCTGGGGCAGTGGCATTACAGCAGCCGATAGGAAGAGACTGAACAAACTGATCAAGAAAGCTAGCTCTGTCCTGGGGCAGCGCCTTGACCCAGTGGAGTAGATAGGAGAGAAAAGGATGGTGGTAAAACTGTCATCTCTGCTGGAGTCCGAGTTCCACTCTATGCAGGACATACTGAATGCACTGAGGAGCTCATTTAGCAGCAGACTACATCATCCTAGGTGCACAAAGGAGAGGTTTTGCAGGTCCTTCCTACCTACGGCTGTCAGACTGTACAACCAAAGTAGGGCTGCTCGCAGAGATAGCAAAAAGACGTGACGACCTAATAGTATTGAATGCAAAAGACGCAATAGACTTACACAATGGTCCCCTCCAGTATACAACTAGGAAAATACCGGTCGCTATGGAGGGTGAGAATATGTATGGGTACATAATCATACCATGTAGGATAACTAAGTAGACGGTTGTGCTGTTTCATTCCACCTAGCTACAATGCTCCGCGCTGTGTGTGTTTATATATTTACATATTTATTCCATCTAGCTACAATGCCCCGCACTGTGTGTGTTTATATATATATATATTTATATATGTACTCTATCTAGCAACAATGCTCCACACTGTGTGTGTTTATATATTTACATATTTATTCCATCTAGCTACAATGCTCCGCACTGTGTGTTTATATACTCATATATTTATTCCATCCAGCTACAATGCTCTGCACTGTGTTTATATATTTATATATCTATCCCATCTAGCTACAATGCTCTGCACTGTGTGTCTATATATATATATTTACAGTGGAGTAAAAAAGTATTTAGTCAGCCACCAATTGTGCAAGTTCTCCCACTTAAAAGATGAGAGAGGTCTCCAATTTTCATCATAGGTATACCTCAACTATGAGAGACAAAATGAGAAAAAAAAAATCCAGAAAATCCCATTGTCTGATTTTTAATGAATTTATTTGCAAATTATGGTGAAAAATAAGTATTTGGTCTATAACAAAAGTTCATCTCAATACTTTGTTATATACCCTTTGTTGGCAATGACAGAGGTCAAACGCTTTCTGTAAGTCTTCACAAGGTTTTCACACACTGTTGATGGTATTTTGGCCCATTCCTCCATGCAGATCTCCGCTAGAGCAGTGATGTTTTGGGGCTGTCACTGGGCAACATGGACTTTAAACTCCCTCCAAACATTTTCTATGGGGTTGAGATCTGGAGACTGGCTAGGCCACTCCAGGACCTTGAAATGCTTCTTATGAAGCCATTCCTTCGTTGCCCGGGCGGTGTTTTTGGGATCATTGTCATGCTGAAAGACCCAGCCACGTTTCATCTTCAATGCCCTTGCTGATGGAAGGAGGTTTTCACTCAAAATCTCACAATGCATGGCCCCATTTATTCTTTCCTTTACACGGATCAGTCATCCTGGTCCCTTTGCAGAAAAACAGCCCCAAAGCATGATGTTTCCACCCCCATCCTTCACAGTAGGTATGGTGTTCTTTCTCCTCCAAACACGACAGGTTGAGTTTTTACCAAAAAGTTCTATTTTGGTTTCATCTGACCATATGACATTCTTCCAATCCTCTTCTGGATCATCTAAATGCTCTCTAGCAAATTTCAGACGGGCCTGGACATGTACTGGCTTAAGCAGGGGGGCACGTCTGGCACTGCAGGATTTGAGTCCCTAACGGCATAGTGTGTTACTGATGGTAGCCTTTGTTACTTTGGTCCCAGCTCTCTGCAGGCCATTCACTAGGTCCCCCCGTGTGGTTCTGGGATTTTTGCTCACTGTTCTCGTGATCATTTTGACCCCACAGGGTGAGATCTTGCGTGGAGCCCCAGATCGAGGGAGATCATCAGTGGTCTTGTATGTCTTCCATTTTCTAATAATTGCTCCCACAGTTGATTTCTTCACACCAAGCTGCTTACCTATTGCAGATTCAGTCTTCCCAGCCTGGTGCAGGTCTACAATTTTGTTTCTGGTGTCCTTTGACAGCTCTTTGGTCTTGGCCATAGTGGAGTTTGGAGTCTGACTGTTTGAGGTTGTGGACAGGTGTCTTTTATACTGATAACGAGTTCAAACAGGTGCCATTAATACAGGTAACGAGTGGAGGACAGAGGAGCCTCTTAAAGAAGAAGTTACAGGTCTGTGAGAGCCAGAAATCTTGCTTGTTTGTAGGTGACCAAATACTTATTTTCCACCATAATTTGCAAATAAATTCTTTAAAAATCAGACAGTGTGATTTTCTGGATTTTTTTTTTCTCATTTTGTCTCTCATAGTTGAGGTATACCTATGACGAAAATTGGAGACCTCTCTCATCTTTTAAGTGGTAGAACTTGCACAATTTGTGGCTGACTAAATACTTTTTTGCCCCACTGTATATATATATATATATATATATATATATATATATATATATATATATATATATATATATATATATATATATATATACTGTATATATATAGGCCCTGTGATGGACTGGCGATCTGTCCAGGGTGTACCCTGCCTCTTGCCCAAAGATGCTGGGATAGGCTCCAGCCCCCCCCCGCAACCCGAAAAGGATTAAGCGGAAGAAGATGAATGAATGAATGAATGAATATATACAGTATATATATATATTTATATGTACATATGTATACTTGCTGCTCTTGTTTTTTTCTCTTGCCTTCTAATTGTTGCTCTGAGCGTTGCTATCCCTGTGCTGTTGCAATCCTGGAATTTCCCCATTGTGGGACTAATAAAGGCTTATCTTATCTTATCTTATCTTATCTTATCTTATTTTATCTTATCTTATCTTATCTTATTTAAGTTACAGTGCAGGAATGTCATCCTTCCCTACACATACAGTGAAATATTTAAGTTGTTTTAATTTATTTTTGATGATTATTGTTACAGTTTTTATAAATTAAATTACAAATAATGGTATTGTAATTTGCTGAGATGCACTAGTTTTCAGAATGAGGGCTGATATTACCATGACAAAAAGAGGTAAGATAAAGGACACTCTTGAAATTCACTAATTTAGTGCACTTAACATGTTAGCCTGTCATAAAACGACCCGTCAGGGGCGGACTGAAGACCCAAATGCTGGACTACAAGTTAAGTGCTTAAGTTTAATAACAAAAGACACAAAAATATAACAAGACAAGACGCTAACAAGGATGAGGCGAAAACAGGACACCAAAGGGCAGAATAGCCGGATGGGCTAAGTCGTGGAACAAACGCAGGGACAAACAGTTGAAGCATGGAGCTCACGCTAGGAAAACCAAATAAATGAGACAGGGAACTCCCATCTGGATAATGAGGAGAAAGACGTACGACTAACGTCTGACATCAAGTAGGACGCAGAGTAGCGGTGCAGCAGTCCTTGTATAGGGAAACAGGAATGAAGACAATTGAACACAGGTGTGGGGAACTGGAGCAAGGATAATCAGCCCCAAAATAATGACAGCTGTGACAACCCGCAAACTTGAAGCAAAAGAGGAAGTAAAAACAGGGCGCTGTCAAAATAAAAGTACAGACCGGGAATGAATAATGAAATAAGATACAGAGGATGAATAAAGAATGTACAAGGATAACTGACACAGAAATAAATATGCAACGACAAAAAAATGGAAACAGACCAGAATACAGAAAGAGAAAATAATACAACCACCAGGTGAGAACAAGAGGAAATATAAAATAAGAGATGCAATCTTGGAATACTAATATCAAAATACAGAATGAGGACTGAGGGAATGGTAAGGGTAGGCTCCTGTCTAAATAGGTAAATACTAATTATGGTAGTGGTTGCATAATATAACTGACCAAGACTCTAAAGGCAAGAACCGAGACAATAATAACAGGAACTCAAAAACATGATCAGAGACAGAAGACAACTAATAAACATCAAACATCCAAAACCAACTTAAACACAAATTGAAACCAAGATGAAGAAAATACAGAAAATAATCTGGACAAACAGAAAGCATGAGCACAGTGCTCTCACCCGTCCCCCTTCCTGCTCAACATCATGACAGAGCCAGCAGAACTGAAACAGCTCAGCTGTCAGCAGCCATCATCGAAGAGAGATTTACTGTCCGGCAGATAAACTAACATAAGCAGCACATGCAAGCAGTTTAATGAGTTTTCTAAAGATGAGACACTCAAGGAAAATAAGCACTGACTTTACTTGTTAAAACATGCTAACCCCACCAGTGTGGTGTTTAGAAGTGTTTAGAAGTAGTGGAACGGAGCACAGCAGAGACCCGTTGACAGGCAGCCGAGCCAGCAGAGAGAGTGGAGGGATGAGGGAGAAGAAGATGGATCTGTTGCTGTAGTGCTGATGTGATAGGACGACTCTGCTTTACAGAGTTTACATTTAACTTGTTTCATATATTTATTTTCTGTAAAATGCTCCCATATATTGGAAAGTTTAGAAAGTTGAAAGAATGAGATCACGGATACAAACGGCTGAAATGAGCTTTCTTCGTAGGATTGTTGGACTCACCCTTAGAGATAGGGTAAGGAGCTCAGTCATCCGGGAGAGGCTCAGAATAGAACCACTGCTCCTCCACATTGAAAAGAGCCAGTTGAGGTGGTATGGGCATCTGATCAGGATGCCTCCTGGATGCCTCCCACTTAAGGTGTTTCAGGCACATCCCACTGGGATAAGACCCTGGGGTAGACCCAGGACTTGCTGGAGAGATGACGTCTCTCAGATGGTCTGGGGAGACCTTGGTATCCTCTCTGAAGAGATAGAGCAGGTGGCTGGGGAGAGGGAAGTCTGGGCTTCTCTGCTTGATCTGCTGCCTCCGTGACCCGGACCTCCAGAAAAGCGATAGAAGATGGATGGATTGATGGATGGACTTTGGAAAGTTTTGGCCTCTTCTCCATGATTCTCTCTCTGTGTCACCATGATGCACTCCTCTCCTTTTTGGCTGTAACAGTTAAGCTGAACATTTCCATGGCACGCATATAAACTTTAAAATTAAACGATTCCGTCAACAATAAAAATCTGCATCAACAATTTTTTTATGATTTGTTACACCCCTAATGATGAGTCCATACCATTTAGTTGCTCTGGCAAATTTGTTCATGATGAGCTGTGCATCCTCCAGAGCGTGGGTGATGAGCACATAGTCGTTGGTTTAGAGCAGTTTCCATAGCATCACACATGAAATCTTCTTCTTTGCCATGAGTTTCTGCAAGCCGAAGATGCTGCCATCAGCGTGACATTGGATCTTGACACCTCTGTCGCAGTTGTTTAATGCGACATGGAGCATGGCAGAGAAAACGATGCTGAAGAGCATGGGGACTATGACACACCCCTGCTTGGTGCTGTTTATGACAGGGAACAGATAGGAGATGGAGCCAGCTTCAACAACACACCCTACATGCCTATTTGGAAAGAACACATGATATTAACAAGCTTTTCGGGGCAACTGACCTTGGCTAGAAGCTTCCTAGAGGCCCTCCCTTCCAACTAAGTCAAAGGCCTTCGTCAGATCAACAAACACCATGTACAGGTCTCAGATTTGCTCCCTCCACTTCTCCTGGACTTGTCTGGCTGCAAATATCATATCTGATGTTCCCTGTGAGGCCCCCAAACCACCATTGTTCTCTGGAATGATGTTATCATCAATGTGATGGGTGAGACGGTTGACAATCATACGAGCGAGAATCTTATCACCAATGGAGAGAAAATCCTCTGTGGTTCTCGCAGTGGTAGCAGTTCCCCTCGTACTTGTAAACATCAACAATCAGGGCATCTTTAAATTCTTGTGGGGCTGTCTCCTGCTTCCAGATGGTGATGAAGAGCTGAGTCGGGCATACAACAGTAGTGTTGCCACCACGCTCAAAAACTTCAGGAAGGCTGCTGTCTCCACCAGCTCCTTTCCCTCTTGACATCTGGTTCATAGCTCTGTGAACTTCTGGAATGGTCGGCAGGTGACCCAGTTCCTCGATGAAGGAGCTCTGAGGAAGCTGAGATATGGCATCATCAGAAATCGTAGATTCTCAATTCAGAACATCATTGAAGTGCTTTACCCAATGAGCCATGATGAGGTCCCATTCCCTGATGGGCATCTGTCCATCTGCAGTACAGAGTGGGATGCTGTCATTAGGTGTAGGGTCGTAAACTGCTTTCAAACCATTGTAGAACACCATCACATCATTTCTGACGCTACTTGAAGGTCTGCAGTTCTGTCAAGCCACCACTGGTTCATCATTCTGTGCAGTGAAGCTTGTGCTATCTGTCAGACATGATGGTAGTTGTCATTCTTCACTGTCAAGTTCTTGTCGTTCACGTACTTGATGTAGGCTCAGGACAGGTGATCCATTAGCTAAGTCACATGGGCTTTGCTCTCATCGAACGAGTTGAGATGCTGCCGCTTGGCTTAGTCGAGGACATCCACCACTGTGTGATAAATCACTTCACAAAGTGCACTCCAGTGGCTGTCAATTGTCTCATGTTGGGTAGCATTGAAGTCGAGGACTGTGGTTAATAGCTACTGCCGTAGATAAGTTTTACTGTCGATGGAAGACAGCTTGACACATTGATCTTCTTCACTGGCAGCTTATGGATTCTACATCGTGGGGGCTTAAAGGAGAATGAGACTCTGACCCACAGCAAATGATGGTCTGTCTGGCAGGTTTGTTGCCCTGATAGCCTTGGTGAAGTGGATGTCATTGATGTCCCACTGGCGAGTGATGGCAAAGTCAAGCTGGTGTCACTGGCCAGATCGTGGGTGGTTCAGGTAGTCTTGAATTTGCCCTTTTTTTTGGAAGAGTGTGTTCGTAATGAAAAGTTGATGCTGTACGCAAATTGAAAGAAGTAGAGTGCCTTTGGAATTCTCGCTACCAGCACCATGGTGGTCAATAACTCTGTCCCATGTTGACCAGTCTTTGCCAACGTGGGTGTTAAAGTCTCCTAGAATCAGGAGTTTGGCGGGATATGGAGTGGCTTGGATGAGGCAATCCAGCTCTACAAAGAACTGCTCTTTGGTCTCAACTGTGTGCGACATGATTGGTGCATACGCACTGATCATGGTGATGTAGCACCATGAGGCAACTATTGACTCCATACGGCAGGGAGTCAAGAGGGTTGAGGTAGCATGACTTGATCGCAAAGCCCATGCCTGACTGTCGATCCTCATCAGGTGGACGTCCTCTACAGAACAACGTGTATCCCAGGCCGTATTCAGTCAGCTGCGTTGAGTCAGCAAAATAAGTTTCACTGAGCGCTGTGATGGTGATGTTATAACAACTTAGTTCCTGTGCCACGATGACCATCCAATGTTGTAGGTTATTGTCATTGTCCTTGAGTGTACGGATGTTCCACACGGCAATGCTGATGCTGGCACTGGTGTTACTTCTCGAATCTTGACTGCATCAATGGATAACCAGCTCACCTCAGCTAGCAAACCTGTCAAAGCTGGAGCAAGCCTTCTTTAGTGGTCCTATTCTCACCCCTCCCCCGACCCCAGAAGGCAGTAGAATAGAGGGTTAGTGCTAGTGAAGTGCTTTGAGTGGTCTTTGAGACTAGAAAAGCAATATATAAGTACAGGTCCTTATCCTTATCCTTATCCCTAATGTTCTTTAAGAAGGCTTCCTTATCACCTGGGCAGGATACGAGCTGGGCCATTGCTCCAGTCCACACCAGAACGAATGTCACACCCAGGCCGCCAAGCATGGGAGGCATGGCTAGAGGCTCCCAGGAGCATCATCTCCGTGTCCCGTCATGATGTCTACCTTTCCACAGGACTTGGAAGTAATTGTGATAATGGTGGTGATGGTGAGGATGTGGGTCCAGAGGAAAACACAAGCACGATGATAATTTAGGTGGCAGTGGGGTGTGCCGTCCCAAAGCCATCCTCTCTTCCCGGCTCCTAGCATCCGCGGCAGGTGTGGGAACCACAAAGTGCAGCTACCAGGGTAGGCACAGCAACTGGCCAGGATTCTCGTACTAAGGACTACCCTCACAGCTGTTGTAGGAACCGCTAATTTAACCCATGACTGGGGGCACTGAGTGGAGGAATGTTCCTCCCTCCCTGACTAAGGAACCCCTAGCCAGTTACCCGCACGCAGTTTAGCCGGCGGGGACAACGCTGCTGCCTAGAGTGTGGCTGCTGCTGTGCCTGAGCAGCTGCGAGGAGCCATGTGTGTAAGCTGGCGTGGGTGTGGGGACCAGAGTAGTCTAACCATCTGAAGAAACGGAGACAGACCCCCCGTCCTCCAACAAAGGTACTTACCCCTTGACCACACCCCCCAAACACCCCAATAGGCCCTGTGATATAGGGAGTAAAAAGTGAATAGAAAGCAAGGGGTACTGGATTGTGCATATGCATTTACAACCAGACCAAATAAATAAATAAATAAATGGAATGTTTTTCCAAACAAACAACTTCGCGAAAATACAGTACTGTACCATTCAGAAAGCGTGAATCAGTGAAGAAAAACCAGAATTAACTTCAAATAACATATAGTATATCAAGTATATTTTTTTTTCTGAAAACATGCCATTTGAGATAAACGACCCAACTCCCACTTGCTATGAAGTCAAACTTGTGAAAGTTCCCTTTTCTGTTTTCACCTACGATGGCAAAGTGAGCTGAGGACAAACAATATTGGAGCCCTTAATCAATACCTCTATTTACAACATGAAAATTACCTGTGGAGGGAGGGAGAGAGAGAGGAAAAACAAACCGATAATCTTTCGACTGTCGTTCCCCTTGTGCAAGGGGAAATCAATGACTGGTTGGATTTCAAACAGTGTGCACTATGAATACTGCAATCATTCATCTCAGTAGGTGTATACCAAGTGGAGCATGGTGGTAAACACAGAAAGAGCAATAGTGCAATCAAAACCTTCCCATATATTTTTTTTTTCTTGATCTTCTCCAGAATGCAACAAAAACTGAACCAAAATACTAAAGATTTAAAATTAACTAAAGTCTAGTTTGTGTAAAGACTATCACGGAGGACATGTTTGGGTGAGCATGTCCCACTCCTTCAATTGTATTTTCTCATTTCCATTATTGTTATTTTAAGTATTCTTGTGATTATTGCCCACTTATTTAGTTCTTAAGTCTACTTTTATTATTATTATTATTATTATTACCGCTGCCAAGGAGGTAATGTTATTGCCGGTGTCGGTTTGTTTTGATGAAATTTTCAGGAAAGGTGTGTAATGGCACAAGAAAAAGATGATTAGATTTTGGTAATGATCTGAATGCATACCTCCACCAAGGGCTTTGTTTGTATTTGTGCAGCAGTATTACACAAAAAGTACTGGATGGAACTGGACGAAATTTTTATCAGAGGTGGTTCTTGGACTACAGAGGAACCCATTACATTTCGGTGGTGATCTGAGAATGCATACCTTAGCCAAGGCTTGTATCTTCTCACAGTGTGTTAGCAACAATACTCAAAAACTAATGGACAGACTTTAAAGAGAAGAAGAAGCCAACTTTATTGTCATTCAATCCATGCAATTCAATTCAATTCAACTTTATTTATATAGCACCATTTCACAACAACAGTCATCTCATAGCACTTTCAACTGTAGGGGAGACCCCCACAGTTGCAGAAATACCCCAGCAATCAGACGATCCCCTGTGAGCAAGCACTTGGCGACAGTGGAGAGGAAAAAGTCTCTTTTAACAGGAAGAAACCTCCAGCAGAACCAGGCTCAGGGAGGGGCAGTCATCTGCTGCGACTGGCTGGGGGGTGAGGGGACAGAGAAGATGAAAAGAACAGACATGTAGAGAGCAAACAGCATGATGGGGACTCAATCTATGGGAGAGAACAAACAGATGTTAATAACCAGCAAAAAAAAAATATTTCATTGAGAGAGAAGAAAGGAGTGAAGCCCAGTGCATTATTGGAGGTCCCCCGGCTGACTAAACCTATTAGCAGCATAACTAAGAGAGGGTTCAGAAACACATGATCCCTCCCTAATTGTAGGCTATATCAAAAAGGTAGGTTTTAGCCCTATTCTTAAAAACAGAGATCGAGTCTGACTCCCGAATCTAGATTGGCAGCTGGTTCCACAGGAGAGGAGCTTGATAACTGAAGGCTCTGCCTCCCATTGTACTTTTGGAGATTCTAGGTATTACAAGTAGTCCTGCATTTTGGGAGTGTAGTGCTCTGTTAGGATAATACGGTAGTATCAGATCTTTTAAATAAAAAGGAGCCTGATTGTTTAGAGCTTTATAAGTAAGAAGAAGGATTTTAAACTTAATTCTAAACTCTATGTGAATCCAATGACGGGAGGCCAGAAACAGAGAGATATGATCTCTCTTACTAGTACCTGTTAAAACTCTTGCTGCAGCATTTTGGATCAGCTGAAGACTTTTTAAAGATGTTTTAGGACAGCCTGATAATAAAGATTTACAATAATCTAATCTCGAGCTAACAAAAGCGTGGATCAGTTTCTCAGCATCACTCTGAGACAAGATGCTCCAAATCTTGGCAATATTACGCAAATGATAGAAGGCAGTCTTAGAAACAAATTTAATATGTGAATTGAAGGACAGATCTTGATCAAAAATAATTCCAAGGTTCCTCACAGAGCTATTAAGAGAAAGAGTAACCGCATCCAAACTGAAAGTTTGATTTGGAAAGGTATTTCTAAAGTTTTTTGGACCAACAAGAATGACTTCAGTCTTATCAGAATTTAATAGCAGACTTCCGGTCTGGACGCCATGGCGACTGCAGCTTAACACTGAAGCTCTCAGACCCAATCCAAGAAAATACCTTGAAAATCAAACTTATCGGATTTTTGGAGGAGTGAAAATAAAAAGACAAAATCATCATGTCTAAAGGAAAACAGAAGAAACTGAAATTTTCCAGGCCAGGACACGTATCGGCCGGAGAATCTGAACTGGAAGATCTCCGTTCAGAAAACGAGGAATTGGTTGTAGCTAACAAAAAGGTTAGCTTAAAATCGCTTTTTGAAGAGCTACGACGATTTCGCCGAGAGGTTACGGCCGAATTTCGGGAATTCAGAGACGAATTAAAAAGGACAAACAGCAGAGTGGACCAGGCCGAGAACCGAATCTTGGAAGCAGAGGAACGAATAAAAGTGCTCGAAGATTCTGTGCTGGACCTACGCAAAAGACAAGCATCTATAGAGGCTAAGCTAACCGACCAAGAAGGAAGACAGAGAAGAGACAATATAAGAATTCATGGTCTGAAAGAATGGAGGGTGTCATGCTTGGTGACCACAGGATCTCATCTCTGTTGTTTGCAGATGATGTTGTCCTGTTGGCTTCATCCAGCAATGACCTACAGCTCTTGCTGGGACGGTTTGCCGCTGAGTGTGAAGCGGCTGGGATGAGAATCAGCACCTCCAAGTCCGAGTCCATGGTCCTCAGCCGGAAAAAGGTGTATTGTCCTCTCCGGGTTGGGGACAGGCTCCTGCCCCAAGTGGAGGAGTTTAAGTATCTTGGGGTTTTGTTCACGAGTGAGGGGAAAATGGAGCGAGAGATCGACAGACGGATTGGAGCAGCATCTACAGCGATGCGGACGTTGTACCAGTCTGTTGTGGTGAAGAGGGAGCTTAGTTCTAAGGCAAAGCTGTCGATTTACCAGTCAATCTACGTTCCTACTCTCACCTACGGTCACGAGCTTTGGGTAATGACCGAAAGAACGAGATCGCGGATGCAAGCGGCTGAAATGAGCTTTCTCCGTAGGATTGCTGGACTCACCCTCAGAGATAGGGTGAGGAGCTCAGTCATCCGGGAGAGGCTCAGAGTAGAACCGCTGCTCCTCCACATTGAAAGGAGTCAGTTGAGGTGGTATGGGCATCTGATTAGGATGCCTCCTGGACGCCTTCCACTTGAGGTGTTTCAGGCACGTCCCACTGGGAGGAGACCCCGGGGCAGACCCAGGACTCGGTGGAGAGACTATGTCTCCCAGCTGGTCTGGGAACGCCTTGGTATCCCCTCTGAAGAGCTGGAGCAGGTGGCTGGGGAGAGGGAAGTCTGGGCTTCTCTGTTTGAACTGCTGCCTCCACGACCCGGACCTCCGGAAAAGCGGTAGAAGATGGATGGATGGATGGATGGATGGTCTGAAAGAAGGAGCCGAAAACGGTTTTAACTCAATGGCAGAATGCGTGGAAACTTTACTAAGAGAGAAATTGGATATTCCACAAACCACTGACTTGAGGATAGAAAAGGCACATCGTTCATTAGCCGCTAAGCCAGCAGCGGAAGCGCCCCCACGTTCGGTGTTGGTAAGATTTTCCAACTTCAAAATAAAACAAGAGGTTGTAAGACTGGCTTGGCAGGAAAAAGGATTTATGCACCAGGAGAGAAAAGTCTTCGTGGAACACGATTACGCCCCGGAGGTCCTTAAAAAGCGCAGGGAATACAATGACGCCAAAAAGGTACTACGTGAGAAGAAACTGCGCTTTCAGACGCCATTTCCTGCGAAGTTAAGGGTCTTCTACGGCGAAGAAACATGTCTCTATAATTCGGCGGAAGAAGCAACAGCTGACATGGCGAGAAGAGGGATCCCGGTAACGGTGTTTAAACCCGCAGCAGACCCGAGTGAGAAGATCAAAACGCAAACATGGACAACACAGAGACCTTCAAAATCCACGGGCCAGCAGCGGGAAACCTAGCACCAGAGCATCGCGGATAAACTGGCCGTTTTCAGGTTGGAATAGCGACCATTTTTTTTTGAGTCAATCTGCACATCCAACCCCCCTCCTACAAGGTAACAAACATTAAAGGAGATGCGTATTCAGCATGTGGTAAAACATTTCATGGAACAGTCATAATATTTGAAACAAATAAGTCTTTTTAATAAAAAAAAAAAAAAAAAAACTTGTTAAAATAGAAATGTGACAATAATCCACATGTTCTCCCCACACTAACAAATACTGTTTTTGCGTGAATGTTTGCTGTGATGGGGGTGGGAGGGTGCACACAATTTCACAGGGTATAGGCATAAAGGAAAAAAAAAAAAACATTACAAGTTCGGATTGGGTTCTGAAACTCACGTTAAAAGCATGGGACAACTTACAGGGGTAAGAGAGGGCCCTCAATGTCACGCCGCGCCGCTCATCAGCGGCGCCAGCTGCACGCACACCTGCACATCATCAGCGGCGAGGGATTTAAGCTGCCTCGCCCTGGGCTTCGGCCTGAAGCCGTCAGACTTCACTACGGATTGCTGTGAGTTCCCTCTCATACTCAGCAAGCATCGCGGTAAGAAGTCCTTACCTTTTCTTCTCCAAGTCTGCTCCCCTGTGCACAGGTGGATTTCCCGGCGGCGGACTATTCCTCCCCATCGCCTATTCCTCGCTGCTGCACCGGGCTCTCCAGGTGGCTGTCTACCGGACCTCGTTCCTTGCTGTGCCAGTCATCTGCCCTTTCCAAGTAAGCTCCTCTCCTACTTGCATATCTCCTGTGTTGGTGTGTGCCCGTCACCCTTCTCCCTGTGCTTCTCCCATAGGGTTGTCCAGCTGTACGGTCTCCTGCCTCTGTGCCCGAAGCAGACGCCACCACCAACACATTTACATCTCGCAGACACTCATTCATACACCCTTGTTGTCAATAAAGCTATTTGAGCTACTCTGAACCTGTGTGTGTGTGTCTCCTGAGCCGTGCATTATGTCAGTACGGCTTCAGCAGAGCGGCTCGGCAGACGGCGGGCTTGCACACCGGCTTACCACTATCGAGGCTCGAGTGGACCAAATAGCTTATCAGCAACAGGTGATACTCAACCAATTGATCAACATCAATAACCGATTGGACCGCTTGGACCCCCAACAGCCGTTCCCCCCAGCTCGTCAGGGTGGCGCGGCTCCTGCTGCTCCAGCGGCCGTCCAGCAGGCTCCGGGAGCACCGACTCGGCTCACGCCCATTCCAACCCCCGCCCGCTTTAGCGGTAAGCTCGGCGGAGCGCGGGGGTTCATAATGCAGTGTGAGTCCGTGTTCCACCGTGTGCCCGGAGACTTTCCTTCAGATCATAGCCGAATTGGTTATATTGGGAATCTCCTAGAGGGGCGAGCACTAACCTGGACTTACGCCGTAATGGCGAGGCCCAGTTATGCCACCCTCACTTATGACCAATTCGTGAGACGCTTCCTGGAGGTCTTTGATCACTCTCGTACCGAGACAGTCCAGGTCGATCGGCTTCTCAGTCTCCAGCAGGGAAGCCGGTCGGCAGCGGACTATGTGATCGACTTCCGGGTAGCGGCGGAGGAATTGGGCTGGGATGAACGCTCATTCTGCGGCCTTTTCCTCCGCAGTCTCAACGATGATCTGAAGGATGAACTGGCTGGGCGGGATATCCCGGAGACTCTAGCGGAGCTAACATCTTTAGCGATCAGTTCGGATAACAGGCTGCGCGAGCGCTCCTCGGGACGGAAGTCGTCTTCTTCTCGCCCTCGTGGAGCCTCGTCGCGCCAGTTCCAAGCTCGCCCCCTGGCGACGCCGCCATCATCGCGCCCCGAGGAGTCGGAGCCGATGGTGACGGGCTGGACAAAGCTCTCCCCGGCGGAGAGACAACGCCGCCATGAGTTGAATCTCTGCATGTATTGCGGGGACAGTCAACACACGGTAGAGCTTTGTCCACAGAAGCCAAACGGCGGGGTCCGCGAGTCACTGTAGGGGGCCTCGCGGACATCAATCGGTTAAGTCCCCTCACCCAATTGAAGCTGCCCGTCCGATTTTGTCACAACTCCACTGAGCATCTCACTCACGCACTGGTGGATTCGGGCGCGGAGGGCAGTTTTATTTCACAAAGCCTGGCAACCCGATTGGGCATCCGCTGCCAGGCATTAAAGACCCCTATCTCCCTGGTCAACCTCTCCCGTGTCTCCTTGGGGAGAGTAACACACCAGACCGTCCCCGTTCCGGTTATCATCTCTGGAAACCACCGGGAGGAGATAACCTTCTACGTCCTGCCCAACTCTGTGTCGCCCGTCATCCTGGGGTATCCCTGGCTACGCCTCCACAACCCCGTTTTGGATTGGAAGTCCGCCGGGGTGTTGGCATGGAGCACATTCTGCATGAGCACCTGTTTACAGTCCGCTGCCTGCTCTCCATCCTCTTCCCCATCATCTACGGACGCTGCGCCCCCGGACCTGTCCCTGGTGCCATCGGAATCTCACGACCTGGGTATGGTATTCAGCAAGTCCAAGGCGATGTCTCTTCCTCCACATAGACCCTATGACTGTGCTATAAACATCCGCCAGGGGGCACCCTTACCCTCTGGGCGACTCTACAGCCTGTCGGCGCCGGAGAAGGAGACCATGAACGCTTATCTCAAGGAGTCGCTGAGTGCTGGGATAATCCGTCCCTCGTCATCACCTGTGGGGGCAGGATTCCTCTTCGTGGGCAAGAAGGACGGTTCCCTCCATCCTTGCATCGACTATCGCGCCCTAAACAACATCACGGAGAAGGATCGCTATACCCTGCCCCTCATGGACACCGCCTTCCACTCCCTCCAGGGGGCGACTTGGTTCACCATGCTGGATCTACGCAGCGCATACCACCTCATCCGGATCCGGGAGGGAAATGAGTGGAAGACAGCCTTCCGTACCCCGAACGGCCACTTTGAGTACCTTGTGATGCCGTTCGGGTTGACCAACGCTCAAGCCATCTTTCAGCGCCTCATAAATGACGTCCTCCGGGATTTCATTGGCCTTTTTGTGTTCGTCTACCTGGATGACATTCTCATCTTCTCCAAATCCAGGGACGAGCACCGGGTCCATGTGAGGCGGGTCCTTCAAAGACTGTTGGAGAATCGGTTGTATGTGAAGGCCGAGAAATGCGAGTTCTACGCTAAGACAACATCCTTCCTCGGGTTCATCATCTCACACAACCAGGTGCTTCTGGACCCAGTGAAGGTGAAGGCGGTGGTCGAATGGCCCACACCTGCATCAAGAAAACAGGTGCAGCAATTCATCGGGTTTGCAAATTTCTACTGCCGCTTTGTCCCTAACTTTGGCACCATCATCGGCCCGTTGACCCGCCTCACATCCCCTAAGGTCCCGTTCCGGTGGACCGAAGAGGCCGCGGCTGCTTTTCAGGCGCTGAAGGCGGAGTTCTCCTCCTCCCGGGTCCTTAGCCAAGTCAACCCTGCACTGCAGTGCATCGTGGAAGTGGACGCTTCGGACACAGGAGTGGGGGCGGTTCTATCCCAGCGGTCGCCAGAAGATGGAGTCAAACGGCCCTGCGCCTTCTTCTCCCGGCGCTTGTCCCCGGCGGAACGGAATTACGATGTGGGGGACAGAGAGCTCCTTGCCATCAAGCTTGCGCTGCAGGAGTGGCGTCACTGGCTAGAGGGGGCGGACTTGCCGTTCGTGGTCCTGATGGACCACAAGAACTTGGAGTACCTGAGATCTGCCAAGCGTCTGAACGCCCGCCAGGCGCGTTGGTCCTTGTTCTTTGCCAGGTTCCGATTCAACATCACCTTCAGGCCTGGCTCCAAGAACGGCCTGCCCGATGCCCTCTCTAGGCAATTCGCCCCTGAGGAGTCGGAGGACACGGTCCACACCATCCTACCCAGGTCGTGCGTCGTGGGAGCCGTCACTTGGGACATTGAAAGCAAGATCCGGAAGGCGCAGGAAGTGGAACCTGACCCTGGCGGCGGACCGGAGGGGAGGCTGTTCGTGCCATCCACGGTTCGGGGGGAGGTCATCCACTGGTTGCACACATCCAAGCTCACCTGCCACCCTGGCTCCTCCCGGATGATTGACCTCCTCCAGCGGTCCTTCTGGTGGCCGGGCCTGCGGAGGGACGCTGCCCGCTACGCCTGGGCCTGCCCAGTGTGTGCCACCAGCAAATCAGGTAATGCCCCTCCAGCGGGTTTGCTCCAGCCTCTGCCCGTCCCTGGCAGGCCCTGGTCGCATATTGCCCTGGATTTCGTCACCGGACTCCCAGTCTCAAACACCTTTGAAACCGTCCTGACCATCGTGGACCGCTTCTCCAAGGCGGCACACTTTGTCCCCCTACGAGGTCTCCCAACTGCCCTGGAGACGGCGGACCTCCTAATCCAGCACGTGGTCAGGCTGCATGGGATTCCGGTGGACGTGGTCTCGGACCGGGGGCCCCAATTTTCTTCAGAGGTTTGGAGGTCGTTCTGCAATGCCCTGGGAGCCAAGGTGAGCCTCTCCTCCAGCCATCACCCCCAAACCAACGGGCAGTGTGAGCGGACCAACCAGGAGCTGGAGGCTGCGCTCCGCTGCGTCACGGCGTCCAAACCAACGTCCTGGAGTAACCACCTTGCCTGGGTTGAATACGCCCACAACACCGCTCGCTCTTCTGCTACAGGGATGTCCCCCTTTAAGGCGTCCCTGGGTTACGACCCCCCGCTGTTCCTGGCGCAGGAGAGTGAGGTAACTGTCCCCTCAGTACGGGCGCATCTCAGGCAGTTCCGCTCCATCTGGGCGTCAGCGCGCAATGCGCTTTTACGCACGGCGGAGCGCAACAGAGCCGTGGCGGACCGGCACAGAAGACCTGCCCCGGCGTACAGAGTTGGTCAGCAAGTCTATGTGTCGACCCAGGACGTGATTTTAAAGGGCGAGAGGAGGAAGCTGGCACAGCGTTTTATGGGCCCATACCCCATCACCAGGATCATCAACCCGGTGGCTGTGCGTGTAGCTATTCCCCCCTCCCTCCGCATCCACCCCACCTTCCACGTGTCCAAGGTGAAGCTGGCAGTCTCCGACCCCCTTTGCCCTTCTCCTGCTAAGCAACCCGCGCCCCGGATGATTGATGGCCATCCGGCCTGACCTGTCTCCTCCATCCTGGACTCCCGGCGCCGGGGTCGTGGGTTGCAGTACTTGGTGGACTGGGAGGGCTATGGGCCTGAACATCGGCAGTGGGTACCCTCGTCGTTTGTGTTAGACCCATCGCTCATTGCTGAATTCCACCGAGCGCACCCAGAGAAACCATCGCCAGGAGGCGCTGCTAGAGGGGGGAGTACTGTCACGCCGCGCCGCTCATCAGTGGCGCCAGCTGCACGCACACCTGCACATCATCAGCGGCTAGGGATTTAAGCTGCCTCGCCCTGGGCTTCGGCCTGAAGCCGTCAGACTTCACTACGGATTGCTGTGAGTTCCCTCTCATACTCAGCAAGCATAGCGGTAAGAAGTCCTTACCTTTTCTTCTCCAAGTCTGCTCCCCTGTGCACAGGTGGATTTCCCGGCGGCGGACTACTCCTCCCCATCGCCTATTCCTCGCTGCTGCACCGGGCTCTCCAGGTGGCTGTCTACCGGACCTCGTTCCTTGCTGTGCCAGTCATCTGCCCTTTCCAAGTAAGCTCCTCTCCTACTTGCATATCTCCTGTGTTGGTGTGTGCCCGTCACCCTTCTCCCTGTGCTTCTCCCATAGGGTTGTCCGGCTGTACGGTCTCCTGCCTCTGTGCCCGAAGCAGACGCCACCACCAACACATTCACATCTCACAGACACTCATTCATACACCCTTGTTGTCAATAAAGCTATTTGAGCTACCCTGAACCTGTGTGTGTGTGTCTCCTGAGCCATGCATTATGTCACTCAACAAGTAACAGAGTTTGAGGAATTTCCCTCAGAGCCTACACTCCATCAAGGCTCTTCCAGGGTCTTTAAAAAGACCCCAGCTCAGGAAGTTCTTTTGACAGTTTTTTGTTTTAAAGTTTTATACACTATGTTCTTAATGTTTTCCTTGTTCTTAATGTTCTTTCAGTTTCTGAGTAGCACAAAAGAGGGCCACCACACAGTTATACTAAACAAAACAACACAATGGAGAAACAGGGTGTAACCAAAATAATTTCATATAATGTAAAAGGAATCCTGAATCCAGTTAAAAGATCCAAGATTCTAGGCAAAATGAAAAAAGACAAAGCAGGAATAATATTTTTACAAGAAACCCACCTAACAGACGTGGAGCACACTAAACTCAGTAGACAAGGGTTTAAAATGATCTCTTCATCTTCATATAAGTCAGGAAGGAGGAGGGGAGTAGTGACATTGATATCTACCAAAATTACATTTGAAAAAAAATCAGAACACAAAGATAAAGAAGGGAGATACAGTTTGGTAACTGGGCGGCTAGAGGGAGAAGATATCACCCTGCTGAATGTGTATGCTCCCCCAGGGGCTAACTGGAAATTTTATAAAAATGTATTTGACCTAATGATAACTAAAGCTCAAGGGTTAGTGATATGTGGTGGTGGACTTCAATCTTACACTGAATCCATACTGGGATGCTTCTGGTAATTCTCCACATCAAAATAACACCCAAAGCAGGAAGACTCGGATGCTACTAAAAGAAATGGGAATCTGTGATGTGTGGAGGGAACTCAACCCCAGTGTAAAAGACTATACATTTTACTCAACTCCACATTCATCTTACTCAAGGATTGACTATTTTTTTATGTTTAATAGAGACATTGGAAGAGTAGAAACATGTAAAATAGGACTGATGGATCTCTCTGACCACAGTCCGATCTACATGGACTTAAATATCCAAAAATACACAAATAATACATTTTCTTGGAGGTTAAATTCAAATGTCCTGAAAGGACCATTGAAAGATGAATTGGAATCAGATATTCTCAGATATTTGGAAGAAAACGATAATGGAGAAGTATCCCCTTTAATACTGCGGGATGCATGCAAAGCTGTAATAAGAGGAAAGATTATTGCAAAACTGGCAACCCAAAAGAAACTAAGACAAGAAAAACTATCCACATTAGAGTCAGAACTTAAGAACCTAGAAAAAGAACACAAAGGCAACACTCATTCTACTGACTCGCTCAAGATTAAGGAAATTAAAAACCAAATAAATGAGATCTACACAATAGAAATCCAGAAGAAACTTACATTTTTGAAACAAAAACACTATGAAGCAGGCAGTAAATCGGCAAAATTGCTAGCCTATAAATTGAGGAAACAACAAACAGAAAGAGCGATCTACAAAATCAGAGACCCAGTATCAAAGGAAATAAAATTCAGTTCAGGATATTCTTAAAAGCTTCGAGAATTACTATAGGAACTTATACTCCCACAAAAAACATAAAAACGCATCCGAGGCATTCCTAAACACATTAAACCTTCCCCAACTTACGGAGTCACAAAATAAAACACTACTGTCAGAAATACAACCTAAAGAATTGGAAAAAGCAATTATGAAACTTAAAGCTAACAAATCCCCAGGAGCAGATGGCTATACAGCAGAGTGGTACAAAACCTTTAAACAGCAACTATCTCCCCTCCTCCTGAAAACATTTAATTATGTCCTCCACACAGGGGAAATCCCCCCCTCCTGGAGAGAAGGGGTCATTGCAGTTATACCTAAACCTGAAAAGGATAAACTAGAGTGCTCCAACTACAGACCAATCAGTGTATTAAATCAGGACTATAAGCTTTTTACCATTATCCTTGCCAAAAGGTTAGAAAATATACTGACAGACCTAATTCCAGACCTCTGCCATTAGACTGCTGAACACTAAGTGACTTATTGACTCTCGTGCACCATGTACAGCAGCTCAACCAGACTCATGTCAATCATCACTGTTTTCTTCCTGCATTACCGACTGCACTATATAGTTCTCCACAGTATCTGCTGCTGGCTAATATATATTTTAACTGTTGACCAGTATCACTTAATCTTATCCTACACTTTATTACATGTATAGTTTATTTCTCTTATCATGTTTAATGTTGCAGCATTGTACTGAGACAAATTCCTAGTTTGTGTACTACATGAACAATGGCAATAAACCTGATTCTGATTCTGATTCTGATTCTGAATTCATTTAGACCAAACAGGTTTTATAAGACAAAGACAGACACAAGACAACATTAGACACACTTTACACATAATTCATCATATAAAAAAATATAACTTAAATGCAGTCATATTGGGATTAGATGCTGAAAAAGCATTCGATTCGGTTGACTGGTCTTTTCTATATAGAATCTTATCCAGTTTCAATTTTCATAACAACTTCATTAGAACTATACAGGCATTATATAAAAAACCAACAGCTAAAATAAGGATTAACGGTAATTTATCATCATCTTTTGAGCTGGAAAGAGGATGTCGTCAGGGCTGCTCCCTGTCTCCACTGCTCTTTGCAATCTTCATAGAACCTCTGAGCCAATGGATAAGACAAAACCAAAAAATTCAAGGTATTACACTTGGTCAGAAGGAACATAAAATAGCACTCTTTGCTGATGACATTTTAATATACCTTGGGCATCCGGACACTTCTTTACCAGAACTAACCTCAGTTTTTTCAGAGTATGGAGATTTATCGGGGTACAAATTAAATATGCATAAAACCCAAGTTTTAACATTCAACTATGACCCAAATCATTATTCACTAAGCAAACTCAAAACTAACTGGGAGTTGGAATCTATGAAATATCTGGGGGTCAATATCCCGAAACAACTCAACAAAATTATAACACTAAACTATGATCCACTGGTGACAAAAATAAAATCCGACCTAGCAAGATGGAATATGATACCATTCTTGGGTACTGCACAAAGAATTGAAGCAGTCAAAATGAATATACTTCCACGTCTTCTATACCTTTTCCAAACAATACCGGTAGAACCTCCCAAAAAAACATGGCAGGAGCTGGACAGAAGGATCTCAAGATTCATATGGCAGGGCAAGAGACCTAGAATCAGATATAGAACCTTACAGCTAAACAAAGACAAAGGTGGGCTCGCGCTGCCAAATATCAGGGACTACTTTAAAGCCGCACAAATTAAAACTCTAGTAGAGATATGTAACCCAGTTTACACTGCACAATGGAAGGAGATGGAATGCCAAATAACAAGTGACATCCCCCTACAGGCAATAATAGGGAACAATGCCTTACCTAAACTTTTGAATAACACTAACCCGTGGATAGAGACCCCGCTAAAAAATTGGTTTAAGATAGTCAGAGAGAATCAAACTAAAGAACCCTATCGACTTCTGCAATGGATTGCCTATGATCAAGACTTTACTCCTAATAAAACAGACACCAGATTTAAAAAGTGGAAGGAGAAAGGGCTGATAAAATATCACGATTTTTTTAAAGAGCAAATTTTAAGAAGTTTTGAAGATTTGAAAAAACAAGGTCTAATAAATCAAGACCTTTACAGGTTCTTCCAGCTTAGACACCACATAAACAATATACTTAAAAAGGAGGATTTGGAAAGGGCCCAGTCAGGTGTTCTGAAGGTCTTCTTAATGGCATATAAAGGGATCCCAGGGATCAGATACATTTCTAAAATATACCAAGGTCTTCAAGACTTAAAAGGAGACAACACATCATATATAAAAGAGAGATGGGAAAAAGAGGGGAATTTCACTTTACAACTGGAAATATGGGAAAAGCTAAATAAACAGCAATGGAAAAGTACCTCATCCCTGCGGTGGAGAGAATTTGGATGGAAAAACTTGGTAAGATTTTTCAGAACACCTGCACAAAACAAATTTACCCATAAGGGATTGAACTGTTGGCGCTTGTGTGGTGAAAAGACTGCAAATCATTTTCATGTGTTTTGGTCATGCCCAGTTATCCACCAATATTGGACCAATGTACAGACAATATTGGGGAAAATATTTAAAATAACAGTTCCCTTTTCTTTTGTAACTTTGTATTTGGGTTTACTACCGGACTCATTGGAAAGACGAGGAGAAAAATACTTATTCAATGTTTTAATATTGGCAAGTAAAAAAGCTCTAACTAAAAAATGGATGTTGAAGGACTGTCCTACACCTGAAGATTGGATTAACGTGATCCAAGACATTTACTCGATGGAAAAGTTGACATTCGCACTGAGACAGGACATGGATGGGTTCATGAACTTTTGGCAACCCTGGATCGCATATGTGTCTTCCATTAGATCTAATCTTTGACAAATACCATTTCAATAATGGTTCCGCTCTTTGTTCCAGCGCTACTCAGATGCTCTTTTACCTTTGTTTACTTATTTTTTCTTTTTGTTTGTGTTTTGCTGGTTTGTTTGTTTGTTTGTTTGTTTGTTTTTATTCTCTTTAATTTCACTTTTTCTTCCACTTTAAAAAAAGGGGTGTTGTAATAATTATTCTTCCAATGTTGTCAGATATCAGAAAATAAGGGAACATGTGATGAAAATGTAAACAATGCATTGCTGTAACGACCTGTATACCCTTTACAAAAACTTAAATTAAAAAAAAAAGAATTTAATAGCAGGAAATTACAAGTCATCCAAGCTTTGATTTCCTTAAGACAGGTTTCCAACTTGGCTAATTGATTACTATCATCTGGCTTCATAGACAGGTATAATTGTGTATCATCTGCATAACAATGAAAATATATAAAGTGCTTTGAGCAGGACCTAGCACAGATCCCTGTGGAACTCCATGACTAAGCTTTGAGTTGAAAGAAAACTCATTATTGACATGAACAAACTGGAGCCTATCAGATAAATAAGATGTAAACCACTGCAACGAAGTTCCATTAAGTCCAACATAGTGTTCTAATCTATCAAGTAGAATATTATGATCGATAGTATCAAAAGCTGCACTAAGGTCTAAAAGGACAAGTACAGAATCAGAATCAGAATCAGAATCAGAATCAGATTTATTGCCATTGTTCATGTAGTACACAAACTAGGAATTTGTCTCGGTGCAATGCTGCAACATTAAACGTGATAAAAGAAATAAACTATACATGCAATAAAGTGTAGAATAAGAGTGAGTGATACTGGTCAGCAGTTAAAATATATTAGCGAGCAGCAGATAATGTGGAGAACCATATAGTGCAGTCGGTAATGCAGGAAGAAAACAGTGATGATTGACATGAGACTGGTTGAGCTGCTGTACATAGTAATACAGAAACCAGTCCATTATCAGATGTGATGAGGAGGTCGTTAGTGACCTTCGCTAAGGCTGTTTCAGTACTATGATGGATTCTAAACCCAGATTGAAACTCTTCAAGTAAACCATTTCCCTGCAGGTGATCAAATAATTGCGTAGCAACAACTCTTTCTAAGATTTTTGAAATGAAAGGGAGATTAGAGATTGAGCTATAGTTAGCTAAAGCTCCTGGATCTAGCGTTGGCTTTTTGAGTAAGGGTTTAATTACAGCCATTTTAAAAGCCTGCGGTACATGGCCTAAAGTTAATGAAGAATTGATTATATGAAGAATAAAGCTACCACTAAGTGGGAAGACTTCTTTAAATAACCTGGTAGGAATAGGGTCTAAAAGACAAGTTGAAGGTTTGGATGAGGAAACTATTTTGTCTAACTCACAAAGGTTGATTGGAGTAAACTCATCAAGACAGACATCAGTTGAAGGAGTTGTAGTAGTTATTGTATATAAGTTAACTGTGGGAAGAATCTGATTGATTTTATCTCTGATGGATGAAATTTTATTATTGAAAAAGTTCATAAAGTCCTGACTAGTAAGCTCTAAGGGAATGCTAGGATTGACAGAGTCCTGACTCTTTGTCAACCTGGCTACAGTGCTGAAAAGAAACCTGGGATTATTCTTGTTCTCTTTTATTAATGCACAATAATAACTCATTCTAGCTTTTCACAGAGATTTTTTTATAAATTAAAAAATTATTTCTCCAAGCTAAATAGATTTAATCTAAATTAGTGGAGCGCCATTTTCTTTCTAATTGACGAGTCTTCTGTTTTAAAGCGTACCTATGGTGGTCGTGAAAAAAAAGATATTATACTGAGCCCCTGTCTCACGTTCTAGTTCAAGTTTAAGTTGAAATTCACGTTCAAAGCAATTTGATATAAATCCATTGCTGATCTGCTGGTTCAGCTATGTCAGCAAAACATGGGTACAGCCATACTAGCGGCTACATGGACTTCCAGGACGCTTCCTGTGACGTAATTTCGTTGACACCGCCATCTGGATCAGTATTGGCTGAGCCTCGAGTACCCGGATGTGGAGCGGCTTCGGGGATATTCAAATTCAAACGTTTATTTCAAACTCAGGATTCATATTAAATGCAGAACTAAAACGAGTCGAAAATAAATAAATAAATGTTTAAATTCAGCAAGCCGTCTTTTCTGATCTGAGCTCGTAAATGCAGATGATTCTAAAACTGCGATCTGAGTACCCGGATGTGGAGCGGCTTCGGGGATATTCAAATTCAAACGTTTATTTCAAACTCAGGATTCATATTAAATGCAGAACTAAAACAAGTAGAAAATAAATAAATAAATAAATGTTTAAATTCAGCGAGCCGTCTTTTCTGATCTGAGCTCGTAAATGCCGATAATTCTAAAACTGCGATCTGAGTACCCGGATGTGGAGCGGCTTCGGGGATATTCAAATTCAAACGTTTATTTCAAACTCAGGATTCATATTAAATGCAGAACTAAAATGAGTAGAAAATAAATAAATAAATGCTTAAATTCAGCGGGCCAACTTTTCTGATCTGAGCTCGTAAAGGCCGATGATTCTAAAACTATGCGATCTGAGTACCCGGATGTGCAGCGGCTTCGGGGATATTCAAATTCAAATTCAAACGTTTATTTCAAACTCAGGGTTCATATTAAATGCAGAACTGAAACGAGTAGAAAATAAATAAATAAATGCTTAAATTCAGCGGCTTGTCTCATCTGATCTCGTAACTGCCGCAACACGGAAGATGATTCTAAAACTATATACAGAGCAGCAGACACTCGGTGCTCTTGTAAAAACAAAAACATACAATGCGATATGGATATCGCAACATGGCAGAATGTAAAGCCTTTGGATGTCTGAATAATAAGCGAAAAAAACAAAGAAACACTTTTTTTGTGTACCCAAACCCAGCTCACCTTGTCAGAAGATCGGAGCGGAAACAGGGCACAGACGAATAATTTCAGATGAAATTGCGTTGTGTGTGAGGACCACTTTGTTACTTTAACCATCAGAAGACCTTTCTGGCTCAAACATGTAGCCATGTCGCCCGAATTCTTCCGCACAGTCAGAAAATTCGGCCATAATAGAACAAAAACAACGGACAACAGCACCGTAATTGCGGGGAAACGCTTATTATTGTCTTTTCCTATCCACGAAGTGACGTCACATCCGCAAGTGTCATGGCTGCGCCCACAGTTTTCATTGGCTGCCCATGGCCAAGGTCCTATTTGAATATATGTCTGGTGGTATATGGCTGGCAAGAATTATTTACAAAATTAAGAAATACTTATTCATAATGTTTTCAAGTTAAATGCGTCTTCACGACCACAAGAGGTACGCTTTAAGCTACGAGTTTCTGTGTTGAACCAAGGAGTTAGAAATCTCTGATTAGACTATTTCTTTTTTAAGGGGGCCACCAAGTCTAGAGTCTGATGGAGAGAAGCTGTAACACTATCTACCATGTTATCAATTACAGAAGGAGCAAGCTGTCTATAGCTCATTTCCATTGTGTTGACACATGGCATAGAGGAAACAATCTGCATAAATTTGGTAACAGCATCATCTGAGAGGCATCTACTGTAATAATATTTTTCTTTAGGAGCCAAATAGTCAGAAATAGTAAAATCAAAGGTTAACAGACAATGGTCTGACAGTACAGGGTTATGAAGAGACACTACAAGATTTTCTATTTCTATGCCATATGTCAGAACAAAGTCCAAAGTATGATGGAGATAATGAGTAGAATTTCCTACTTTCTGAGAAAACCCAATCGAGTCAAATATTGAAATAAATGCCACATTAAGGCAGTCACTATCTACATCTACATGTACAGTATATTAAAGTCCCCTACTATAATTATTCTATCTGATTTCAGCACTAAATCAGCTAAGAAATCAGCAAATTCGGATAAAAATTCTGAATAGGTTGATGGAGGACGATAAACTATGGCAAAAAAATTGGGTTTAACCTAAAATTGCTAAAGTGCCCAATACTGAAGACCAGGCCCTCAAAGGAATTATAACATGTTTTTTGCTTTACATTAATTGTTTGGAATGGTAAATTGTTGCTACTCCTCCTCCACGACTAGAACTTCTGGGATTTTGACCGTTTAAATAACCAGAGGGAGTTGATTCATTTAAACCAACATAATCCTCTTGCCCTAACCAAGTCTGTGTAAGGGATATTAAATCAATCTGATGATCAATTAACAGATCATGGACTAACAGAGACTTGGGAGTTAGAGACCTAATATTAAATAAACCACATTTAATTTTTTAATTATGAGGAGGAACAGAGGCCAAATCATTCAATTTAGAGGCTTTATGTTTAATTTGAGTTTTACCAATTTTTTGCTTAATCACTTTGGGATGCTTATATATTATATTTTTATTTACTCTGGAGGGAGCAGACAGTGATTCTCTGATGGGGAAGACAGGGGCTAAGTTGAGGGGTGGCGGATGAAGAGGAGCTGCAGAGGCGTGTAAGACTGTGACTCTGCTTCCTGGTCCCAACTCTAAGTAGTCAAGGTTTTGGAAATTTGGATAAAAAAGATGCCAGATTGTTAGATAAGTGAGACGCACCATCCAAAGTGGGATGGACGTTGTCTCGTCTCATAAGACCAGGTTTTCCCCAAAATGAGCTCCAACTGTCAGTGTAGCCCACGTCATTTGCAGGACACCACACAGACAGCCGGTGGTTCAAGGATGACGAGCAGCTAAACATGTCATCACTTGTCAGATTGGGGAGGGTCCCAGAGAATACTACAGAGTCCGACATTGTTTTGGCAAAGTCACACACTGATTCTACATTAAGTTTCGTGACTTCTGACTGCCGGAGACGGATGTCATTGATGCCAGCGTGAATAACAATTGTGGAGTATTTACAGTTACTATTAGCCAGCATTTTCAAATCTGACTTGATGTCGCCTGCTCTGGCCGCAGGAATGCATTTTTTTTTTTGTTTTTTTTTTTTTGTTACTTATTTGTACCCGTAGGTAGACTTGGTTTGCAGTCTGGTGACAAGCCACCGGCTGCTGGTCGCTGCGTGCGCGAGCGCCCTAAACCTACATGTTTTTGGTGTGCGGGAGGAAACCGGAGAAATCCCGGAGTAAACCCGCGCAACACGGGGAGAACATGCAAACTCCACACAGTTCACTGTTGGTCGGGGGCTGGGATCGAACCCACGATCTCATGATCCCCGCGGTCCCCCGGCCGAGGGTAAAACTGTGCTGCCACAGTGCTAAACCACTGCGCCACCGTGCAGCCCCATGCACGGTGCCCCATGCATTTGACTATGGCCGCTGGAGTCTCTAGGTTCACGTTTCTGACTACAGAGTCGCCAATGATCAGAGTTTTTTCCTCAGTGGGTGTGTCGCTGAGCAGGGAAAAACAATTAGAAATGTGAACAGGTTGGAGGTGTACCGGGGCTCTGTGACTAGGCTTCCTTCTCACCGTCACCCACCCAGTCTCCTCGCTGCTGAGGAGAGCCGGAGGACTGCTAACGGGGCCTATGCTAGCTAGCTCCGCTGCAGCTAGGGGACATCCGTCGAGAGTAACTGGCGCAGACGGTGTTTCAATACAGCGGAGCCGGGATTCCAAATCAGACAACCTCGCCTCGAGCGCCTCAAAAAGACAACATTTATTACATTTACCGTTATCACTAAAAGAGGCAGAGGTGTAGCTAAACATCTGACAGAGAGAGCACACCAGCGGAGGAGAGGAAAGAGAGCTAGTAGCCATAGCAAGTGGCTGGAGAGCAAACCACACAGGCAGACAGCAAAACAGGAAGTGACGATACGTTACCACAAGGAAGTGACGATCCCAGATCCGATAACAGTGGCGAACCTTCCCAGGAGGGGCTGTCCGACCAAAATTACCCCAAGAGCACAGCAACAACTCATCCAAGAGTTCACAAAAGACGCCACAACAACATCCAAAGAACTGCAGGCCTCACTTGCCTCAGTTAAGGTCAGTGTTCATTACTCCACCATAAGAAACAGACTGGGCAAAAATGGCCTTCATAGCAGAGTTCCAGGATGAAAACTGCTGCTGAGCAAAAAAAACATAAAGGCTCATCTCAGTTTTGCCAGAAAATATCTTGATGATCCCCAAGACTGTTGGGAAAATACTCTGTGGACTGACGAGACAAAAGTTGAACTTTTTGGAAGGTGTGTGTCCCATTACATCCGGCGTAAAAGTAACACAGCATTTCAGAAAAGGAACATCATACCAACAGTAAAATATGGTGGTGGTAGTGTGAAGGTCTAGGGCTGTTTTGCTGCTTCAGGACCCGGAAGACTTGCTGTGGAAAATGGAACCATGAATGCTGCTGTCTACCAAAAAATCCTGAAGGAGAATGTCCGGCCATCTGTCTGTGACCTCATGCTGAAGCACACTTGGGTTCTGCAACAGGACAATGATCCAAAACACACCAGCAAGTCCACCTCTGAATGGCTTAAGAAAAATAAAATGAAGACTTTGGAGTGGCCTAGTCAAAGTCCTGACCAGAATCCAATTGAGATGCTGTGGCATGACCTTAAAAAGGCGTTTCATGCTCAAAAACCCTCCAATGTGGCTGAATTACAACAATTCTGCAAAGAAGAGTGGTCCAAAATTCCTCCACAGCGCTGCAAAATACTCATTACCAGTTATCACAAATGCTTGATTGCAGTTGTTGCTGGGTGGCCCAGGTGGCCATCCAGCCACTGAGTGGCCACCTGGGCCACCTGGGCCAACCCAAGGGTGGCCAAACCAGTTATTAGGTTTAGGGGGCAATTACTTTGTCACACAGGGCCATGTAGGTTTGGATTTTTTTTAACTGTTAATAATAAACACCTTCATTTAAAAACTGTATTTTGGGTTTACTTGTGTTATCTTTGTCTAACATTTAAATTTTTTTGATGAAATGAAACATTTAAGTGTGACAAACACAAAAAAATGAGAAATCAGGAAGGGAGCAAAAACTTTTCCACACCACTGTATATATATTCCTCATTTCTAATATTTTTGCATATTTGTCACACTTAAATGACTCAAATTATCAAGCAAATTTTTAATATTTAATAAAGATAGCCCGAGTAATTAAAAGTGCAGTTTTTAAATTGCGATTTCATTTAGTAAGGAAAAAGGCCTTATGACTGCCAGACATGTCGAATCAAGACATCACTTTAATAGATCCTGACTAAGTTGAGTAGGCCAAAAGATTTCAAAAAGCAACACATCATGATGCAAATCTACAGAAATTCAGATGAGAAACAAAAACACAGAACAACATCTAAAGAACTGCAGGCCTCACTTGCCTTAGGTTGGACACTGGTCCATGATTCAGTAATAAGAGACTGGGCAAAAATCACATCCATGGGAGAGTTCTCAGGCAAAAACCACTGCTGACCAAAAAGAACAAAAAGGCTTGTCTCCCATTTGCCAAAAAAAAAAAAAAAAAATATATCTTGATGATCCCCAAGACTTTTAGGAAAATATTCTGTGGCCTGACAAGACAAAAGTTGAAGTTTCTGGAAGGTGTGCATCCCATTACTTCTGGGTAAAACTGACACAGCATTTCGTAAAAAGAAAACTATACCAACAGTCAAAATGGTGATGGTAGTGTGATGGTCTGGGGCTGCTTTGCTGCTTCAGGACCTGGACAACTTTCCGTAACTGATGGAATAATGAATTCTGCTGTCTTGCAGAAAATCCTGAAGGAGAATGTCTGGCCATCAGATCATGACCTCAAGCTCAAGCCCTTCAGATGTGCCTGAATGAAAACAATTCTACAAAGAAGAGTGGGCAAAAATTCCTCAAGACTCATTGCCACTTATTGCAAATGCTTGACTGCAGTTGTTGCTGCTAAGGGTGGCACAAGCATTTATTAGGTTTTGACTGCAATTACTTTTTGCTGTTTTACTATATATAGCATACGCTCACACTTATTAATAAAAACTCTTAAAAACTCAGCGTTAAGTTTTCTATATATACTGTTTACACTCAAATGATTTATGGCATAGTTTATTGTATGTATACAGACCAATTGTATTTTATTTGAATTACTACAACTTTTCTTATTCCAATATAGAGATTATCTTTATTCAACTGCTGTGTTTCATATATGTTTGCCTGGTTTCTTTCTGCATGACAAAACGAGGAGAGAGCTCATCTCACTATGGCCTTCTGCCCTGTGAGTCAGAGATGTCCACTATCAAGACTGTGGCTTCAGGGATAATGTCATCTGCAGAGCCACAAGAATAGATGTGGCACTCCAGTATCACACACCTCCCACTCACTATGCTTCAGTGCTATCTCATCATAGTGTAACTTCCCTACGATTAATGGCCATGCTCCTGTCTGCTTCACGTGTGCATGAACAAGTGTATGTGCCTGCACACACAGAGAAACAGACAGAGTGAAAGTGAAGATGGGCTGTGGAATGTAAAACCCTTTAAAAATCTCAGCTCAGAGACAGCTATTGGAAATAAATAAATAAATATACAGTATATATATATATATATATATATATATATATATATATATATATATATATATATATATATATTCTACAAATAATACATAAAAATACATTGTCTGGTACCAAAGTGGTGGCCAAGAGGTAGAGCATCCGTTCAAGCACCAACTGGATCATACCAAAGTCCATAAAAATGGTACTTCCACTTTCTAGCTTGGTACTCAGTATAAATAGAATGGGGAAAGGAAAGTTGGTTAGCCAGTCACGGGGTGAAACACAAAACCAGAGCACTCCCAAGCCTGAGTAAAACCGGGGAGCTTTGCATCAGAAAGGGCATTCGGTGTGAAAATCCTTGGCAAATCAATATTCGGACCCATGATCTGCTGTGGCAACCCTAAATAGAGAGGAGCCAAATTTTGATGTAATTACCCCCAAACAGCTTCTTTATCACTGCAGCTTAGTTTTCTTTATATTTTACATAAAATCTTAAGTCATTCACTAAACACATAATGAGGGCAGCACAGTGGTACAGTGGTTAGCACTGTTGCCTCAAAGCTCAAAAGTTTGGGGATTGAAGCCCCAGGCTGGCAGGGATGTGAGCCTTTCTGTGTGGAGTTTGCATGTTCTCTTTGTGCTGTGTAGGTTTACTCCGGGGGCTCCAGTTTCCTCCCACAGTCCAGTGACATGCATGTTAGGTTAACTGGTGACTCTATTGGGCTATTTCTATTAGTATCACCTTGGCCTTACTTGTTTATACTCGATTCACTTTCTCGCCATTTCCACTATACCCATCACGGTTTAACCGACACTATTTTCGTGCCGCTTAAGAGGCAGGGTATAAGCGAGCGAAAACGAGGTGTGATTTGACGTCAATAGACTGCTAGCCGCTGATTGGTCAGGGCGTAATGTCACGAAAGCGCCCGTCTTCGTTGAAATCTTTACGACCGCCATTTGCAATCACGGACTAACTCAGTCACAGAGTAAATACGATATTAATACAGACAGTGTTGTAGGTTTTGCGGAACGCTACACCGTAGTCCAACGAAGAGGTGCGGAGTTTTCTCTGCTTGGTGGCAGAGACACAGTGAGGAGTGACCCAGACCCGATGGCTGGCCAGCATACAACCAGACTATATAGACAAGCTGAAGACGAACGTGAGAGAACCATCGATGGTGAGTGATTTGTAATAATGTGCATCTGTTTGCTTATTTATCCTGTTGGTGGTAAGCTCACTTTTTTTGAGCCTGATACAGTGCTGTTCTGTGCTGGCTAACGTTTTTTTAGCTAACGTTTTTTGTAGCTAGCTAGTACCAACTGCTGAATCGTGCTTGTTTTCTCCTAAATATGCGCTTGTGAGAGCAAAACGATGAAATATGCTAATCCTGATTAAAGTCCTGGTTTGCGTTGTGTATTGCACTTTGGTCCTGTGCATTAAATTGTGTGCAATTTAATGATAGAATGTGTTTCCACATGCCAGGGTTAGCCTCCCTGTTTATATTGTGATACTGGTGAAATGGACTACAGGAGCTGAAATCTCGTCATATTAAAATTGCATTTTCAAACCAGTGATTTATAAAGTCATTCATATAATTTTCTAAAGCGTCAGAATAGACCCACACACCTATTCTGTGGATCCTGCATTGCTTGTCAGGGAAACGAAGCATTTTTGTCACATCCCACCAATGACTCATTTCAGAAAGAGAAATCCGTATATTATATAGATTCATTACACAGCCAGTGATATATTTGAAGCGTTTATTTATTTTAATTTTGCTGATTACAGCTTACAGCCCCTGAAAACCCCAAATTCTATTTTGCAAAAAATTGGACTATTACATAAAATTAACTTTAAAAAATAGTTTTTAAATATAAATGTTGGCCGCTGAGGTGTTGGTTAATATGGGCTGTAGCCGTAATCATCAATATTAAAATAAACACTTTAAATATATCACTGTTCCTGTAATGAATCTATATATGGGTTTCACTTTCTGAAATGAGTGAAAAAAATATTGAATTTTTTCATGGTATTCTAATTTTTGAGATGTGCCTGTATATGTATTGAACTTGCTTGATACTAACCAACATCCATTTCTGTCGTTTGTCTAGGCAAGACGAAATCAGCCGCCCTACAACCTACCTCGCCACTGTGGAAAGTACTGAAATCCTTTGCTTTTATAGGTAAAGTGTCAAAAGCACAATTTCCACTTAATATAAAAGGGACTGAACTGAGATTTATTTGATTGTGTGAATATTGACATGTTTCAGGACCCAAGAGACAGACACTGACACGAGCAGATATGGACAATTATTCTTTATTGAATAGTGAGTGAGTGTAGTGTGTGTGTGAGTGCAAGTATCGCTGTCTGGTCACTGGAGCTGAGCAGTTCTGATGGCGACCTGGCAACCTTGAGTGTACCACAGGTTGTGTTCTGCTGGCTCCGAGTGTCCGTGCGACGTGGTGGTGATTGTGCCTGTAGCTGTGGTGGTGATAGTGCTCGTAGCTGTGGTGGTGAGGAGGAACTCCGTGATGGAGGTGGTGTTGCCCCGTTGGCCGGGGAAGCCGGTCCGCCGCCAGGGAGGTCCACCTGTGCACAGGGGTAAAGGCTTGGGGTTGAATAGCAAAGAGTTCTCTTACGTGACCGGTCTTGATGTGACGTTCTTGGCTTAGCTTGAGGACGAGGTTCTGGCTCATACTCAGACGAAGAAGACAGTCGACTCCGTGCCGGGCCGTCAGTCACACTGGCTTTTAAAAGCCGCTGATTAGCACCCGCTGGTCTGTGCGCAGCTGGAGATGATGAAACAGATGACGGCCCAGCAGCCGTCATGACAAATATGGCACATCAACTGTAAAATAAACCGCTTGTTAATGTATTTATTTTTTTGTCAGATCACTTGTGTGATCCTTTGTGAGTTATGTTCATAACTGTATCTTTTGGGGAATGGCAGTTGTTCAGTCATCAATATAATTTAGTTTATATGTGTAGTTTATACTCTATCATCAATAAACTCATGCAGTAACAGGACACATTACAAATATTTGAGACCCATTGTAGTGCATCCTTTTATATTTTAGCAATAAAAGTACAAAACACCGCCCACACTTGAAGCCAGGGCAAGAAGAGACACTTTTACATTCCAGACAAACTTTTATTGATAAAAACTCCATATTTTGACTGAGCAACTCCATACTCTGTGATGCACACCTTCAGTTAAAGTACTATATTCCATTCAAGTGAATGTATTAATTCATTCTGATTGCTGAGGCCACAGTAAAAGCAGATGATTTTAAATGTAACCCAGCCCTTGTAAAATCGACTTTACATCAGTGCAGCTACATGACAATTGTGGTTAAATACAACAACGAAGTACTTTATTGTCACATTGGAATTGGAATCGCTGCTGTTTTGTTTTTCTTCTGAATTCTTGGATGGAATATGGGTGGGCAATATAAGCTGCAGCTTCAGCCATCACCCATTTCAGATAACCTATGTTGAACTGTGTAATCAGAGGAGTTATTGTTTAATTCAACCTTATTAGATTTTTTTTCCCCTTTGTTATATTATTCTATTTTCTTTTAATCTATTCGAAATAAAGATTCATTCATTCACATTCCACCACTGGCTTTTAGCAACAAGTGTATTTCCCAAATATGTTTTAAACTTCCTTTCTTTAACCACCACCCATTTCTGTCTTTTGTCTAGGCAAGAGGTAAACGATCGATCCGCCCCAAACTGGACCTTGCGTCACTATTTACAGAGATGCAGGCCTAAGATCTGCTGATCTGAGACCAGTGTGAGCTGCACATCCCAGCTGCTGAGTGAACCAGTCTTACAGTTTGAGTTTTGCACATTCTGAATAATCTGGAATTTGCTGCTGATTGTAATAAACAATTTAGTGACTTATGTGTTTGCATCATGATTTCTATTTTTGTCTGTTAATACACTGGTTGGAAAAGAGTCAGTAGTACAAACCATTAATGGGTGACCATGAAAATAATGGCTCATTTTTAAGAAATTTATGTCACATGGTGGTAACCTTCACATATAAAAAAGAGACATCTGCAAAAACTTCAGAGGTTTGTCAATGCAATACTACATGAATGCATGTATAGTACATTGTTGATGCAGAGAATATATATTTCTACAGTATATGTATCTAGTAGATCAAGCATTTTCCATGTAACCTTGTGACTGCATTATTTTAATTGCTTTTAATCCTAGATCAAGTTTGTTTTGGCCTAAAATGCATCATAACTGTCAAATACATCTTATTATACCGAACTCAGTACTGTTTACTTTTAAATATACATTTTGTGGCTAATATAGTTACTAACCTGGCGATCGAGTTGTGTCAGCTGATCATTTTTTGCTATGACAACATCTCAGACTCAGTGCAGCTGAAGCAGGTACGTCCATGATGTCTCAACAGTCCATGATTTTCACGCAGATCAGAGCAATTTTTTTTTCCCACAATATTTTTATTGAACCTTTTTTTTTTTTTTTTACAAACAGCACACACAGTCAGACACTAACACAAAAGTAATTTAAAAACTAAAACCAAAACAAGTCAACAACAATGTTCCTCTGTTTAGTCTAGGTCAGGGGTCGGCAACCCGCGGCTCCGGAGCCGCATGCGGCTCTTTCATCCCTCTGCTGCGGCTCCCTGTGGCTTTGGAAAATAAATAATGAGTATTTAATTAAAATGTATTTTATTTTAGTTCATTAGTTTTTAAAATGTAATTCTAAATTTGAAGATTATGGTGATCTTGTAAAATCTAAAACAAAAGTGTTAAAGTTTAATCACCGTCAGCGAAAATCAACACAATTACATAAGCGCTCGGCGCTTCCCCGGAAGTCGTCTCCCGCGATAACCCGGATGTGTTGTGTTCAAGCTACTGCTGTATTGCAGTAGCTTGACAGCCCTGCAATTGGATAGTTGCAAACGACTGGACCAATCAAATGGCTCGTTGTATGCTTTTTCAAAGATTCATGGCGGCGTGTTCTCAGGGATGTGATTTTCTGCTAATTCGCCGAATTCCGCTTTATTTATCTTCCAGGAAGATAAAGTACGTTAAGTACGTTAGCGGCTTGTGGTCCACAAACGCAGTGAAGCTGCGCCCTTTCAGGCAGGATTGGAAGTGGCGTATGGCCACTTCCGGTAATCGGTATGGCCAGGCGGAGAGTCATTAATTAACTCTCTGTTACTGGCGGTGTACAAGGGCTGTATGAGCTGGGCTGGCGCGAGGGAAGAAACGGTAATAAAAGTTAACCATCCCCTTTTATGATTCCAAACAGTTTGAAATTGACAGTGCACAGTGGACAATGACTCATAACTTTTGAATATTTCTAAGACTTGGCTACATCAGTGATTGTGCAAAATGAACTGCTCAAGACTCAATGGAGATTGAAACTGGTGATCTGAAATGAATGCTGAAATTATAAAAAGTAATGGTATGTTGGAATTTTATTTCTATTATGGAACAGATAAAATTAACTGATTTTGATTTGATCAAGTGTTAAAGCATGTGATGGATAATGCTTGTTGTGTGGCACATATGTTTGGTTCATATTTCCCACAAGGGTGTGGCACATATGTCTGATTCATATCTCCCACAAATGTATGGCTTATGTGGATTGGGGCTTCACGTCTGGAGGAACAAAGAGTCTGGATTGATGGGGGCCGACAGGAGATGTCGAGGAGGTGTGAAGTTGGACCCTTGTCCCAGAGAGGAGGCCCTGGGGGGATCCCCGGAACATCAGAGAATAAGAGACAATGGTGAATCTTCAGAGACTTGCATTGTGATTAAATGTTTGCAGAAGCACCATGTGACTTGAGTTCTTAATCCCCCGGAGGTATAAGAATGTGATGTAACATGATTCTGCCTCTTCTTGCTTTTTGAGAATGTTGGATGATTGTGTTCTGCAATAAAGCCGAACCTGAGAAATAAACTCAAGTCTCGTCATTGAACACAACTTCCACACTGGTGACCCACGACAAAGAATGAGCAGAGAGAATTCTCCCGAGCGGAGCTCATCAGAGGCCAGCCTGATGGCTGCCTCCATGCTCCGGCTGCCCGATTTCGGGCAGCACAGCCCGCGCTCCTGGTTTAGCGCGGTCGAGGCGCAGTTCAACCTCCAGAGAATCTCAAAGGATGAAACGAGGTTCTACCATGTGGTAGCGAAGCTGGACAGTCACACGGTCCAGAGGGTGGAAGACCTGGTTAACCACCCACCGGACACCGACAAGTACGGCGCATTGAAGGAGGCGCTGATCAGCCATTTCACCCCCTCGGTGCAACAGCGAGCAGAGGGGCTCCTAGCGCTGACAGAGTCGGAGAACGACAGACCGGTGGACCTGATGGTGAAGATGTTGAGACTGAAAGACTCCGAGGATGGCGAATTTATTTTCGCCCACCTTTTCCTCCGAACTCTGCCACCAGCAGTGAGAGTGACCCTGGCAGACTCACCTCGATTGGCCAAGCAGGACTACCATGGGCTCAGCAAGGAGGCGCAGCGACTCGTCGACGCGCACAAGCGGAGCGCGGTTTTGGCCGCGGCAGCTGAGCAGAGGGCGGCGCCCAGAGATGGTTTGGAGCCAGTGGTGGCGGCGCCAGACGAACCGACGACGGCAGCGACAGGCGACAGGCGACGCGGAGCTGAAGACGGCCTGTGCTTCTACCACCGCCGTTTTGCGGAGAGGGCACACAGATGTCTCCCACCGTGCCGCTTCAAGCGTCAGGGAAACGCCAAGACTGGGGGCCGGTAGCAGCTGCGTCCCTCGGAGAAGAAAACAAGCTGCTTTACCTGACAGATGCACACTCGGGGAAACAATTCCTCGTGGACTCGGGCTCCCAGCTGGGTTTCGTCACGCCTACCTACGCGGAACGGCTGATGCCGTCTAAAGCTCCCTGGGTGTCAGTATCAGCAGCGAATGGCTCAGCGATTAAGACATTCGGTGAGAGGACCATGCTTCTGTCCTTACAGGGCCGTTCATTTGAGTGGACCTTTATTGTAGCGGCAGTCAGTTTTAACATGTTAGGGGCTGATTTTTTGTGCTCACATGGTTTATTGGTTGATCTTGCTAATAGACATCTGGTTAATGCACTGTCTTTTCATTCTATCCCCTGCACAGCTCGGGTGGCCCCGCCGACTGCACACGCCAACGTCACAGCTGCGGGTGGTAAGTTTCTTGCTCTGCTCACTCACTTTCCAGCACTCACAGTCCCAAAATTTTCGGGGACAGTGGCCAAACACGGGGTGGAGCATTTTATCACCACCACTGGGCCGCCCGTTTTTGCAAAAGCCCGGCGCTTGGACTCAGCTAAACTGGCAATAGCGCGCGAGGAATTTGCCAGCCTGGAAAAACTGGGCATAATTAGACGCTCGAACAGCCCCTGTGCTTCACCATTACACATGGTCCCAAAGGCTGATGGCTCGTGGCGACCCTGTGGCGATTTCCGCAGGTTGAACAACATCTCGGCACACGACCGCTACCCGATTCTGCACATCCAGGATTTCTCAGTTCATTTGGCAGGGGCGCGCATTTTTTCTAAAATAGACTTGGTATGCGGCTACCATCAAGTCCCCGTGCGCGCGCAGGATATTCCCAAAACCGCAGTAATAACTCCGTTTGGGCTTTTAGAGTTTTTGCACATGCCGTTTGGGTTAAAGGGCGCCGCGCAAACTTTCCAATGCATGATGGATGCAGTTTTACGTGACCTGCCTTTCGTGTTCGTCTATTTAGACGACATATTGGTAGCCAGCACGTCCGAAGACGAACATGAAAACCACCTCACAGCGGTTTTTCGGAGACTGGCAGAGCACGGGTTGATAATTAACCCAGCGAAGTGCCAGTTCGGGGTGGGGCAAATCGATTTTTTGGGGCATCGCGTTTCGCCGGAAGGAGCCGTTCCCCTGCCTGAGAAAGTGCGCGCAATAACAGATTTCCCCCGACCTCAAACGATAAAAGCGCTGCAGGAGTTTCTAGGAATGGTTAATTTTTACAACCGGTTCCTTCCGAGCGCAGCGCGGCTCATGCAGCCACTGTACACTGCACTGAAAAAACAAAAACCCACGAATAAGGTCGAATGGTCTCCGGAGCGGGAGCGCGCTTTCTCCCAGGTCAAATCAGCCCTTGCAAGCGCCGTTTTGTTAGCGCACCCGGTTCCAACAGCCCGTTTGGCGCTCACCACCGACGCTTCTGATATAGCGGTGGGGGCAGTCATTGAGCAGTGTGTGGCAGGGACCTGGCAGCCGCTCGCTTTCTTTAGCAAATCCTTGCGCGATAACGAGTGTAAATACAGCGCGTTTGACAGGGAGCTAATTTGCATAAACAGACTCAAGCCCGCTTTTGTTCTGGCTGATGAACACGTGTAGTTGGCGAAAGTCCCCTGCCGGGGCAGGCCACCGAGAAGGCATGCTCCTGAGCTCCCACAGAGATGTGCTAACAAATCTAATCCCCAGGTGCGAGGAGACCCTGCAGACGCAGTGAAGCCGGTTTATAGCAGATTCGGCAGGAAGTTAAGACCTAAGAGATTGGGGGATTGATTGTTCGTTATGTAGTAATGTCTTTTATGTTATGCACTTATTTGTCCCATGCAGACGTTTGGGGGGGGGGGTCATGTGGCACATATGTTTGGTTCATATTTCCCACAAGAGTGTGGCACATATGTCTGATTCATATCTCCCACAAATGTATGGCTTATGTGGATTGGGGCTTCACGTCTGGAGGAACAAAGAGTCTGGATCAACGGGGGCCGACAGGAGATGTCGAGGAGGTGCGAAGTCGGACCCTTGTCCCAGAGAGGAGGCCCTGGGGGGATCCCCGAAACATCAGAGAATAAGAGACAATGGTGAATCTTCAGAGACTTGCATTGTGATTAAATGTTTGCAGAAGCACCATGTGACTTGAGTTCTTAATCCCCCGGAGGAATAAGAATGTGATGTAACATGATTCTGCTTCTTCTTGCTTTTTGAGAATGTTGGATGATTGTGTTCTGCAATAAAGCCGAACCTGAGAAATAAACTCAAGTCTCGTCATTGAACACAACTTCCACAGTTGGAATATTTTAGGAATGCTATCTTCTTGGAACATAAGTCAATATTATACATTAATAAGTGGCATTCAGCTGTTTGTTTTATGTCATTTAAGCACAGTTCTGGTACTTAAAAATCATAAAAACCCAGGAGCTTCGGGGGGCTTTGCCCCCCTTGCCCCCCCCCCCCATCCCACTGAGGCTCTGCCCCGGACTCCGCTGGGGGACTATGTCCCCCAGACCCCCTGCTGAATTTTCAGATAATTTCCCCAACCCCAAATCACATCGCTGGTTCGTGTTGGAATTCTGAGCTTTCGGTATTGTTTTCAGCGGAATTATGAGATTTTTATCGAAGGATCAGGAGTCATCAGTGCTAGAAATAGCACTCTCCTTTCAACCCAATGTCAACCTTCAACCCAATGTCTTTTTTTTTTTGGAGTTCAAAATGTTTTTGTTGCATGCAGAAATGTAATTTTTGTGGCGGCATGAAATAATAAGCTGCGAACTGAGAGTTTTTAAGGAAGTTTATTAACCCTCAAGCGACCGAGTGGGGTCATTTACGACCCCAGCCATATAATTTAATGTGCCGTCTCTTTATTTTTTATCCAAATTTTCTTTCCTAGCATGAATTTGTCAGTCTTCTAATCCTACACACTTTCATAGTTTTTTGCAGGGATCAACCAATTGGTGTGGCGTAGACATCGCAAACTCTTGTGGGGTCATTTATGACCCCGAAGAGAAGCACTGGATTTTAAACATTGGTTTTATAAATTTTATTCAAATGTTCCACTTCTAATAGTTAATCCCTTCACACCTGAAGGTGTATATGGGCGGCGCCTATCTCCGTTTCTCTGACCCTAGGCCACACAGCTACTGTAAGTAGTGAAAGCTACAGCGGGGGGTCAGTCCTCTGGTAGCTCTGTGTGTAACTTTACTTTCCCCATTCCATTATGCGGAGCACCACGCTAGAAGGCAGAAAGCACCATTTTTATATGGTCTTTGGTATGACCCGGCCGGGATTTGAACCCCTGCCTCCCGGGTGTGGGGCGGATGCTCTACCAACTGAGCCACCACTCCGGTTTCCACTTCTAATCAGTACTTTATATTGTATTGCAGTGAACCATGGCTAACAGACCTAGGATAGCAAGATTTACATTTGTCTGTTTGTCTGGATTTGTCTGTTTGTTTGTCTGTTTGTTAGCAAGATAACTCAAAAAGTTACGGACAGATTTTCATGAAATTTTCACAGATTGTCAGAAATGGGGTATCCTACAGATGATTAGATTTTGGTGGTGATGCAGATCACCGTCCACAAGAAAACCGCCATTACGCAAAATGCCATAATAGGTATCATGATCATCATCGTAACTACAATAATAGGTATCATCATCATCGTGATGATGATATGATGACTATGATGACTATGATGATGATGATGATGTTCCAAGAGTGAACTGACAAGGACTGTCTAAATAAATGTAATGTTGTTCTTACAGTCTGCGTTTTGGTTATTTCTTGCAATAAAAGTATTATTAGCAAACACATTTTACATTAGATCATTATAAAATACCTGCCTTAAATACAGGGAGTAGTTTTGGTATGATAAACCTCCAACCAGCCATTTATAATAAGGATCCCTGTACAGAGCACAATGGGGTCATAAATGACCCCACTTGGTCATTTCAGTCCGTAAAATAGCTTGGTCGCTTGAGGGTTAATCACTCATCCCGCCATCGCAGAACTCACCCCGGCACTGTATAAGCGTGCCAGAGCGAGCCCTCAGGCTCTCGTAAGCAGACAGGCTATGCGTGTAGTCAGAAGCAGTGGTCAGAGAGAGAGAGAGTTACAGAGCGATATGCAGTTTAAATACCCCACTACAGACAATGCATGGATGGCACATTAACATCACAGTAAACGGCCAGAAGGCAATGGGACATTTGCATCACAGTACAGAGCAGGAAGGAACATTTGCCTTTGAGTCATACATATCAGCAGCAGGATACTGGCAGGAAGTAGCTAGACGAAGGGAGGCTGCCTATTGATCTCAATACACACATCTCATTGTCCTGCTAATTGCTCCAGCTGAGCGCTCTGCTCGTCCATAGGCTGTGGGGGTGACCCACATTTTGTTTTCTCTGCAGGAGCTCCCTGATTTCATAAATGCAACACATTATAGTTTGTTTATACATAGCATAAAGGGAAAAAAAAGTTATATGCAGTGTTATTTCATTTTAAGTGTCAAAAGGGTTTTTGTGGCTCCCAGTGATTTCTTTTCTGTGGGAAACGGGTCCAAATGGCTCTTTGAGTGGTAAAGGTTGCTGACCCCTGGTCTAGGTAATCTATTGCATAAGAATACATAATATACATTCACCAGCTTGGAATTTGCAAGGTCCACACATATCATTCACCTTCTTCTTCAGAAATTATGTTTACTTTCTTTACATAATCAATTAAAGGTCTCCATATATTCTCAAACACATTTTCCTTTGATTTCAGTATGTATGTTATTCTTTCTAGTGGAAGGTTGTTAACATCTGTCTTAACCACTGAGTCACATCTGGTCTATGAGTTTTTCCACAGTAATGCAATATATTTTTTGGCATTTGTCACCATGGGTTGAGATGCCGTCTCGGCACTCAGCCCATGTTTTCCCTCATCCCTGCTTCCCATTGAGCAGCGTCTCAGCTGGCCCCCAGCTGGCAGTATTATGGACGGCTGGGGCCAATTAGTCTTCATCAGCTGGGGCGCTGCCAATGAGGATAAATAGGAGCAGCCTCGATGACTCGGGGCTGCGATATAAACACATTGCTAAGCTGAAGCCCCTTCGTCTGGTGTCAGCTTATACTCCTCTTGCAGCATTCCTGTGTTTGTATCCCGCTGTGAGTATGTACGTCTTGCTACCCCCACGTCCGGTACGAGCTGCTTACCTCTGCGCTGTGCAACCTGTGAGTGTACGTCTGCATGAGTATCTGTGCTCTCCTCATCCCTTATCCCTCACCCTTAATAAAACATCTCGACTCACTGGCTTGTCCCTGGCTCTGATTGCCCGGCTCCCTAGAGCCGGGTATGACAGTATGTCGCAGCCAGAAGAGCTACCGGCGGCCGTGAGTCGCCGTGGAAATGTACCTTTCTGTCCGGGTGTCAGCGCTGCTAGCATGCCGTTTCCCAGGAGTCACTTCCGGCGCCAGGGCGACGAGCTGAGGTCCATCTCGGAGGCTGTCGACGGGACGTTCTTCACCCTGCACGACGCCTCCAACGCGAGACGCTGGCATCCGGGCCGTGCTGAGGAACTCCTGGACTGTCACCCTCACTCTCTGTACCATCTGGAGGACAGTGCCAGGATAGACGCTGCAGGTACACAGCGAGAGAAGCTCCACGGGGTGGATGGAAATCCCGGCAGGGAGTCGAAGTGGGCGACGTCTTTCCCCGCTTCGGAGTCCCATTCCTCCCGCCATTCCAGTCCGGGAGTTCGCGCCAACCAGAGGACTTCCCCCGACCTGCGCCACGTCACTCGGGATTCCCTTCAAGGAGCCGCAGCTGACAGCAGTTATGTCCGGGGTCGAGTGGCTGTCGCGAGCTCTACTGTGTTTCCTGTCACCACCTTCAGGCATGTGGCGGCGGCAGTGAGATTGATGGTGAGGACTTCAGGGCTACGAAGCTTTCCCGTGCTCGACGCCTTCCTCGTCTCGATCTCCGATCTGGAGCGGCGAATCCTGGGTTTCCCCCTCGCTTCGTCCCCTGGGAGTAGTCGTCATCACATCGCCGAGTCACCTCTAACTAACTAACTAACTAACCTGCACTTATATAGCGCTTTTCTAGTCACAAAGACCACTCAAAGCGCTTTCACTAATACTAACCCTCTATTCTAAGGGCCTATAGGAAACAAATATCTAGGGACAATTTAGAACAGCCAATTAACCTAACATGCATGTTTTTTTTTTTGGCATGTGGGAGGAAACCGGAGAAATCCCGGAGTAAACCCACGCAACACGGGGAGAACATGCAAACTCCACACAGATCACTGTTGGTCGGGGGCTGGGATCGAACCCACGATCCCACGATCCCCCAGCCAAGGGTAAACTGTGCTGCCGCAGTGCTAACCACTGCGCCACCGTGCAACCTCTGCACGAACCTCGTCCGGATCCAGTTCTGGGTCATCGTCAGGACCGTTCCTCCCACGCAGCTGTCATCCCTTCGCCTCGTCAGTGTGGAGACTCTACAGCCTCGTCCCCTGAGCCTCGTTCCCCCGCTGTCATTCCTGGACATTCGGGCTGGCTCACCCCGGCTGTTTCCCCCTCCTCCTCGACGCGCTTCCTGACCGCTGTGTGTGCCTGGAATCCCAGCCTGGTGAGCTCTCTGCTGGAGACAACGCGAGCGACCCTCAGACGAATTCCCGGGGGGTCCTCCGTTATCGCCGGGCGGGGAGAGGAAGAAGCAGATTCCACTACAGCAGGCGATACTCAACCTCCAGGGGGCAGGCAAGTCATTGTTTTTTCACACCTGCTTAATGATTTGCTCTGTCACATCCCTGGAGGAGAAGTTCAGGGTTCGCAGCTCCCTGAACTCTCCCCACCTGCTGTAACCTGTATGCCTAATCCCGCATCCTCTGTGTCTCTCTCCGCCGAGCGGTCCCCGGCTCCGGGTCAACGTGGTGGGATATGGAGAGGGCCTGTGGTTCCGCAGCTACATTGCGGACAGAGGAGGGGGACTGACTGCTGCGTGGAGTCTACGCCGACGACTGAGCGTCCCCGGGTCTCCACGGAGGAGCGGTTCGGTCCGGCGGGACGAGATTCTTCTGGCTTCACGCCGAGTGGATCGTCGGCGGGGTTACCTGAGCTGGAGGGATCTCAAGCTGCGCTGACCATCGTGCTGGCTGCGGGGCCCGACGCGGCTAGATGGGAGCCTGACAACGACCTCCTGACGACGGATCCTGGATCTTCGCAGTCCTGGACGGCGTCAGAACCCGAGATCAGGCGAGTGCTCTCCTTTCTTTTCTCTCTTTTTATCCCCGAGCACTTCAGCCTATCTCCAGGGGAGACGAGCCGGGTGCAGCCGTCTGCTGCGTCTGAGCTCATCTCGCCGGGTTCTGGCGCTGCCGGTGATCCTGATCCCGGTTCTGTTTTCTCTTCTGAGCCTTCTTCCAGGGTCACCGGCAAGGAGTTGCTGTTCCTCGTGGTGCTGGAGGGTCCGGGTTCAACGTTGGAGGTCGGTTCTGGTGCAGTATTCAACGTGGGTTCGCCCGAGACCCAGTCGGGGTCCAACGTGGGTTCGCCTGAGGCCCGATCGGGGTCCGACGTGGGTGCTGCCCCAGTATTGTCCAGGTCCGGTGAGGAGGTGGCCGTTTTCCTGCGGCCTGACGCCCGCCGCCCTCGTCATCGGCTCTCCCCTGAGCCTCTTCCACCGGGATCCGCTCTGATCCTTCGCCCGTCTCAACGGTCCTGGTGGTTGAGTGATGCGGGTCGACGACCCGACCCACAGAACTTTCGGTTCGGTGATCTGGTTCCCCCCACTGGTCTGTGTTTCCCTCTGGGCAGCCTGGTTCGGCTGCCGGTGGACTGGATTCCTGGGATCTGGGTCCAGAGTTCGCCGTCCGAACACTTCTTTCCCTGATTCGCCAGCTGGACAATGGGCGGGGAGATCTCCGGAGCCATCTCGGCCATTTTTGGACTCTGCCTGCCATTCACCTCGGGTGTCACTTTTTCTTTTGTTATTAAGGTCACTCGGGTGTAATGTGTTGTCCTGTTGGTGGTTTCGTTTTTATAGTGCTGTGTTTTCCATCGCTCATGCTCAGCATTTTACTTTTTGTGTCATGTTTTTAGCCTCGTTTTTTGTATTGTAGAGTTATGTTTTGTTTTCCGTAACACCATGCTCTGCAGTTATCCATTTATTCCAGTCACTTTCATTTCTTTAGGTGACTGGGTATTTATATATTCGTGTGTGTGGGGTTTTCTTTGCCTGCACTCAGTATTTCTTTTTTGTCCTGTTGGTTCATTATAGAGTCATGTGCCTTGTTTTCCGTAACACCATGCTCTATAATTGTCATTTGTTCCAGCCACCCTCACTTTTCTTGGTGACTGTGTGTGTATGTACTTAAATTAGCACTGTGTATAGGTTCCCCTTTATTTAACCGTACTCAGCATTTTTTGCCCTGTACCTTTTTGGTGGTTCTTTTTTCCTTGCTCTGGGTCACGCATGGTTGGTACTCTCTGGGTAGTATGTAACCGGCGTGCTGACCCAGTTCTTCTCCCCATCTGTACCTGGGTTAATTATTCTGTTTTGTCAGTATTGTATTTTGGTTTTTCTTTCCCGCTACCCTACATTGCCCCATTGGTGTTGTCCTTCCCTTGGCTTCTTCCCCTCCGGTCCGCCTCCCTTCCTCCCACCCTAGGTGTGTGTGTGGGGGGGGGGGGGGGGCTGGGATGTTCCTGGTCGTTCAGGAGCCCGACCTTGAGGGAGGGGCTCTGTCACCATGGGTTGAGATGCCGTCTCGGCACTCAGCCCATGTTTTCCCTCATCCCTGCTTCCCATTGAGCAGCGTCTCAGCTGGCCCCCAGCTGGCAGTATTATGGACGGCTGGGGCCAATTAGTCTTCATCAGCTGGGGTGCTGCCAATGAGGATAAATAGGAGCAGCCTCGATGACTCGGGGCTGCGACATAAACACATTGCTAAGCTGAAGCCCCTTCGTCTGGTGTCAGCTTATACTCCTCTTGCAGCATTCCTGTGTTTGTATCCCGCTGTGAGTATGTACGTCTTGCTACCCCCACGTCCGGTACGAGCTGCTTACTTCTGCGCTGTGCAACCTGTGAGTGTACGTCTGCATGAGTATCTGTGCTCTCCTCATCCCTTATCCCTCACCCTTAATAAAACATCTCGACTCACTGGCTTGTCCCTGGCTCTGATTGCCCGGCTCCCTAGAGCCGGGTATGACAGCATTAAGCAAACTGAGGTCTATGAATGTTCTTTCACTATTATTAAAGTTATGTTTTTCTGGATACAGACCCAACAAAGACAGTTTAGGGTTCAATGTGAATTGTTTTGAAATTATTTTTTCAATTGTTCCCCTCACTTCTTCCCAAAACATTCTGATTTTTCTACATTCCCATAAACAGTGAAATAGGGTTCCTTTACTTAGATCAGAGCAATTTTTTGCACAGGAAATAAACCAGACATTCTTAAGCTCTACAACCACTGATAGTTTGTGAAGCTGTGCTGACAGTTGACAGGCTCACTCAGCCTGTCACTCAGTTGACAGGCTGTACATGAACGCCAGACTGACCGTTTGAAGTGGTAATTTTCCCACAACAGACCCATCTGAAACACACACAGCGTACATATTTTAGTACCTAACAGTGATAACTTGCAGAGATTACAGTGTAGTACGACATACTTATAGCAAACTAGCATTAGCAACCATTAGCTTACCGTCACATATGACTTAGTTTGTATCCTCACGTCTTCGGCTCTCTCCAGAAGCTGCAGAACTATTCCAGAGTGTTTCATCTCACTGCCTGTACCCTTGTCTGATGGTCCTTTTTGGCATTTACGGTGAAAAAAGCCACAGACTGAGAAGTCGCCTTGTAAAGCCGCCATGTTGTGTTTGGCTTGGGTCGCGTGTTTTACGTCACGGGAGTGTGGCGCCACCTTGCTGTAAAAATAATCCCGCCCACCCCAGCTATACACGGCTTTAAACGGTTTTAATGGAGGCACAACCGCGGCAGAAACGAGTAGTAACGAAACGAAATGAGGCGAGTCGAACTGGGCTAGTGGAAATGAGGCATATGTCCCTATGTATCTGTCTCTGATAGGCCCTTAGAATAGAGGGTTAGTGTACTTACTAGTTAAGTGCCTTTAGTGGTCTCAGTGACTAGAAAAGTGCTATCTATATACAGTGGATATAAAGTCTACAAACCCCTGTTCAAATGCCAAATTTTTGTGATGTAAAAAAATGAGACCAAGATAAATCATTTCAAAACTTTTTCCACCATTAATGTAACCTATAACCTGTACAACCCAATTGAAAAACACACTGAATGTCATGGCGGCCTCTGGGCCGTCATTGGCATCATTAACTCCAGCTGCGCACAGATCCACAGGTGTTAATCAGCAGCTGTTAAAAGCCAGCGTTGCTGACAGCCCGGCACGGAGTCGTCTGTCCTCCTCGTCTGAGAAAGAACCAGAACTCCGTTCTCTGGCCTCGTCAAGGTATTCTCTTGTCTCATCAGAGTCTGTCTTGTCAAGAATTGTCTTGTCAAAAACTGCTTTGTCAGAAACTGTCTCGTCAGAGGCTGTCTCGTCAGAAGCTGTCTTGTCAGAAGCTGTCTTGTCGGAAGCTGTTTCGTCTCAAGCGGTCTCGTCAGAAGCGGTCTCGTCAGGAACTGTCTCGTCAGGAACTGCCTCGTCAGAATCTTCTCTGGCCTCGTCTAGAATGTCCCTCGCCTCGTCAAGGACTTCAGTTCAAAGTCAAGCACGTAAGAGAGCTATTTGCTACTCTACTCCTAACCTCTACCCCTGTGCACAGGTGGACTCCCTTGGCGGCGGACCTGCATCCCCAGCTGACGGGGTTACGCCAACTCGCACACGTAGCGGTTCGCTACCACCATGACTACCGGTACGTCTGGCTCCACAAATTCCTGAATTGTTACTGTATCAGTTACAGGAGTACTGGCCACCGTACCGGTGGAGTTTGTGTCATCGTCATCTGTTGTGTCATGGTCACCACGCTCTGTGGAATCACTCACCTCGTCATCGTCTGGATTGTCATGGTCACCACGCTCTGTGGAATCACTCGCCTTGTCATCGTCTGGATTGTCATCGTCACCACGTTCTGTGGAATCACTCGTCTTGTCATCAGCTGGTTTGTCATCGCCCCGGTCTGTGGTGTCACAGCCGGAGTCACTGGAAGACCTGTCCTCGTCTCAGTCACAGGTGGAAGCCCCAGCTCGTTCCCGGACGCCTTCACCTCCACGTTGCACGGCCGCTGGTTCTCAGCAGGACGTAACCTGTGCCTCTCCCAAGTAAGCCTCACTACTGATAGCTTGTCATTAGCGTGGGACAAAAGTAATTGTCTGCGCTTATATGTTCCAGGGTTGCCGGGTCTCCGTCCAGAGTGCTCAGTTCCAGTGACCAGGATACTATCCACGCGCTCACACTTGCACTACACACCCTTTCACTCTAATAAAGATTATTGTTCACTAATTTGCCCGTGTCAGTGTCTGTCTCCTGGGTCCCGAAACATGTCAGTACGACTCCGTCACGTTGACCCAGCGGAGAGCTCACTGTCGCGCTTAATTAACACTCTTAGCGCCCGGGTAGATTTGCTAGCCCACCAGCAGACAGTAATCTTGAATCAATTAACTCAAATTAATGGTCGGCTGGATTGTTTGGAGGGACACCAAACGTTTCCCCCGACCGCAAATACCTCAACCCCTGCAGGCTTAGCGTCAGGACTAGCTAACACCTCCTCGTCCTCTCGCCTCACTCCTATTCCAACACCTGCCCGGTTCAGCGGAAAACTCGGGGAAGCTCGAGGGTTCATTTTACAGTGTGAATCAGTTTTTCTGCGTGTGCCGGGGGATTTTTCTCTCGACTCTAGCCGGATAGGCTATGTCATAAATTTGCTGGCAGGTAGAGCCTTGGACTGGGCATATTCGATCATGGCTAGACCTAGCTATTCTCTGCTTACCTACCAGGAGTTTGTGTCTGAATTTCTGTCTGTATTTGATCACACGGATAGGGGAGAGGTGTTGACAGAACGTTTTTTAAGCCTACAGCAGGGAAAGAGATCAGCTGCAGATTACGCCATTGACTTCCGGGTTTTGGCCGCAGAGATTGGGTGGGGGGAGCCATCTCTTTGTGGCATTTTTCTACGCAGCCTTAGCGACGAGCTAAAGGATGAGTTAGCGGCACGGGATAAACCAGATAACTTGCAAGATTTAATTGCTTTAGCAGTTAGTATCGATAGTAGGTTAAGGGAACGGGCGGCTGGTCGGCGAGTTACTTCCCGTCCGGTTAAACCCCGCCCTCGTGTCCCTGTCTCTCTTACTCTCGCTTTACCCGCGTCAGAGAAGGCCCCGGATCAGGAAGCCATGATTGTTGGTCATTCTAAGGTGTCTGCAGCTGAGAAACAGCGCCGTAGGGATCAAGGCCTGTGTTTCTATTGTGGGAAGGAGTCACATGGGGTTTCTGAATGTCCTAGTAAGTTAAAAAGGGAAGGCCCGTGGATCGCAGTAGGGGGATTCACGGGCAAGAACACAGAGGAACCCCTTACTTGTTGTCATTTACCCCTCAGACTCATTCATACTCACACAGAACACTCTACACTAGCGTTAGTTGATTCTGGAGCTGAGCAAAATTTCATTTCTAGAGACCTGGCAACCCGGATGGGCCTTAGTTGTCAGACTTTAGAACCCCCTGTCAGATTGATTACCCTGTCGAAGGCGTCGTTGACTACCATTAACCTTCAGACAGCACCTGTGTCTATAATTGTCTCAGGAAATCACAGGGAGGAGATTCAGTTCCTAGTGCTGCCCGTTTCCACTTCGCCCGTTATTCTGGGATATCCCTGGCTGCGCCTACATAACCCCACTATTGACTGGCAAGCTGGGAGAATAACGGCATGGAGTACGTTTTGCCTTAGTGCCTGTCTCTAATCAGCGGCGTGCGCCCCATCTGTGAAAGTGCCTCTGCCCGATTCATCTCCACCGGATTTATTTAAGGTACCTGAGGTTTATCACGATTTGGGGCAAGTGTTCAGCAAATCTTGGGCGTTGTCTTTACCCCCCCATCGTCCGTATGACTGCGCCATTAATCTGAAGGCTGGGGCCCCTCTACCTGCTAGCTACCTTTACAGCCTATCAGCCCCGGAGCGCGAGGCCATGGACACTTACATTAAGGAATCTTTGGCCTCTGGTATTATTCGCCCGTCGTCGTCGGCCGTGGGGGACGGATTTTTCTTTGTTGGAAAGAAGGACGGTTCACTACGCCCCTGTATTGACTTCCGGGGGTTGAATGAAATAACGGTCAAGGATAAATATACACTACCCTTGATGAACACTGCGTTTGACTCCCTCCAGGGGGCATCATGGTTTACTAAACTGGACCTCAGGAATGCTTACCATCTAGTGCGCAATAGAGAAGGTGATGAGTGGAAAACGGCTTTCTGGACCCCCAGCGGTCATTTTGAGTACCTGGTAATGCCGTTTGGGTTAACTAACGCCCCAGCCGTTTTCCAGCATTTAATTAACGATGTACTACGGGATTTCTTGAACTCATTTGTTTTCGTTTATCTCGATGACATCCTCATCTTCTCCCGCACACTAGAGGAACATCGGGTGCATGTCCGCAGAGTATTACAGCGCCTCCTGGAGAACCAGCTGTTCATCAAGGCTGAGAAATGTGAATTTCATACTGATCAGACTTCTTTCCTTGGATTTATTATTGCTCGGAACCAGGTGCTTCCTGACCCTGCCAAGGTCAAGGCAGTGGTGGAATGGCCTGCACCCACCTCCAGAAAGCAGCTTCAAGGGTTCCTGGGGTTTGCTAATTTTTATAGGAGGTTCGTGCCTAACTTTGGTAATATTGCCCGTCCTTTGACTGCTCTCACCTCCCCTAAGATTCCATTTTGCTGGAGTAAGGAAGCAGCCGATGCATTTGAGAAGCTCAAGAGGGAGTTCGCCTCGGCCCGAGTCCTTACACAGGTGGACCCGAAGCTTCAATGTTTGGTGGAGGTGGATGCGTCTGATGCGGGAGTTGGAGCAGTACTCTCCCAACGATCTCCCATGGATGATAAGATTCGCCCTTGTGCTTTTTTCTCTCATCGTCTCTCCCCTGCAGAGAGGAACTACAGCATCGGGGACAGGGAGTTACTGGCTGTGAAATTGGCCTTGGAGGAATGGAGACATTGGCTGGAGGGGGCTGCTCAGCCGTTCGTGGTTTGGACTGATCACCGTAACCTGGAGTACCTCAGGACGGCTAAGCGCCTGAATGCACGCCAGGCTCGCTGGTCCCTCTTCTTCGGCCGGTTTAATTTTACCATCACGTACCGGCCGGGAAGCAAGAACGGTAAGCCGGACGCTCTCTCCCGGCAGTTTGACCCCCCATCCTCCGAGGATCAGGAGACCCCTATCCTGCCGCCTTCCTGCGTCGTGGGCGCCCTGTCCTGGGGAATCTGCAAGACGGTTCGCCTGGCCCAGAAGACTGAGCCGGACCCTGGGGGGGGGGGGGGCCCGGGCCGCTTGTTTGTTCCACGCGCTGTCCGAGGCAAGGTGATTGAGTGGGGTCACGCTTCCAAGTTGGCTTGTCATCCTGGAGTGGGTCGGACTGTGGATCTTCTTCAAAGGACCTTCTGGTGGCCAGGGTTGCGGAAGGATGTTGTTGGCTACATCCGGGCCTGCGCTCAGTGCGCCACCGGGAAGACAACGTCATCTCCCCCGGCAGGCTTACTACATCCGTTACCTGTTCCTTCACGCCCTTGGTCTCATGTAGCAATGGACTTTGTGACTGGGTTACCCACTTCAGATGACTACACCACAGTATTAACCATTGTTGACCGGTTCTCGAAGGCGGACCATTTTGTGCCACTTCGGGGTCTGCCTTCGGCCCAGGAGACTGCGGACCTCCTGGTGCAACACGTGGTACGTCTTCATGGCATCCCTGCGGATATTGTGTCCGATCGAGGACCCCAGTTTGTATCTCAAGTTTGGAAGGCCTTCTGCACGGCACTAGGAGCCACTGCCAGCCTCTCTTCTGGCTATCACCCCCAAAGTAATGGTCAGTGCGAGAGGGCTAATCAGGAGCTGGAAGCCGCCCTCCGTTGTGTCATCTCCTCCTGCTCATCTTCCTGGAGCAAGTTCCTGCCCTGGATTGAGTACGCTCACAACGCTACGATCTCCACGGCCACGGGCGTCTCCCCGTTTAAAGCCTCTTGTGGGTTTGATCCTCCGTTGTTTCCTGAGGAGGAGAAGGAGGTAGCGGTTCCTTCTGTCCAGGCACATATTAAACGCTGCCGGCGAGTGTGGCTCCTCGCTCACAAAGCTTTGTTGAAAACTACTGAACGTAATATCCAGGTGGCCAACCGGCATAGGAGACCCGCCCCAGAGTATAAGGTGGGTCAGAAGGTTTAGTTATCTACCCGGAATATTGGTGTGCCGGCTGAAAAGCGTAAGCTGACTAAACGCTTTATTGGTCCCTACACCATTAATCGTATTGTTAACCCTGTGTCTGTGCGCTTGTCTCTCCCCTCTTCGATGCGTATCTGCCCCACCTTTCATGTCTCCCAGGTCAAGCCGTACGTCTCTGACCCCCTGTGCCCTGCTCCCGCGGCACCCCCACCCCCAAGGATGATCGATGGCCATCCGGCCTGGGGGGTGACTGCCATCTTGGATGTTCGTAGGCGGGGTCGTGGCCTTCAGTATTTGGTGGACTGGGAGGGCTTTGGACCGGAGGATCGGTCTTGGATTCGCCCAGCGTTGATCTTGGATAAGCAGCTGATTCGCGACTTCCACCGGGCGAATCCAGGTAGGATTGGGCAGGTGCCTGGAGGCACTGCTAGAGGGGGGAGTACTGTCATGGCGGCCTCTGGGCTGTCATTGGCATCATTAACTCCAGCTGCGCACAGATCCACAGGTGTTAATCAGCAGCTGTTAAAAGCCAGCGTTGCTGACAGCCCGGCACGGAGTCGTCTGTCCTCCTCGTCTGAGAAAGAACCAGAACTCCGTTCTCTGGCCTCGTCAAGGTATTCTCTTGTCTCGTCAGAATCTGTCTCGTCAAGAATTGTCTTGTCAAAAACTGCCTCGTCAGAAACTGTCTCGTCAGAAGCTGTCTTGTCAGAAGCTGTCTTGTCAGAAGCTGTCTTGTCAGAAAGCTGTCTCGTCTCAAGCGGTCTCGTCAGAAGCGGTCTCGTCAGGAACTGTCTCGTCAGGAACTGCCTCGTCAGAATCTTCTCTGGCCTCGTCTAGAACGTCCCTCGCCTCGTCAAGGACTTCAGTTCAAAGTCAAGCACGTAAGAGAGCTATCTGCTACTCTACTCCTAACCTCTACCCCTGTGCACAGGTGGACTCCCTTGGCGGCGGACCTGCGTCCCCAGCTGACGGGGTTACGCCAACTCGCACACGTAGCGGTTCGCTACCACCACGACTACCGGTACGTCTGGCTCCACAAATTCCTGAATTGTTACTGTATCAGTTACAGGAGTACTGGCCACCGTGCCGGTGGAGTTTGTGTCATCGTCATCTGTTGTGTCATCGTCACCACGCTCTGTGGAATCACTCACCTCGTCATCGTCTGGATTGTCATGGTCACCACGCTCTGTGGAATCACTCGCCTTGTCATCGTCTGGATTATCATCGTCACCACGTTCTGTGGAATCACTCGTCTTGTCATCAGCTGGTTTGTCATCGCCCCGGTCTGTGGTGTCACAGCCGGAGTCACTGGAAGACCTGTCCTCGTCTCAGTCACAGGTGGAAGCCCCAGCTCGTTCCCGGACGCCTTCACCTCCACGTTGCATGGCCGCTGGTTCTCAGCAGGACGTAACCTGTGCCTCTCCCAAGTAAGCCTCACTACTGATAGCTTGTCATTAGCGTGGGACAAAAGTAATTGTCTGTGCTTATATGTTCCAGGGTTGCCGGGTCTCCGTCCAGAGTGCTCAGTTCCAGTGACCAGGATACTATCCACGCGCTCACACTTGCACTACACACCCTTTCACTCTAATAAAGATTATTGTTCACTAATTTGCCCGTATCAGTGTCTGTCTCCTGGGTCCCGAAACATGTCACTGAAATCTTTTATGGAGAAAAAAAAAACAAAAAAAAACTTACAATAACCTGTTTGCATAAATATGCACATCCTTAAACTAATACTTTGTTGCAGGACTTTTGGCTTTTATTACAGCACTCAGTCTTTTTGGGTATGAATCTATCAGCGTGGCACATCTTGATGTGGGAATATTTGCCCACTCTTCTTTGCAAAAACGCTCCAAATCTGTCAGACTGTGAGGTAATCTCCTGTGCACAGACCTCTTTAGATCACCCCACAGATGTTCGATCAGATTCAGGTCTAGACTCTGGCTGGGCCATTCCAAAACCTTAATCTTCTTCTGGTGAAGCCATTCTTTTGTTGATTTGGATGTTTGCTTTGGATCACTGTTGTACTGAAAGATCAAGTTCCTCTTCATCGTCAGCTTTCTAGGAGAAGCCTGCAGGTTTTGTGTCAACACTGACTGGTATTTGGAACTGTTCATAATTCCATCCACCTTGACTAAGGCCCCAGTTCCAGCTGAAGAAAAACAGCCCCAAAGCATGATGCTGCCACCACCATGTTTCACTGTAGGTATGGTGTTCTTTTGGTAATGAGCAGTGTTGGGTTTGCGCCAAATATACCTTTTGGAATTATGTTCAAAAAGTTCAACCTTGGTTTCATCTGACAATAACACATTTTCCCACATGTGTTTGGAAGATTTCAAATGTGTTTTTGAAAAATGTAGCTGGACTTGGATGTTTTAAATCATAAGATAAGGCTTACATCTTGCCACCCTAGACGGGAGATTGTTGTCACATGTACTAAACAGCCAGTACTTGCCAGATATTCCTGCAGCTCCTTCAATGTTGCTGGCAGCCTCTTGGCAGCCTCCCTGACCAGTTTTCTTCTCGTCTTTTCATCAGTTTTGAAAGGACATCCAGTTCTTGGTAATGTCACTGTTGTGCCATATTTTCTCCACTTGATGATCACTGTCTTCACTGTGTTCCATGGTATATTCAGTGCCTTGGAAATTCTTTTGTACCCTTCTTTTGACTGATACCTTTGAGCAATGAGATCCCTCTGATGCTTTGGAAGCTCTCTGCGGACCATGGCTTGTGCCGTAAGATGTGACTACAAAAATGTCAGGAAAAGCCTACTAGAACAGCTGAATTTTATTTGGGGTTAATTAGAGGCACTTTAAATGGTGGCAGGTGTGCGCTGACTCCCATTTAACATGAGTTTGAATGTGATTAGTTAATTCTGGACACAGCCACATCCCCAGTTATAACAGGGTGTGCATATTAATGCAAACAGGTTATTGAAAGTTGGGTTTTTTTCCCTTTAAAGATTTCAGTTTGTTTTTCAATTGGTTGTACAGGTTATAGGTCATGTTAATGGTGGAAAAGGTTTTGAAATGATTAATCTTGGTCTCATTTTTTTACATTAAAAAAACCCTGGCATTTGAACAGGGGTGTGTAGACTTTTTATATTCACTGTAAGTACAGGTCCTGATTTATCATACTTTTAATTGTCTCAACATATTTTTTTTTTTTTGTTACTTATTTGTACCCGTAGGTAGATTTGGTTTTGCAGTCTGGTGACAAGCCACCAGCTGCCGGTCGCTGCGTGCGCGAGCGCCCTAAACCTACATGTTTTTGGTATGCGGGAGGAAACCGGAGAAATCCCGGAGTAAACCCATGCAACACGGGGAGAACATGCAAACTCCACACAGCTCACTGTTGGTCGGGGGCTGGGATCGAGCCCACGGTCTCATGATCCCCGCGATCCCCCGGCCGAGGGTAAACTGTGCTGCCACATTGCTAAACCACTGTGCCACCGTGCAGCCCAATATTGTAGCTTTGTGGATGAATGCAGCCACAAGGGCTGACAGGAAATGTTAGAAAATAAGCATATTTCCCTTAGGCAAATGATTTAAAGAGAAGTCAGGTGCCTTCAGACCAAATGTGAAAGCACAAATTTTTCGTGGGGCGTGATCACATGTAAACTCACTGTAAACATGTGAACAGACGTGAAATCACATCTGAGCGAGTTGCAGAGGGGCGGAGTTGCCTTTATGTCTTCTGCAGCTGCTTTCTACCTGCTGTGGAAATCCCCAAAACACCATTATGTTTAGGTTTGCAGTGCTTTCCGGCACAGCTCTCAACATGTCACAGCCTCCTCCAAAACTTCACCTGGATGACGGTTGTATACACTGCTAGTCTGCTAGCCCTCATTAGCACATCTGTAGCAGGAGTCTGTGGATGGATAACTCCCAACACTCCAATTCCGCTTCAGAGCTCCTGGTCCATCAGTCTGCAGGTGAGTGGCAGTCTCATCTTCAAAGTATCTTACTCTCCAGTAATGGTAGTTTTACTCCGGTGATGGCAGAATCTCAAGGCTGATTACTAGCTAACTAAATGTGTCTTAGGGATTTGTGAATGGCTGTGTTGGGGTGGGGGGTGAGTGAGTGTGTTTTAAATTATGTTCTTTTTACATACTGTAAACGGATGCCTAGAGAAACATAATTTCATTTTGCCTGCATTACAGTTGTATCAAATCAAATCAAATCAAATCAAACTTTATTGTCATATTGCTGTACATACAACTGTAGTGCAGGCAAGATGAAATTGCGTTTCTCTCGGCATCCATATAAATAGAAGCAGCATGATTTAAGACACACTCACACAAAGCTTCACCCCCACCCCCACCCCCACCCCCACCCATCCATTCACACATCCCTGAGACATACTTGGGAAAAAAAAAAAAACAACTAACTATAATATACAAATAATATGCAAAATGTCCGTAGGTGCAGTAGTGTGTATGAGAGATTCTGGGTCAACTGTTCAGCATCCTGACAGCTTGTGGAAGGAAGCTGTTGATCAGTCTGGTGGTTCTGCCTCTGATGCTCCGGAATCGTTTACCAGATGGAAGAAGTTCAAAGTGTTTATGCAGAGGGTGAGAACGGTCCTTGACAATGTTCAGTGTCCTGCTCCTACAACGGTTCTGAAAAAGTTCTTGGACAGAGGGGAGGGAGACTCCAATTACCCTCTCAGCTCCCTTGACTATCCTCTGCAGGGCTTTTTTGTCTGACATACTGCAGCTGGAGTACCATGTAGCAATGCAGTATGTCAGAACACGCTCCACCACACCTCTGTAGAAGGTCCTGAGGATGCAGATGGGGATAGAGGCCTGTTTGAGTTTCCTCAAGAAGTGCAGTCTCTGCTGAGCCCGCTTCCTGATCCCCAAGGAATTCTTGCTCCAGGTCAGGTCCTGCGAGATCTGCACTCCCAGGAACTTGATGTTCTCCACTCTTTCCACTAAACGGCCGCCGATGCTGAGGGGGACGTGCTCAGGCTGTGACTGCCGGAAGTCGATAATCATCTCCTTCGTTTTGTCCACGTTGAGCACCAGATTGTTCTCCCTGCACCAGCCCTCCAGGTCTCTCACTTCTTCTCTGTACATTGATTCCTCATCCCTCTGAATAAGTTCCATCACCGTGGTGTCATCTGCAAACTTAATAATCTGGTTCCCCTCGTGTCTGGATACACAGTCATGTGTTAGAAGTGTAAACAACAGTGGACTGAGTACGCAGCCTTGAGGGGATCCGGTGCTCAGCGTGACAGAGTTGGAGATGTTGTTTCCAACCCGGACAGACTGAGATCTCTCAGTCAGGAAATCCAGGATCCAGAGACATGTGGCGGTGTTCAGGCCAAGAAGGAGTAATTTCTCCATCAGTCTCTGGGGAATAATGGTGTTGAATGCTGAACTGAAATCAATGTACAGGAGTCTGGCGTAGGTGTCTTTCTGGTCCAGGTGGGTGATGACAGAGTGTAGGGTGGTGACTATAGCATCCTCCGTGGAGCGGTTTGAACGATATGCAAACTGGAGTGGGTCGTGTGATGCAGGGAGGCAGGCTGTAATGTGTGGTTTGACAAGCCGTTCAAAACACTTCATCACAATTGGTGTCAGTACAACAGGACGATAGTCATTCAAACAGGACACAACTGGTTTCTTTGCCACCGGTACAATGATAGAGGTCTTGAAGCATCTGGGAACGATGGCCTGACTCAGGGAGATGTTATAAATGTCAGTCAGGACATCCGCCAACTCGCTTGCGCAGTCTCGGAGGCACACATCCCGGGATGTTGTCCGGACCTGCAGCTTTACGTGGGTTGACTCTGGTTAGGGTCCTCCGTGTGTCCGCTATGTTGATGGTAAAAGCTGGTCCGACCGATGGTGGGGGTGGGCCAGCCCTCTCTCTGATTGTCGAGTTTGATGCTTCAAAATGTGCAAAGAAGTCGTTGAGCCTGTCTGGAAGTGAAGCGTCGTCATCATCGACCCCCTGCCTAGACTTATAGCCCGTCAGTGTCCGAACTCCCTGCCACATCTGCTTCGTGTTCCTAGTGTCACAGAGGTGTCCCTGGATTTTCTCCGCATAGGCGCGCTTCGCCGCTTTAATTCTCTTTGAGAGCGCAGACCTGGCTGAGCGGAGGGCGATCCTGTCCTTCACTCTGAAGGCTGCATCCCTGGCTGTAAGCAGCGAGCGCACCTCTGTAGTCATCCAGGGCTTATGGTTACCCCGCATAATGATGGTCTTCACTGTAGTGACATCCTCTGTGCACTTCGCAATGTTGCTGGTGACTGTATCAGCATACTCCTCCACATCTGTCTTGTCTTCCTGGGAGGCTGCTGTTTTGAAGACCTCCCAGTCTGTGTGCAGAAAACAGTCTTTCAGTGCAGAGGTTGCACTCTCTGGCCAAATTCTGATTTGTTTCACTGCTGGCCTGCTGCGCTTCAATAAAGGTTTGTAGGCAGGCATCAGCATCACGGATATGTGGTCAGAAAGGCCGAGATGGGGGCGGGGTATCGCCTTATATGCATCTGTGTTTGTGTACACTAAGTCCAACATATTCTCTCCTCTGGTCTTAAAGTCTACACATTGTTTAAACTTGGGGAGCACAGTCTTTAAGCTGGTGTGGTTAAAATCCCCATCACACCACCCCTCCCCACCACCACAAAACTGTCCGGGTGTGAAGTTTGGATTTCACTAATCGCATTGTGCAGTTCCCCGAGTGCCTTCTTAGCATTAGTGTTAGCGTTAGCGCTCGGCACTATGTAAACAGCCGCTACAAACACGTTGCTGAATTCCCTCGGCAAATAATATGGCCGACAATTTACAATAAGGAACTCCGCCAACGGAGAGCAGTGTTTAGACACTAACGTGGCATTAACACACCAGTTCTTGTTAACATAGATGCATAGCCCACCTCCACGGCTCTTACTGGAGCTCGCCGTTTCCCTGTCGGCACGGAACATCGCCATATCTTCCAGTTGAATGGCCTCGTCAGGGATGTTGTCGTGGAGCCATGTCTCCTTGAACACAAGCACACAGCAGTCCCTCCACTCTCTCCGGGTTTCTCTCAGCAGACGCAGCTCGTCCAGCTTGTTGTCGAGGGAGCGGACGTTAGAGAGAACGAGCGACGGTACCACTGGTTTGGAGGGGTTAGCCTTTAGCCTAGCATGGATCCCGGCCCTTTTTCCATGCTTTTGCTTGCGTTCGCTCCGCTTACGCCTCCTCCTCTCTCGGGTAGCTTCCAGCGGGGACTCCGCCAGAATTCCATGCTGGCGTAGAATGTCCAAATCACAACCGATCGCCGCGATTCTTGCAGCGTGCAGTACCTTGATGTTTAATAAGGTCTCACGGTTGTAAGTTTTACAGAATGTACGTCTGGGAAGATCAAAACACTCAAAACTCTCACACTCGCTGATGCCAAGAGGGGCTGCTGTGTCCATGCGCGCTGCCGCCATCTTACTGTACTGTACTTACTGTACTGTATGTACAGCAACATGACAAAAAGGAATTTTGTTGTTCACCAGTAACTGACACTTCACACTGCATCCATGAATATCACATGACTGACACACACACACTGTCTCTCTCAACTTGCTCTGTTAATGTGTGGTACTGTAACTTGTCTGCTAAGTGTGCAATTAGAGGGTTTTTTTCTATGTGATCATATTCTTGCTCACTTGAGCTCTATTTTGATAACTATGCTTTTTTTCTCTCTGCCCAATGTGTCACCCCCTCCCCCTTCCCCTCTTTACCCCCACTGTATGAGGCGCCTGTCGGCTGCCGCATCATTGGGGAGCGCTTAACATGAGCGCACCTTAATGTCAAGTAAAATTCCTTGTATGTGTAAAAGCATGCTTGGCAATAAAGTTCATTCTGATTCTGATTCTGATTCTGATGACAATAAAGGTTGATTTGATTTAGCTAGCGCTACCAAATCCCTCGGATGCAAATTTGCATGTGTACATTAACTTTACATGTATTCACGCTGTGCATTCATGTTTGGTCTGAAAGCACCTCTATTTAAATCACTGCTAAGAAAAATTATCATTCATCATTCAGCTCATTGTCAGGGGGCCCCTGCAGCTGCTGGTTGCCCATAGCATTTGTGTACATTGCCCTATGGAGGAAACCGCTATAGTCCTAAGGACCTCTTGATGCAGGTCAGCATTGACTCCTTGCTTGCCATGGGCATAAAATTAGATAAAATCATGGTGTGGTCGCCATCACCTCCTGACCTCAAACCCCTATGGAGCATCTTTAAAAAGAAGGATGGCTGGCATTATACCTCAAAACAATAGCTCTGGGAGGAGATACTGACATCCTCAAATCAAATACAGGCATCCACTCTACATACAAACAAGTTCAATGAAAAAGAAAGCTGTTTAAGTTTTATCAAAGAATGGATTATGTATTACTATTTAAACTGATTTTTTTTTTTTAATTGAAAATGCATTTATTTTTCAGTTGTCTTCTTCACCACTGGAGTGGTGGCCTAGTTGATAGAGCATCTGCCCCACAACCGACAGATTGGGGGTTCAAGTCCTACCTGGGTCATGGCAAAGACCATATAAAAATGTTTTTTCTTGTCTTCTAGCTTGGTGTGCAGCATAATAGAATGGGGGAAGGAGAAGTTGTTAGTGGCAGGGCCTTGCAAGGCAGTGGCCCCTCTTTTCTACATGTGATTAACACTGTAGATAGGAGAAACATGATTGGCTGTATGGAGTGAATGACAAGAGAGATGGCTTCTTCTTCATGATATACAACAGATTTCTGTTTTGAATTCTTTATAACTTATTAAATATTTTACTACTTAAGTGTGCATAATAATTCTGATGAATGGATTATTCAGTTGTTTTAAAATGTTCAAAAATATTTTTCATCATGATCATCATCATCATTGCTTGATTCTGATTACTTAGTACTGTGCATGTACTTACCTTACATGTAAATTGAATGTTATGGCATCATTGTTCAAAATACAGAGAATTTCAAGACATAAAAAAGAATTTTTGCATCATTTAAAGCGAAAATACCCATACATGTAAACAAAAACGTTTAAAACAACATGTGGCCATAATTCAAAAAGTTGATCTGATTGAGCAAAACCAATGTGAGTTTTTGGATTCAGCACATCAAAATTGCCCTAAATCAGCTAAAAAAAAAAAAAAAAAAACCTTAAACAATAAATTTGGTGTTGACCAGTGTTTTAGACCAATATCTAACCTCCCCTACTCTTCCAAGATCTTTGAAAAAGTAGTCGCCAATCAACTATGCACCTTTATAGAAAAAAATAAAAAATAAAAATCTATATATGAGAAATTTCAGTCAGGTTTTAGGAAACATCACAGCACAGAGACAGCTTTAGTGAAAATTACTTATGACACCCTTATGGCATTTGACAAAGGACTTGTCTCCATCCTTGTTTTATTGGACCTCAGCGCTGCCTTTGATACCAGTGACCACCATATTCTGCTAGAGAGACTTGAACAGCAAATTGGCTTGAATGGTACAACGCTAAGATGGTTCCAGTCTTATCTATCAGGTCATTCCCAGTTTGTTCATGTCCATAACAAGTCCTCTAATCAGACCACGGTTAGCTATGGAGTTCAGCAGGGATCAGTACTTGGACCAGTATTGTTTACGTTATACAGTACATGCTGCCTTTGGGAGACATTATGATGAAGCATTCTATTCATTTTCATTGTTAGACTCTCAGTTGTATTTATCCATCAATCCAGATGATCCCAGTCAGTTGGGTTTACTCCAGGAGTGCCTTAAGGATATCAAAACCTGGATGAACTACAACTTTCTATTGCTGAATATAGATAAAACTGAAGTCATCTTTCTTGGCCCCAAACATGCTAGAAGTACTCTTTTTAGCAAGATAACAACACTAGATGGCATTGCACTGGCTTCTGCATTTTCTGTTAGGAATCTTGGAGTTATCTTTGACCAAGATGTGTCTTTCAACTCTCATATACAGCAAACCATTAAGACCGCCTTCTTCCATCTGCGTAATATTTCTAAAATTAGGTCCATCCTGTCTCATAAAGATGCAGAGAAACTTGTCTATGCCTTTATCACCTCTAGACTTGACTATTGTAACTCACTTTTATCAGGTTGCCCAAATAAGTCCATAAAGTTTCTCCAACTCATTCAGAATACAGCTGCACATATCCTTATGAGAACAGGGAGAAGAGATCACATTACTCCAGTTTTATCTTCTTTACATTGGCCCCCAGTAAAATATAGAATCGAATTCAAGATATGCTCTTAACCTATAAAGCTCGTAATAGTGTGGCTCCTTCTTACCTGCAAGAACTCTTAGTTCCCTATCATCCAACCAGAGCTCTGCATTCCCAAAAATCCAAACTACTCGTGCTCCCCAAGGTATCTAGAAGTAAATTGGGAGGTAGAGCTTTCAGCTATCAGGCTCCCTTCCTGTGGAACCGTCTTCCCAGTTCAGTTTGGGAGGCAGACACTCTCTCTTTATTCAAGAGCAAGTTGAAATTGTTTCTTTTTGATAAGGCTTTTAGTTAGAAATGCTGCCCCTGCCAGGCCTTTGCTCGCATGTGCAGCCTGGCCAGGCTTGGTACTGGACTGTTTGGCTTTGAATGTTGTATTTGTATGTTTGTTTTGAATGTAGCTACTCAACCTAGCCGGTCGAGGCAAATGGCCTTCCTCTATGAGCTATGGTTCCGCCCAAGGTTTCTGCCCGTTAAAGGGAAGTTTTCTCTCGCCTGTGTCACCACAGTGCTAGCTCTTAGGGGTCTCTGCTGGGTTCTATAAACTAATGGTGTGGCCTGAACCCACTCTTCTCAGTAAAGTGCCTTGAGATGACCAGTGTTGTGATTTGGGGCTATATAAATAAAATTGAATTGAATTGAATTGAATGAGTAATTTTACTTGTGATATTATCAACAAAATTCAATTGTTAAGGATTAAAAAAGTCTTTAATTGTATTTACTGTTAAGGAAAAATAAACACATACTGAGTTTGAACATGTAGTTTCTGTGCTATTGGCTTTTCATTCCACATGTAAATTATTGTAAGATGTTGACAAAACAGACAGTGATGCTAAAATTTAAGATATGTTACAATATGTATTTTTTTACAACTTACACTACCGTTCAAAAGTTTGGGGTCACCCAGACAATTATTTTGCGTTTTCCATGAAAAGTCACATTTATTTACCACCATGAGCTGTAAAATGAATAGAAAATATAGTCAAGACATTGACAAGGTTAGAAATAATGATTTGTATTTGAAATAATATTTTTTTCCAGATACGCAACCTGCTCAAAGGAAGGTCAGTTTTATAGCTTCTCTAACCAGCTAAACTGTTTTCAGCTGTGCTAACATGATTGCACAAGGGTTTTCTAATCATCCATTAGCCTTCTGATGCAATGAGCAAACACATTGTACCATTAGAACACTGGAGTGATAGTTGCTGGAAATGGGCCTCTATACACCTATGTAGATATTGCACCAAAAACCAGACATTTGCAGCTAGAATAGTCATTTACCACATTAGCAATGTATATTAGATATTAGAGTGTATTTCTGATTAGATTAAAGTTATCTTCATTGAAAAAAACAGTGCTTTTCTTTCAAAAATAAGGAAATTTCTAAGTGACCCCAAACTTTTGAACGGTAGTGTATTTTCCAAGGGCATAAAACCAAAATAAGCATTAAAGTTACCTGTTGGGAGCTGAAATAGACCAGGAGCTACAGTGGTCATATCAGAGAAAATAACAAAGAAGAAAACCATTTTTTTCTTTTTTTTCCATGTGTGAATGTGCATTTCCATCTGGAAACAAATGCATATACTTTGGCATAATTTCAAATAGCCAGGTGTGCTTGATCATAAAATCTTGCCTGTTGCCACTTCAACCCAAGTCATCGTACTCAGAATGTAATCGTTCTTCCAACAGTGATTACTTTAACTGGTCTGTAGCTTGTTCTGGTTACAATCTAGTAGTATTTTCTTTTGAAATAAATGTGACAGTCATGTCTTTTTAGGGAGGGTATGATAATAATAATAATGCATCAAACTTATACAGCACTTTTCATAGACACTCAAAGACGCTTTACAATGGATACATTATTCAGTGACTTCACAGACAATGGAGTCAATGGATGTTGGCACCATGCCATATTTACACATTAAATAAATTTTTTGGAACTTGTTTAAACATTTTAATAGAGTTATTTTAAATGTATATATTCTTTTCATAAATGGGCTGTAAAAGGATATACTCATACAAAAATAACCATCCATCCATCCATCTATCCATCCATCCATCCAGCCATCTTCTACCGCTTTTCCGGAGGTCCGGGTCACGGAGGCAGCAGTTCAAGCAGAGAAGCCCAGACTTCCCTCTCCCCAGCCCCCTGCTCCAGCTCTTCAGAGAGGATACCAAGGCATTCCCAGACTAGCTGGGAGACATAGTCTCTCCAGCGAGTCCTGGGTCTACCTCGGGGTCTCCTCCCAGTGGGACATGCCCTAAACACCACAACTGAGAGGCGTCCAGGAGGCATCCTGATCAGATGCCCATACCACCTCAACTGGCTCCTTTCAATGTGGAGGAGTAGCGGTTCTGCTCTGAGCCTCTCCCAGATGACTGAGCTTCTCACCACATCTGTAAGGGTGAGTCCAGCAATCCTATGAAGAAAGCTCATTTCAGCTGCTTGTATCCGCAATCTCATTCTTTAAGTCATTACCCAAAGCTCATGACCATAGGTGAGGGTAGGAATGTAGATTGACTGGTAAATCGACAGCTTTGCCTTACAGCTTAGCTCCTGCTTCACTACAACAGACCGGTACAACGTCCACATGCTGCTCCGATCCATCTGTCAATCTCTCGCTCCATTCTCCCCTCACTCATGAATAAAACCCCGAGATACTTAAACTCCTCCACTTCGGGCAGGAGCTTGTCCCCAACCCGGAGAGGACAGTCCACCTTTTTCCAGCTGAGAAACATGGACTCGGACTTGGAGGTGATGATTCTCATCCCAGCTGCTTCACACTCAGTGGCAAACTGTCCCAGTAAGACCTGTAGGTCATTGCTGGATGAAGTCAGCAGGACATCATCTGCAAACAACAGAGATGAGATCCTGTGGTCACCAAGCATGACACCCTCAGTTCCCTGGCTGAACCGAGAAATCCTGTCCATAAAAATTGTGAACAGGATCGGTGACAAAGGACAGCCCTGGTGGAGTCCAACTGTCACTGGGAATGAGTCCGACCGAGTGTTGGCAATATGAGCCAAACTCTCACAATGGTCGTATAGAGACTGGATAATTCGTAATAACAGGCACGATACCCCATACTCCCAAATAATCCCCCACAAAAAACTACAAGGGACGCGGTTGAATGCTTTCTCCAAGTCTACAAAACACATATAAACTGGTTGGGCAAACTCCCATGAACCCTCGAGGATTCTCGAGAGGGTAAAGGGTTGGTCTGATGTCCCACGGCCAGGACGAAAACCATATTGCTCCTCCTGAATTTGAGTTTCGACCAAGGGCCGGACTCTCCTCTCCAGTACCTTGGCATAGACCTTCCCATTGAGGCTGAGGAGTGTGATCCCTCTAAAGTTGAAGCACACCCTCCGGTCCCCCTTTTTAAAAAGAGGAACCACCACCCCAGTTTGCCATGCCAAAGGCACTGTCCCCGACCTCCATGCAACGTTGCAGAGGTGTGTCAACCATTACAGCCCTACAACATCCAGGGCCTTGAGGTACTCAGGGTGAATCTTGTCCACCCCCAAGGCCCGGTCACCAAAGAGATTTTTAACCACCTTGGCGACCTCAGCCCCTGTGATGGTGTGATAGGCGAGTCGTCCCCTTTGTCCACAAGCCCTTTTTCCTCTGTGGAAGGCATGTCAGTGGGATTGAGGAGATCCTTGAAGTATTCCTTCCACCCGCCAATGATATCCCCAGTCAAAGTCAGCAGTGCCCCATCTGCGCCATACACAGTGTAGACAGGGAGCTGCTTCCCCCTCCTGAGCTGCCGGACAGTTTGCCAGAATCTCTTCAACACTGAACAAAAGTCTTGTTCCATGGCCTCACCAAACTCCTCCCACACCCGAGTTTTTGCTTCAGCAACCACCCGAGCCACACTCCACTTGGCCTGCCGGTACACCTCAGTTGCTTCGGGAGTCCCACAAGCCAACTAAGCTTGATAGGACTCCTTCTTCAGCTTAATGACCCCCCTCACCACTGGTGTCCATCACTTGGTTCCGGGGTTGCCATCACGAGATGCGCCAATGACCTTGCGCCTGCAGCTTTGGGCAGCTGCTTCAACAATGAGGTGGAGAACATGGCCCATTCAGACTCCATGTCTCCAGACTCCCTCAGAATGTCATAGAAGTTCTTCTGGAGGTGGGAGTTGAAAACCTCCCGGACAGGGGCCTCAGCCAGACATTCCCAGCACACCCTCACTATACGTTTGGGTCGACCAGGTCTGAATGGCGTCCTCCCCTGCCATAGGATCCAGCTCACCACCAGGTGGTGATCAGTTGACAGGTCTGCACCTCTCTTTAACCGAGCGTCCAAGACATATGGTCGCAGGTCTGATGACACGAAAACAAAATCAATCATCAACCTGCAACCTATGGTGTACTGGTGCCAGGTGCACATATGGACACCCTCATGCTTGAACATGGTGTTTGTTATGGACAAACTGTGGTTAGCACAGAAGTCCAATAACTGAACACCAGTCGGGTTCAGATCGGGCAGGCCGTTCCTCCCAATCACCCCCCTCCAGGTTTCACTGTTGTTGACCACGTCCACATTGAAGTCCCCCCAATAGGTCAATGGAGTCTCCAAGAGGAGCACCCTTCATCACCCCAGTCAGAGACTCCAAAAAGGGTGGGTATTCTGAACCATCATTTGTTGCATAGGCACAAATGATGGTCAGGACCTATTTCCCAACCCGAAGGCGCAGGGAAACCACCCTTTCGTCCACCGGGAAAAACTACAATATAGAGGGCGCAAGGTGGGCGGATACAAGAATACCCACCCCTGCTCGCCACCTCTCGCTCGGGGCAACTCCAGAGTAGGCCAGGCTCCAGCCCCTCTCCAGGAGACTTGTTCCGGAACCGGAGCTGTGTGTTGAAGTGAGGCCAACTATATCTCCCCAGTATCGCTCAACCTCATGCACCATCTCAGGCTCCTTCCCCACCAGAGAGGTGACATTCCACGTACCAAAAGCCAGTTTAGGAAGCCTAGGATCAGTCTGCCAAGGTCTCCGCCACCTGTTCCACATAGCACCGGACCCCCATGGTCCCTCCTGCAGGTGGTGAGCCCACTGGAGGGCGGACTTTTGTAACACCTTCGGGCTGAGCCCGGCCGGGTCCCATGGGCGGAATCCCGGCCACCAGGTGAGAGCCATTGAGCCCCTCCCCCAGGCCTGGCTCCAGGTTGGGGCCCCGGTAACCTTATACCGGGCAGAGTACACTGAATCCTTGCTTTAGCATTTATCACGAGAGTCTGTTGGATCATTCTTTGTCTGGCCCTTCACCCAGGACCAGTTTATCTTGGGTGACCCTACCAGAGGCAAATTGCCCCAGACAACATAGCTCTTGGGATCACTAGGGCACGCAAACCCCCCACCACGAAAAGGTGATGATCCATGAGGGGACATACAAAAATATTTGTCAGTAAATGTAAATTAATGTTTAACCTTCAGTCAGGTGCTTTGCTTTTTATATATTTATTTGCATTAAATCTATAATAAAATGAAATGACATTTTCTTTATACCATTCTTTGCAGTTGGCTTAGTATAATTACAAATTCTAGAAAAAGAAGTGGGGTGTTGAAAAAGACTACCCAAAACCAAGGAACCCAAAATGTATTCCTTCAGCTGTCGGTCAGAGTCGATGTTGACTATGTACTTAGGTAGTGCAGGAATGCATGTGACCATAAGATCTGCTTTGGAGCAACAAGGTCGTTGGCACATTTGAGAGGCAGTGGTGGCTTCATGGTTAGGGATGTGGACTGGTGACCAACGGTTGCCAGATCAGTCCCTGGATTGGCAGGATCAGATGTGGGTGGGACAGATAACACATCAGTGTTTGCCCCACCCTCCTTAACCCCACTGTGGTGTCCTTGAGCAAGGCCATTAACCTCAACTGCTCCACTGGAGCTGCTCAGTGGCCACAGGTCAGTCTGTGGTTGTACCAGGCAGCTTCATGAACGTGAACAGGGTGTCCTTGAAAAAGAGAGATTATTTGTCAATGGACCAGCCCTGTATAAATAAAAAAGTTAAATTCGTATGCTGTAAGTTAAAGTTGACTGGGTTGCCATGGAATGTTGATATTCAAGTGACCTGATGTAGTCCCTCCCTCTCTCCTCCTCAATAGCAGCTATGCACTTCCTTAGTGTGGAGTTTGAGGCCTCTTTCTCCCTGGTAAGTTAATTAATTCCAGCATTCTTAATATACATTTTAAGCACGTCCTTGGACCTCAGTTTCTGATCACCTTGTCCCCTTTTCTCCAACAGTGAGTTCTCCATACAGTACTGTCATGATTGTAATTAGCAATCAGCTCACGTGCGCAATGCAGCAACAAGAAGGAGCAATCAAACCACAATTCATGTTTGAGATTTTTATTCAATGTCAAAACAACCGCACAGCTACAAAAACAGTCACTCGCCAGAGGAAACAGCCTGTGGGGAGAAGACGAGAGCTGTGAGTGGAGGAACAGAGTAAGGGAAAATGAGCTGGCTAAATTACCACTTATAAGATAAGATAAGATAAGATAAGCCTTTATTAGTCCCACAACGGGGAAATTCCAGGATTGCAACAGCACAGGGATAGCAACACTCAGCACTTGGAGCTCACTTATGTGAGCTCCAAGGGAAAACCGGCAGGGCCTCAGCGGGGAATAGATGAACCAACAGGGTGAAGGGGATGGAGCTGATGGTGCCTGACCGGGTGGAGGTTGAGTGCCGTGGATGGGCGATGATGTGGCAGGAGAGCGCGCGCAGTCCCGGAGACACCCCCGCACAATGGCAGCAACCTGAAGGGAGAAGAACACGCACAGGTTAGTAGAGTCTTCACCTGTGAGAATCTTATACTTGCTTGTCCTTGAAACGGGCAGTATACCCAGACGGGCCAGCGTTGAGTCACTGAAGAGTGCTTCCTTATAAACGCTGCCTGATGAGAGGGTGCAGGTGTGTCCTCTCATCTTGATGACCCGAGGAGAGATAAACGGGAAGGAGGGGGCGCGCTCTCGCCGCCCATGACACTACTGCTTTCGGAAGTCAGTCAAAAATGTATTAGGTATGGGTGATACCAACATTTTTCCTGTCGATACAATACCATTAGTTTATGGTACTTTTACATCAATACCAACACTTTTTGCCCCTGAAAGGAAAATCGTATGATTGCAGTGTTCATTAATAACTTTACTGCAAGGACAATATGAAATATAAATAAAACTCAAGAACAATAGAAAGAAATGCTCACAAAATGATAATAAAACAGATCAATTAATAAAAACAAGATGAAAATAAATCTTTTAAAATTATAATAAAAATAGCTAGGCTTCAAATTAATACAAAATGAATTAAACTTCTAAATTAGTTAATTCATTTTTAATGAGGCTCTCTGTGATGTCTCAGGCTCTTTTGGAATCATCTGAAGGGAACTAAAGTTACCAAATTAACAAAAAGAGAAATCGAAATGTTTTAACAATGTAATCATCATGCAGCAAAATGTAAAACTGTAGGCTATTTAGTGCTCTGTTTAGACATTTTGTTCAAAGCTATTTTGTTCATCTAAAAATGTATCATTTATAGCCTGATATATATTTCACTTCAATTAATATCATTCTAGAAACAAAACTGTCAGTATTTTCTGATATATACAGTACAAGCATACAAACCTTTATGTTTGATTTCCATGCTTGTACTGTATGTATCAGTATAAGCTGGTTGTCTTCATGGCGATGTTCAGCCTCCTAAAAGGAACCCCGATTATATTGGCATGTTAGCTCTATATGCTTTATTTTTATGTTAGTAACATAACTATAATATAATTTTTTTGAAAATAATTCCCAGTTTTATATATTTTTAAAAAACTTTATTACGATGTAAATCGCCAATTTTGTTTACGTCGCAATGCATTCTGGGTAGTGACGTAGAATGGTTGCAGCCGTTTTTTCTGTCTTATACAAGCCAAGAAGCGAAGCTACTAACTACTGCCACTTGTCAGTGAAAATGCCACATTGTGCGGCTTTTGGGTGTAATTTCCAATCAAAGGGAAATAAAGAGAGCGGGGTGAGCCTCCATAGCTTTCCTAAAGAGGGAAAGTGGAGGAAAAAGTGGGACGGCAGCGGCTCAGGAAGTAGAGCAGGTCGTCTAATAACCCGATGGTTGGCAGTTCGCATCATGCTCTCCCCAGATATCCAGCTGTTGTGTCCCTGGGCAAGACACTTCACCCACATTGCCTCCAGTGCCCATAACACTGGGTATGAATGTGTAAAAATGTTTAAATGCTCGGTGGTGGCCGGAGAGGCCATTGGCGCGGATTGGCAGCCACATTTCCCTCACTCTGAGTGTCTGTGATCACGTGCTATAGCGCACGCTTGATAAAGCTGACATATACTGTATATTAATCACGCTATGATAAAGCACTATATTGCACTGTGGCGCCACGAGACGGCTTTTGTTGTGATGTGGTGCATTATAAATAAAGCTGAATTGAATTGAATTGAATTGAATTATATCGCTCAAAGCGTGCGCATGAGACATGTCTATGATCACGCGCTATAGCACACGCCTGATAAAGCTGACATATGTATTAATCACGCTATGATAAAGCACTACATCGCTCAAAGTGCACACTTGGCTTGACATGTCGAAGATCTGGCTGGCAGTCATTTGGAACGACTTTGGAGCACTGCTTATGGACGTTCAACCCGCAGTCTGAGAAAGCAACAGAGAAATTGCTTTATGTTGCTGAGAGTCCATGTTTATCAGTTCAGTGCCCATCATGCTTGTAGACAATTTTTTGTGTTTGAGCATTCTATTGTAAGTAAATCAACAATATATAAGTTTCACCTTAAAATAATGCTTCCTCAAGCGCACGCTTGAGACACTCAAAGCGGAGAGACACTCGCGGAGCGGAGAGACACTCGAGCGCACGCTATATCACTCATTTGAGCGATATAGAGCTTTATCATAGCATGATTAATACATATGTCAGCTTTATCAAGCGTGCGCTATAGCGCGTGATCACAGACACTCAGAGTGAGGGAAATGTGGCTGCCAATCCGCGCCAACGGCCTCTACGGCCACCACCGAGCATTTAAACATTTTTACACATTCATACCCAGTGTTATGGGCACTGGAGGCAATGCGGGTGAAGTGTCTTGCCCAGGGACACAACGGCAGGATATCTGGGGAGAGCGTGATGCGAACCGCCAACCATCGGGTTATTAGCCGACCTGCTCTACCTGCTGAGCCGCTGCCGCCCCCACTTTTTCCTCCACTTTCCCTCTTTAGGAAAGCTATGGAGGCTCACCCCGCTCTCTTTATTTCCCTTTGATTGGAAATTACATCCAAAAGCCGCACAATGTGGCATTTTCACTGACAAATGGCAGTAGTTCGTAGCTTCGCTTCTTGGCTTGTATAAGACAGAAAAAATGGCTGCAACCATTCTACGTCACTACCCAGAATGCATTGCGACGTAAACAAAAATGGCGATTTACATTGTAATAAAGTTTTTTAAAAATATATAAAACTGGGAATTATTTTCAAAAAAATTATATTATAGTTATGTTACTAACATAAAAATAAAGCATATAGAGCTAACATGCCAATATAATCGGGGTTCCTTTTAAAGTGTCAGGGTGCATTGTCTTTAAATGCTTAAAGAGGTTGCTAGTGTCGCTGCTATGTGGCACCCCTTTATTGCAGATTGAGCACATGGCATCACCTTTGGTCATGGGTGAAAAATAGCACCACACTACACTTCTTTTTCTCTCTCTCTCTCGGCCATCCATGCTGCTGCTGTTATGCGCTGAGCTCACTCTGAGTAGGCTGCAGAGCCAGTGGTGGCTTTGGCTCTGACATCTGATAGGCTGCCATAATCATGTGACATAGAAGAACATCTAAACCAGGGGTCTGCAACCTGTACTTCACAAAGAGCCACTTTGAGTGATTTTTTTTGTCGGAAAAAAAAAAAAAATCAGCATGGAGCCACTGAAATACCTAACAATCTCACTTGATGACGTCAAGACAGAGTGTTTTTGTCATAAATTTGCAGCATTTTTGATTGTAAATTTGCTACCATTTTTCCATAAAATTGCATATTTTTTCCAGTAAATTTTTGATTAGTTGTTTAAAAAAGTGACCTTTTTATTGCAAATTTGTGTGGGTGTTTTCCTCATTAAACTGCATTGTTTTCCCAAAAGATGTTTTTGCTGTATTTTTCTTTGCAAATTTAATACCATTTTTCAAGTGACTTTGCATAAATTTGTATATTTTTGGCACAATCTTCTGCTTTTATACAAAGATTGCCTTTTTTGTAAATTTGTTATTTTTTCAAGGGAAAAATGCAGACTTTTTCCCAAAAAGTTGCAACACTTAAGAGAAAAAAAAAATGTTTTATGCTGGTAAATTAGATTTTTTTTTTTGCAATTTCTTTTTGATTTTTTTTCTTCATAAAATTACAAGTTTTTCCATCAATTTTTTATATTTTTGACACAAATTTTGAGCTATTCTCATAAATGTATTATTATTATTATTATTATTATTATTATTATTATTATTATTATTATTATTATTGTTGTTGTTGTTGTTGTTGTTGTTGTAAATTTATTTTTCTTTCATGAATAAAATTACAGCATTTTTTTAATTATTTTTTAACAAAAATTTCCCCATAAAACTCCAACTTTTTCCAGTTATTTTGTGACTTTTTCCCAGAAATTTTGTGGCTTTTGCCTTGTAAATTGTGAGCATGTTTTCCCCATAAAATTGCAACATTTTCTCTAAATTTGCAAGAATTTCTGCATACATTTTTAGGTTTTCTTGTTTTTTTTTTTTAATTTTTCTCATGAATGTACAACCCTTTTTTTCTTGAAAATTAATTGCATTTTTTCATTGAAATTTGTGAGTTTTTTTTGTTTTTTTTTTCTTTCTGTCAAAGCCTGGAGGAGCCACTGGCTATGGGCAAAAGAGCCACATATGGCCCCAGAGCTGCAGGTTGACGATCCCTGATCTAACCTATGCTGTACTGGTTTTCACATAGAGATTTTATACCTAAAACACTCACAAGTGAAAACAAATTGCACGTTTTGCATTAGGCACAGTGGTATCACAATATTTTAAAAAGTATCGACTCCAAAATATCAACCGGTGGGTATCAAAGTATCAATACCAAGGTATCAGTACTCCCATCCCTAAAACGTATCAAAATCTCCAAACCTTTTCCTTCCTCTCATTTCCCATATGACCCTCTTTACCAAAGCATATAATTCTTGGAGATATTATTTGCTTACCAAATCCAGCTGCTCTGACATTCTGCCATTAGGTGGCTTTCCCCCTATTTTGTGTTTAAAAAGGCATATTTGAGTTATCTACTCCTGCCACGCACAGAAATCTGGGATGAGGAAATGGTTCAAAGACCTGACGATGATAAGAAGACATGATGCCTGGCAAAAAGATGACAAGATAGCTTGTGGGATGATAATAAATTATAACATACAAAAAGATGTCAAGACCTTGACAAAATGGGTTTGTTGGCTTTCTGTCAAGGCCATGAGATGAGTTTATCAATACATTAACAGGGATTATATGAACAGCACTACGCACAATTCTGTTATTGTGGTACAATAATACTACAGATTATACTGGAGTTATTAACAATAATACAAAAGCATAGATTATCCTAGTTGCACTGTGTGTACTACATGTCACTATCTGGATAAAAATATTCCTGCTTGACTTGATGAGTGGGTTGGCCCTACTGGTGGCACATGAAACATGGGGGGTCATGAGTTTAGCTGTGATTGGATGGCACTAAGGTGTTATTCACATAAAAGTAATGTGTATAACGTGTGAAACAGGCCGAACATTTAGGTAAACTGTTGGGTCCATAAGAGATTTCTGTGCCTGTTTTAACACCTTTTCCTAATGTGAATTTTTGTTTTTAAGTGCTTGGCCCATGTAGTCTTATTTTACATTTGGTCTCCACCATGATGTGACTCTTATACTGGCTGATATCTTCCAGAAGAGCCGATATGTTGACAGAAAATTGATTATGGTGTAAAGAATTAAAACAAACATTCAAGGGGATATATTTTGCACCCCTGAAACATGCTTCCACAGTTCCTGGCAGTGACGTGCAGTGAGGTTAATGGCTGGAGAGGCTATAATGCTTTCGGGTTCAAATTTACAAATCAGATTTTATAAATAATTTTAACAAAACAAGTGTAAGGTATTTTATTGAATTACCACTTAATGGAATACACAGAAAAGCCTAATAAAGGTCCATGCTTTCATTTTATAGCTCTCTGTGAGTATAGACAACAGGCAAAGAGCCTTGGTTACACAAGTGTAATATATTAAATTATTTTACAAACAAGTTTTTTTGGCAATAAATTCATTATCCTTTTTTGTTTTTGGCCAAGGAATAATGTCAATTATAGTGGCTGAGAAAGCTGCATCTCTCTCTCTCTCTCTCTCTCTCTCTCTCTGAGTGGGTGTGGTCGTGAGTGCGAGCTGAAGAGCGTGTGACAGCGTGAGTGAATTATTTCAAACTTTTCTCTATCTTTTGGTGTTTAAGGTGTTTTTTTGTTAAATAATCTTAATTTTTGTTGTCTTCTGTAGCTGGGGTGGGGTAGGCGTTTTGGGAGGGGGGTTTCTGCTGCCAGCTCTGCTGGTCAGCATGGTTTTGGAGCGAGGCTCCGGTTTTGAGCAGCTGACACGCCGCCATGCTGTCAAACTGACACCGGCTGTCAGCTGCTCGGTGGAGGAGTGTAGTCTGGCTGTGGGGGAGCTGGTCGGTTATGAAAGTGTTAGATCAGCTTCTAGAATGAATAGTGCCGTGGTGATTTTCCTGGATAGTATTGAAAAAGTTAACCGGGTAGTGGAGAGCGGGGTTGTGATTAAAGGCACACTGGTTCCTGTTCTGTCTCTGGTGAATCCCGCGAAGAGAATTACCATCTCAAATGTCCCACCATTTTTAAAGAATGAGCTGTTGGAGAAGGAGCTGTCGAGACACGGGCAGCTTTTGTCCCCGATTAAGCACATCCCTCTCGGTTGTAAGTCCCCGCGTTTAAAGCATGTCATGTCTTTTAGGCGACAGGTGCTCATGATTTTAAAGAATAGCGAGGAAAGCCTCAACCTCGTGTTTAAATACCGGATTGACGGCTTTGATTATACCATCCACGTCACCTCCGATAATATGAAGTGTTTCGGCTGCGGAATGGAGGGACATTTCATTCGATCATGCCCTCAGGGAGTGGGGGGTGATCACTCGGGGGAGGCCGCTAGTGCGGCCTCGGGGCCGTCTGGTGACGGAGCGGCTTCGCCGCCCTCCGAGGCTGACGGCGCTGCTGCGCCGTCGGGCGTTTCGGCCAAAGCTGCGGGGCCGTCTGGCGGCGGCGCTTCGGCCGAGGCCGCGGGGCCGTCTGGCGGCGGGGCGGCTTTGCCGCCCTCCGCAACCGGCCTGTCGATCATAACTGAAACAGCAACAACAGTTAAAGCACATCGCGGGGCTGCTGCACAGACCAACATTGCAGACAAGGGTGAGATTACCGAGAGGGATCACGCTGAGGGTCAGACAGAGGAGCCAAATGAGGCCCAGGTAGATGGTGGGACCAGAAAGATAAATATAAAAGCACAACACAGGGTGAGCGAGAAGCAGGAAGAGACAGCTACCAGGGTGGCTGAGTCAGTGTTGGAGGATGAGGATGACATCGAAATAGATGAAGAGTTATGTAAAATCCCCATCAAGCGGAAGAATTTGGAAACCAAGCAGCAGAGGGTCAAAGTAAAAAGGGTTGTCAAAGACAGTTCTGAGGTTTCTCTATCTCAGCCAGATTCTTATGCTGGGTCTGAGATAGAGAGTGATGGTGAAAGCAGTGATGATGTGGCCAGTGGAGGCGGTTACCCCTTCACAAAAATACAGAAGTTTTTGCAGGACACTAAGGGGGTCAGAATGGTTAAAGTTGAAAGCTTCTTCCCTGATCTAAAACGCTTTGTTGACTCTGCTCGGGCCTACATGAAAAATAGGGGAGAGCTTGAGCAGGAAAGTTTTACTGATCAGGAGATCTACAGACTAAAAAAGCTTGTACTAAAAGTTAAGAACCAAATTGCCCAGGATGATTAGTCTTTTATCGCTCATTCTTTCTTTTCTGTTTTTGTATTGGCTTTGCCCTCTTATACACATGTGTAGTTTTAATTTTGGCACACTCAACATCAATGGAGCAAGAGAAATGTCCAAGCGAGCGAGTGTTTTTACTCTTGCAGAATGCAAGAAAATTAATGTTCTGTTTGTTCAGGAGACTCATAGTTCTGAGGACAATGCTGCTGACTGGAGGAGGGAATTTCGGGGTGAAATTATTCTTAGTCATAGAAGCAGCAAATGTGGTGGGGTGGGTATTTTATTTTCTCGAGATTTTATTCCACTTTCTTATGACATTGATGAGATAATTGCAGGCCACATTTTAAAAGTTTGAGCTGTTTTTGAGAATGTGAAAGTTGTTTTTATAAATGTGTATGCTCCAACCGTAGGCACAGAAAGATTGGCCTTTTTAAATATTTTAGATGATACGATCAAAAATTGCAGTAATGATGACTTTTTATTTGTGGGAGGTGATTTTAATTGTACAGAAAATCCTCTTATGGATAGGAATCACCCAGAGCCACATGCTGCATCCCAAAGAGTTTTAAAAGGTTTCATAGAAGTTCATGATCTGTGTGATGTGTGGAGAAATTTTCATGGCAAGGCTAGACAGTACACGTGGAGCCATAGAAAGGACAATATTTTGTCCTTAGCTAGACTGGATAGGGTTTACAGTTTTAAGCACCATTTTAGCATTTTTAAAAGTGCTTTTATAGTCCCTGTTGGCTTCACAGATCATTCCCTGGTTCAGTGTTGTGTTTTTATCAAGAATATAAAGTGCAGTAGTGCATACTGGCATTTTAACACGTCACTTTTATTGGATAACAGTTTTAAAACTGCTTTTATGTTTTTTGGAGTAATTTTAAATTGACAAAATCAAATTTTAGTTCTTTGCAGCAGTGGTGGGATGTAGGGAAGAGCCAAATAAAGAATCTGTGCCTACAGTATACTCGCAATGTCTCTGGAGACTTGGCCAGGTCTGTCAGGGACCTGGAGAGAGAAGTAGTGGAGCTGCAATCTTTGGCAGGCTCCACAGGAGAAAGAGGACATTTTGAGGCCCTCAATGGCAAAAAGTCTGTTTTAACTGACCTACTGGGTGTGGCTGCCAGGGGTGCTGTGGTACGCAGTAGGTTCCAGAACATCGCACTAATGGACGCTCCATCTCATTTTTTCTTTGGTCTGGAGAGGAAGAATGGTCAGAGGAGGATGATCCACTCTCTCAGCTCCGAGGACGGGCGGCCGATCCATGAGTCTGCGGAGATCCGTCGCTTTGCAGTTGCTTTCTACAAGGATCTCTTTAAGAAAGAATTTGTTGAGAATCCACATGCACTGAGTCATTTTTTGACGGACTTGCCAAAAGTGATGGCTAGCGTGAATGCGGAGCTGGAGAGCGGGATCACTCTGCAAGAACTGGCAGTGGCTGTCCAGTCTCTTCAGTGTGGAAAAGCCCCAGGGATAGATGGCCTACCAGCGGAGTTCTACAAGGCGTTCTGGTCTGAGATCTGTGAGGACTTGCTGGAAGTACTGTCTGACAGTCTGCGGAAGGGTCACCTGCCCCTAAGTTGTAGGAGAGCAGTCCTCACCCTCCTTCCAAAAAAAGGCGACTTGAAAGACATTAAGAACTGGCGTCCGGTGGCCCTCCTCTGTACTGACTACAAAATTCTCTCCAAAGTGTTGGCTACCAGACTGAGGAAGGCGATGGAGCAGGTCATCCATGTAGACCAGACCTACTGTGTACCTGGTAGGTTGGTTACAGACAACATTTTTTTAATTCGTGATGTTTTGGACCTCTCCAGCTCATTGGTCAAAGAACTTGGTCTTATTTCAATAGACCAAGAAAAGGCGTTTGACCGAGTTGAACATCCATACCTTTGGCAGACATTAGAGGCCTTTGGTTTCAGCTCAGGGTTCATCGCCATGATCCAGGCTTTGTATAGAGACATTGAGAGTATTCTTAAGATTAATGGTGGTTTGAGTGCTCCTTTCAAAGTTGAGAGGGGTGTCCGACAGGGCTGCCCCCTCTCAGGTATGCTGTACTCTCTTGCCATTGAGCCCCTCCTTTGTAAACTAAGGCAAGGCCTCACTGGTTTTAAAGTCCCCAACTCTGACTCTGTTTTTAAAGTGTCTGCCTATGCTGATGACGTTGTTGTTTTTACAAGAAATCAAAATGATGTAGACTACCTTTTAAGAACTGTTAATCTTTTTGGTGAGTGCTCCTCAGCGAGAGTGAATTGGGGTAAGAGTGAAGCTGTTGTGGTGGGGGGGAGACCACAAAAAATTGCCCTACCTGGTGGCCTCTCGTGGACACAAGGTGGTTTTAAATATCTTGGTGTGTTTTTAGGAAATCAGACTTTTACTGAGAAAAATTGGGAGTGTTTTTTAGAAAAAACTGAAGGAAGACTAAAAAAATGGAAATGGATTCTGCCAAACTTGTCCTTCAGAGGTCGTGTTTTAATTATCAACAACTTGATTGCTTCAATGCTGTGGCATCGACTGTCTTGTCTGGACCCTCCACCCAATTTGCTGGCCAGAGTGCAATCTATAGTCGTGGACTTTTTCTGGGACCGTCTTCACTGGGTTCCACAGAGTATCCTGTTTTTACCGAGGGAAGAAGGTGGTCAAGGGCTCATCCATCTGGCCAGCAGGGGGGCTGTCTTTCGCCTGCAGTTCATTCAGCGACTGCTGAGTGGCCCCCTTGACCTTGTGTGGAGACCTATTGCCAGGGCTGTCCTGGCTCGCTGTGGAGGGCTTGGACTAGAGGAGTCGCTGCTTTTAATGGATTTAAGGGGCCAAAAACTCCCAGAACTTCCCCAGTTTTACCAAAGTGCTTTTAAAATCTGGGGACTTTTTAAAAAGAACTCTCCCCAGGCTTCCTTGTCGCCTTTCTGGCTTTTAAAGGAACCACTTGTGTTCGGGACCCGTTTTGATGTGGGCAATGTTTTAGGACCTTCTGTTTTAAAAAAGTTTATTTTTGCAAAGGTTACAACGCTGGGACATTTGGTGAATTTATGTGGTCCTAACTTGGACAATGCTGTTGCCCTGTGCTCGGCTCTTGGCGTCTCTTCAGTCAGAGTTATAATGAACTTGTTGAAAGATTGGAGAGACTGCCTGTCTGCAGAAGAACACTCTGCTATTGTTTTACACTGCGAAAACTCTGTACAAACTGCTGATGAACCTTTTCCTTTTAGTATTTTATCTCCTGATTTTAAAGATGGCACTGGTGTGTTTTTAAACTCTGAGCACATTAACATTTGTGACTCTCCTGGTAAAAAAATGTATGGACTTTTGGTGAAAATTCTAAATGTGAATAAGTTAAAAGGTCGAGCTGATACACCATGGAGGAAACACTTGGGTCTGGGTCCTGAGGTGAGGCCTGCCTGGAGAGCACTCTATAAACCACCATTAACTAAGAAGGTTGGAGACCTACAATGGCGAGTTTTACATGGTGCTGTGGCTGTAAATGCTTTTATCTCTCTTTTAAACCCAAATGTTGTTGAGGTTTGTCCATTTTGTCCTCAGAAAGAAACTGTGTTCCATTGTTTTCTGGACTGTAACAGACTGCAATTGTTGTTTGTTTTTTGGGGGAAGCTGTTTTATCTGTTTGGAGAAGTCTTTTCCCAGCAGATTTTTATCTTGGGCTTTCCATATAGACAGAGGACTAAGAAAAAGAGTGAACTCTTAAATTTCATCCTGGGTCAGGCTAAAATGGCTATTTATGTTAGTAGGAAAAGAAAAATTGAACAACTGCTGGACTGTAATGTAAAAGACATGCTGGTTGGCATGATTAAGGCTCGAATAGTGATTGATTACAATTACTATCATCTGATGCAGAATGTTGAAACCTTTGAGGCTATGTGGTGCTTTAAGCACATCCTGTGTTGTGTTAAGGAGGGGAAAATTATCTATGGTATAATCCTGATGTAAGAAGCAAGTTTTTTGTTTTAGTTTTCCTTGTTTGGTTACTTGTGTCTTTGATTTCTTGTCAGTGAGACATTTTTCTTTTCCATTGCTTCTTTTAGTTGTTTTAGTTGTTGTGTTTTTCTGTTGAATTTGTGACAATAAAGGTGTGTTGAAAAATCAAAAAAAAAAAATCTCTCTCTCTCTCTCTCTCGCTTTCCGGTGGCCGAAGGAGGAGGGTGGAAATAGGGAACTCCGTGATTGTTTGGACTTTTTTTTCGGTTTTCTACTGCTGGCCGCTTTCCAGTTTTTGTTTTTTTGGGTGGAGGATGGCGGCCTTTGGAAAGCCACCTCCATCTATCCACCAGGGGGTGAGGATCATTCCCCCGGACAGCAAAGTTACTGTGGAGGAGGTCCTGGAGGCTGTGGCCGAGCAGGTGGGCCCTGACGCGGTCTGCTTTGCTTCCCGAATGAATAGAGCTGTGGTTGTGTTTCTGGCGGCTGAAGACGATGTTCACACCCTGATTGTAAGCGGCGTGGTTATCGGGGAAACGTATGTACAGGTGTCCCCCTTATCTGTCCCATCAACGAGAATCACCGTCTCAGGTGTTCCACCTTTCATCACTGACGAGCAGCTGGCAACGGAGCTCCGCAGATTTGGGAAGTTTGCGGGCCCGTTTACGACTCTGCCTTTGGGATGCAAGGCCTCCAAGTTCAAACTTGTGAAATCGCTCAGGCGACAGGTGTTCATGTTTCTCGACTCGCCCACTCAGACTCTGGAAGTCTCCTTCAGGGTCAAGCACGGGGACGGATCTTACATGGTGTATGTGAGCTCGGGACAGATGAAATGTTTTGAATGTGGAGACGTGGGCCATAAACGGTTCGCTTGTCCGCACAGGCAGCGGGCGGAGGGCCCTGATGGGGCCGCGGATGGTGCCAGCGGCGAGCCCTCCACTCACGCCGCAGCTGCGGACGGCGGCGCAGCCGGGCCGTCTATTGAGGCAAAATGCAGTACAAACACGAGTTTGTATTCACTGGAAGAAATAAATGCATTTCTGGATGAAACCTATAACAAAGCCATTAGGGTCGCCGACTACTTCAGTGACACTGATAAATTCATTAAGTTTGTGGATGTGCAAAGAAGGCAGGTTGGTCTTGACCTCCTGGATGAAAGGAAGCGTTATCGCCTCAAGAAACACCTGACAGCCCTGCGTAAAGCAGCAGGGGGAACGCCGGTCAAGGAATGAATGGCGGTCGTTCCTCTGCCTGTTTTACACATTTTTGGGATATTGTTTGAACAGACTGGTATATGACATTTAATTGACTGTAATTGACTGTCACAGCACTGGATCTTTGAATAGGTGGACTGCAGGGACTGCTCTGTGTTGTGTGGGGGGAAACATTTCAGTTTGCACTTTTTCAAATGTGACACACTTGGAGGAATGATATTGGTGTGCTTACATTTTTTTGAAGTGTGCAATAAAAGCTTTTTTAAAAGTCAAAGCCTCTCTCTCTCTCTCTCTCTCTCTCTCTCTCTCTCTCTCTCTCTCTCTCTCTCTATCTCTGTTGCAGTTCCACAATTTACACTCATTTGTCATGATTCTGAACACGGTTGAGGGCCATGCTCAGCCTCAGTGTAAGTTAAGTCTTTTTCTGTTTGGTTGTTTCTTTGTTTATTATGGTCTACTGTATCTGGTCTCTGTTCATTTATGAGTGATTGTATTCTTAGTTGTGTCCTTATAGTCTTGCCTAGTTATTGTATGCCATTTTGTATTTATGGTATTATTTACATCTTTTGGGTTG